>CATIXQ010000027.1:2966549-3166329 GCA_949711755.1 Leptidea juvernica
ACGGTGACAAGGACCGATACTACTGCGTGTGTTTGCCGTGCGCCGATGTCGTCAAACGCCGAAACGAGGTAGGTGTAGGACTATTTTATCTATGGACACACAAGTGACGTAGTAATGAATGCTCGCGGTATATGATCGCGGATAACACCAAGACCACGGTAATAAAATTACGTGTTTGTTTGTCGTACGACATATAAACACTCAACAGGTATTGGAAGCAATGCTCGCAGTATACGCTATTTGAATTTTTCCACTTGTAAATAAGGGTTTTTTATATCTATAGAACGAATACCTTACAGTTTTATTTTGTTTTTTAAATATTATGAAGTTTTATAGTTTGCCTTGCTATAATAGCGTGTTTTTTAAACCACAACCTGAGAGTAATAAAGACATATCAACATTTATGAACTTTACGTCACTCGAACGGTTGGCTTATCGCACGGAACGAGGTCGCAGGTTCGAGTCCCGCATCGTTCATGAAATTTGTTTTTAAATTTTTATTTGTGTAATTAATCCCAGAAGTGAGGGTTATCATTTTAAAAATAACAAATTGTTTAGATTTGAAAGAGTGACATCTCTAGTAAATTTCTTAATATATGCAAATATTGGAGTTGAGCAGGTTATCAACGGAGATACAGCCACAACCTGAGAGTTGAACAAGACATACCTACCAAGATTTACGATACATGCGTCACTCGGACGTTTGGCTTACTTGGTAAGAGCGCTTGGACGTTACCCGAGAGGCACGGTTTCGAACTCAAATAAATTATTACTCTTTATGTCCGCTTTATCCCTAACTTTGATACAAATAAAATTTGTTTATCTATTTTTTTTTAAATTGAACATACTCTATTACTTGTAATATTCTTCATTGTGTTAATGTTAAAAAACATGATTTACAGCAACTAATCGAGAGTATTCGTAATTTCGATGACCTGCTAACACTCCAACTGAATACTGCGAGTGAGGACCTGGTGGAGATATCTGACTCGGACTCCGATTGTGGACTGGACCTGCAGGAAATGGATAAAGGAGTTATTGGCGATGATGGAGCCAAGTGAGTCCTTTTGTCTTTTTTTCTCTCTTCCATTCTGTGACATGGTGAATCGTAGCTTTATTCTCGTAACAAAACGGGAGAAGCTTTGGAGCGGCTTCATGTCAAAAATTAAATTTCGTACTCTTGTAATACAAACTGACGGTTCAGATCAGAATAATTGATTTACGGCCTTTCCCAATATTCAGTCGTATCTCCGGTTGTGGCCTCCTTGAGATAAAAATCATAAGAATCGTTGAATTTTCTGTCCCAATAAACTTATAGACGGTAACTCAACTTATCCGTACACGCTGTCTGTCAATGGGAGGACGTATACCTTACCAGCGATAGAAATTTGTATGGAAATTGCAAAAACACGCGTCCCGAAATAAGGCGATAAGGATGAGTTATCGGTTATATTGCGATTTATATATTAGCTTCAGATTATTGACAGCTAATTACTGACAGTAGAAGGTAGTAATTTATCTCTATCTGTAGATAGTATCTTGGGAACGGCCGTTAGGGAAATCGTATTATGCGTACATTTTGACGTTTGGTTAAGATGACAACTTAAAACATTATTAAATAGAGCCTTAGGTAAGTTATAGTCGCCTATAGTAGCCTTAGATAGTCTCGATAGAGATTCTTGCTGCTAGACAAACGATGAAAACAGGCTAGGTTTATTACTCTAGTGTGCGTGATAAGCTACGTTTACACTCGCGATTTATATGACACTTTGTGTTGGTGTACGTGCATTGCTCGCAATAGAGGTTAGTTTTAAACTTAATTTTTTTTCGACGTTTTCACAGCTGTCATAGTCTATCTAGATGTACAAATGATCTAAGATTAGAGCATAGATAATCCTTTTAATAGTAGTAAAAATATTTTAGTTTGAACAATATTACTAACTTCGATAGTAAAGTGCGGTTTTCAAGGAACTTTGTTCCACGTACTACAAAGCTGTGGAATGAGCTTCCTTGTGCGGTGCTTCCGGGACGATACGTCGTATCGTCGTCATCAAAAAAAGCGAGTAAACTTTCCTGAAAGGCGGGCAACGCTCCTGTGGTTCCTCTGGTGTTGGAAGATTGATATTGGTAATTGGTAAAGGGCTCCTGTTTTCGTAATAAGACCGCTTAGTTGGGTCCATTTTGCGTGCAGTATTGACCAGTCATTGCAACCAGCCCAGCTCCTTCCAGAAGTTCAGAACACTCCTGGGGTGTTCGCAGACTTCCTGGAGATACCTTATATTTACTTAGGTTTTTGCCCGTTGGTTGGCCACCCCAGCACATTCCAGGATTACATCAGTGACCGTTTCATCTTCGGTTAGACAGCCCCTGCTCCTAGGACTGTCCGTAACGCCGATTGTAAATAGGTGCTTGTTCAGTGATGTGTGACCCGTTAGGGTGCCGACCATGATTCGGATGTCGTGTCTGTTTAGGCTAATAAGTCGACGTGTCAGTTTGGGCGATAGTGCAGGAATCGCCTCTTTCGAATGTCTACAGCCTGAGACATTTGTCCATCGGGTTTGTCCATGACCGCATTTGGCCACTTGGGTTTCCGACCCCCGCCTTGCATTTTCATCCGCTGCATCGTTCCGCAACGAACCGCTGTGTCCTTTGATCCATTGCAGAGTTACCCAGTTGTTAGAGGCAGCTCGTTCTAACGATCGGTGACACTCGTATATCAGCGCTGAGTTATAGGTGTTGCTCCCCAGCGCAGTAAGTACTGCCATACTATCGGATAGAATACGGATATAATATCCATGTACTTTCCTTCATAGTATCGCGTCTGCAGCTTCCTTGATGGCTATGCATTCGCATTGGAATATGGAGCTGTGTGTGCCTAAGGGTATAGAGGTATTCAGTTCCTGTGAGAAGATGCCAGCTCCAGTTCCGGCTGCCATTTTGGAACTGTCTGTGTAAATTCTAAGTTCATTAACTCCTGACTGGTCTGCTCCCACTTCAAACAGTTGAATGCGGTAATTCTTTTGAAAGATGTGTGTTTTGGGTATTGGGTATGCAACCAGTGATGGCTGTGCAGGCCAGTCGTTGGAATCGCTGCAGCTTGGTTTATACGGTCGTTAGTTCTGTTCTGGGCCACCAAGCTATTGCTCCGTAGGTGATAATTGGTCTAATAACTGCTGTATATAGCCATTTACATATCTTTGGAGCAAGACCCCACGGTTCTCTCCACGAGTCTTTTCCACTGCCAAAAGTTGCAAGATTGTGGCCGGCAGTGATCACCTAATATTAGGTGACCCGTACGCTCGTTTGCCTCCTTTTTCCATGAAAAAGGGTTAATATTTATTAGACTTTTTTTAGGAACTCTATGATTAAAAGAAGGGGGACATAGGGAAAAGGGGAAAAGGGGGGGGGGCATTTTTCAGGGAGAAACTATTGAACACTGTCAATAACTAACCTACTGTCAGAAATAACCTCTCCTTTTATGTTTTATTATGTTTGTTGTAATAAACAGCCGAGGGCACTAAATGGTGGGCGTTTGTGTCTGCTCTGGTTGCTATTCTTAAAAAGATTTAATTATTATTATTGCTTTTCTGCCATTGATTATTTTTTATGTTACCATATAGCGATCTAATCATACTTATTCTATATTCTATCATTTATGTTATAAAACCTTTTGTGATCAGCTTGTAATAACTTTCAGAATTCTGGAGAGAGAATTGGCAGACCTAATTAACTTCACCTGGAACAAATACAATATGGACGAAAGAGTTGCTGCGGCTACTGAGAAGTTTAAAGAAGAGATAGTGCAGTTTGAACGTTAGTAATCTTTTTAAGAGTTCAGTGTGTCTGAATGGTCACTGGGAAGAGAGAGGCCGAAGTCCGGAGAGATGTTCGGATCAGATATCCGAACATTTGAATATCATTGCCACCGTAACACTGTACCAGGCCAGCGACCATAACCGGTGAAGGCGCGCTGTTGACAGTCTACGGAGCCACGATTCTCAGCAGTGAGGGGACGACGAAGAAGAAGAATGCGTAATCAGCCGGAAGACGTCCACTGCTGGACAAAGGCACCCCTCAAAGATCTCCACGACGATCGGTCCTGCGCTGCCCTCATCAAACGTATTCCGGCGATCTTGACCGTATCGACGGTCCAACTTGTGGGGGGCCTACCAACATTGCATCTTCGTTTGTGGTAGAGTTGCCGCACCCGGGGATTCTTAGCACTCCCTGCCCCGTCGATTATGTGGCTGCTACCGTGGGAGCCACCGGGGTCTGGAGTGGCCTCCAGACCCCGGTGGGCCCTAATGTGTCTGTCATGTTTTTGGGAGATTTTGCCATAATCGCCACGCTTGGCAGGCCGGCTGGCGAACGCAGGAAGTAGATGTGCTCTTTTCGAAAGATGCTGCCCATCCTCTTCCGACTCGCCTCTTACGACACGCTCGATGAGGAGGGCGAGGAGGAGATGGGTTGGAGCTATTCTGGTGAGCACCACACGCAAATGAAGAATGTCTAAAAAGCCGAAAATAACTATTGTTATTTTTATGTGATATCCTCTCGCTATTGGGATTATAAATAACATATTGCTTATGGTCGCCATAGCGGTTGTCCGTTAAGTTAAGAGTATAAGTTGTACGCATTATAATTAATTTAAAATCCAAAATGATTCAAATGTTGTGAGTTTTGTTGAGTGTTAATTCCGAGGCATCCTCAGGAGATGTTGACTCGCCAAACTCTGGCACGAGACTATTTAGTTTTTGAAGGCAAATATCGGCGGAATCAACACTCACACCGTTTGGGTAAATGGCAATAATTGTTAATTCTATTTCCTTTACTTCTCAGCTATTCGACGCCACTGAAAAGAATTTGACTGACAATCACACTTGTATAAAAATATTATTGACTTTGTTTCAGTCAATACCGAGATACTAGACAGTATGATAGTCGACTGTCAGGTGACGACGGATAAACTTCGCAATGACCTCTACGCGACCTTCCAGCCGGATATCAGGGAGCTGCCGCCCATTGAGATAGTCGATGTCACCGGACCTCCAGTGAGTCCATGTCGTTAATATTCTCTTTAATTAACGCGAGTTAAATGTGTACTTAAATTAAACACATTTTAAAGGGTTGGAACGCGTGTAATTGTTACTGTTATTACATTAGATTTTGCGAAGTTACATTTTTATTATTATTTTAGTTAAACCGACGTTTCAAGACTTTTCCAGATTTCGTTTTGAGGGGGATGTCAACCCCCTGATGTCAGTCTCGTTTCAGAATTCGCCGAGTAAACATCCCCTAAAAACGTGTTGTGTCAGATTTGGTCATATTTTATTCAGGACATAATATTTCACGTAAATTTACTTCGTTTCTGCTAGAAAAATAATTACATGATATTAGCAAGCCTCTCCTCCACCTTAAGTGAGATTTGAAAGGATTTAGCTTGATCCCCTTCCCCCCAAGAACACTTTATGTAATTAATGGACGCCCCCTAACTATCCAAATGTTATGATTTTTTATAGATTGTTAATTCCAACAAGTGCTCACATACAAATTTAATTTGTATTTAATTAATCCCAGAAGTAAAGGGTATCACTTTTAAAATAACAAATTGTTTAGATTTGAAAGAGCGACATCTCAAGTTGTCAATCTAATATGTATCTAATATGTATTATTGGGGTTGAGCAGTTTATCAAATGTAAAAAGAATCCTGTAGATAGAGCCAGACATTCCAGGATTTACGACCGATGCGTCGCTCGGATGGCTGGCTCAATTAGTAAAAGTGCTCTTACGGAACCTATCGATCATAAATTTTGGTGCAAATTAAATTTGTATACTGTTAATTCCGCCAACAATTCCACTAATGCGACACATGTTTCGCTTCTATGCCAAGCATCTTCAGGAGATGTTGACTCGCCGAGTTCTGGAATAAGTCTGATGCCTGAGGCGAAACACAATTTACTATATTCAAGTCAGAATATTGATTTTTATTTATTAAGGAACAAATTTATAAGGTATTTTAATATTTCTTTTTGGGCAGATATATCCATAATAAGATGTGTAATTATTGACATAAGTACTACGTTTGTTTGGAAGAATGATCGTAATAACCTTAAAACACTGTTTAGGTATTCTATACCTTATAAGTGACTGCTACTTGCTTTCTTACAAGATATATGCAAAAATATCACTGCTCCTATTTTTTATCCTACTTCATAGGTACGGATTTATTTCGACACATTCATTGTAGTGGTTCATTTATAATCTGTTTGTTCTAGATAGCATAAAAATGGTTTTTATTGGCTTTTAGCCCTGAACAGGAACAGTTTTTTTTAACTACCCTCATTGGCATTTTCGACTGAATTGTTTTAGTTGTATCTGATCAGTATCGACACCGCATTAACGGGAGTTTTGTTTAAAATTGTAGTAATCGTGGTTTTACACGTATTTGTTTAAGCTGAGAGGTTTTCGAGTTACTTCACGTGAAATAATATTACTGTACAATTATATGATAGCCGAATAATGATAGTTTTAAGCGAAAGATATAATCTTTTAATCTGTATTATGTTTTCAGGCTGAACTTGTGAGTGCGGTAAAAGATGATGATGATGTAAGTAATAATATGTTAATATTTTACTCTATCTTTGATTTCTTAGTAACAAAAGGCTTTTGATGTTTTAAAACTTCCAAGCAAGCTGCTCGTGTATATACAAAAGCAACGTCAGTTTCTTCGCTGTGTTTAGCATACAAGTGTTTATTCAGGGTTGCTGCCTGTGCTTAAAACTGTGAACGTTGATGTTAATTTTAATCTTTCCGTGATTCTTCATTTATTAAATACTTTTGATCTGTAAAAAAATACATCACCTTCTCAAAAATGTGTATATACGTGCATCACCAGCTTCCTTTCCGGGAGCTACAATTATTTTAGAGTCACCTGTTTTTGCTCAGAACCTAGCCCTAGTCTAAATACGTAAAGCCTGTAAACGACCCGTACGAGATTTGATTTGAAAGAAAAAAATATAACGTCGTTTTGATGCTAATGATAGTTCGGATAAAGGAAAAGAATATAATCAGAATTTACATTTATTTGTGTGACAAATAAAATGTTGTTAAATGGCAACACCACACGTTAGAGCATAAAATAATTCCTATTTTTTAAAACAAAGTGAGGAAGGACATTGTTATTCTTACATATTTTTTTTAAATACAGGTTCCAATTCAGTTTCTTTCTTAGGCATAGCACAGAGCCACTTTACAATTTGGTAATTTGCAGCGATGTTTGCCATCCTCTCCATGTCTCTATCTGTTCCTATGTCTTTTAGTGGCACATATTTCGCTGGCCCTCTTCTTTCCTCTGCTTCAATATCTTTATCTAAGTTGGAACTTGAGAGTCTACCCTAGGGCTTCCAATCCCGCGGCCTGTATTCAATTTCGGAATTTGCGGGACTACGAATTTTCAATCCCGCGGGATCTCGGTAATTGCGGGATATTGAAAATATATACATTTTAAAACAATGAATTTATCAACTCCACATTTATTTACGTAGTTGCATATTACTATTAAAATGAGATCAATCAAATTATACTGTTTTGTTTCACAAAAAGAATAATAACAAATTCTGAATAAAAAGCATATCATAACTATATATATAAATAAAAATAATAAAATAATAAAAATAAACAAACAAACACATTTTAAACTGATAAATTATTACTTGATTATTAAGTTTGTCAGCTTTTAATCTTAACCGAAAATGTTTGAGCAGTTAACACAACATGTCAAACTACTGCGTATTTTAGACGCAATATAGCCTGCAGCAGAAAATGCCCTTTCTGCTTCCACACTTGTGGACGGTATCAATAAACTTCACGAAAAACCGAAACAGTTAATAACTTGAGGTAGTAAGAATAATATTTATATTTTTTTATGTTTCCAATCCCGCAATACCGAGATCTTGGTATTGCGGGATTGGAAGCCCTAGTCTACCCTACCTTTATTTTCTTTTTTTGTGTGTTATACTTGGATAAACTCTCTTCCCATTCTGCCCTATACTCTCCTAACTTCAATAGTTTTGCATTACCTTACCTTTCAATCAATTTTTTATGCAATATCCCGGAATTGATTACGTACGCCCATGGTAGTAACATCTTACTCATGTACGGCCTTCCTAACCTTTATTTTTTGTTTTTAAATGTGACGAGTGCCGCTCGTCTCGTCATATCTTGTCATTAAGAAATAATTACAGAGAGATATATCAGTGGTGAAGCTATCAGCGGAAATGGCCCCGGCTGACCTTCCGCCCCCGGG
Source organism: Leptidea juvernica (assembly GCA_949711755.1). Taxonomy (NCBI): domain Eukaryota; kingdom Metazoa; phylum Arthropoda; class Insecta; order Lepidoptera; family Pieridae; genus Leptidea; species Leptidea juvernica. Next base: position 2,974,855 of record CATIXQ010000027.1, read on the forward strand.
AGACATAGTGAAGCCAGAACTCCGGGTGGGCATGCAAGTGTACGCCATGAGGAACCTGTTTGGGACCTGGTGCAAGGCAAGGATAATCGAAATCTTGAACACTTCGGTAAGTACAACAATTTTTAGGTCGTAGTATAAAACGTCTTCTTCACAATAAGCGCTTTATTAGAATTTAAAATTACTCCACTTAATATTTGAATGCAATGGACGAATATGGTATTTGAAGGCAACCACACTGGTCAACTGTTGAAAATCAACTGGCTTGCTGATCGTTTGTATTAAACACGTTAGTAATCGATTGACAACTTACTGAACAAAGAATAGGTGAAGTTGTCAGGAGGTAGATTAGAGAGAAACCACATTGTCTATGGAATTAAAGTAGAATATGGTATTGGGTTTTAATATTTGTAACACATTTAAGTGTTATTTATTAAGGCTTATTAACTATACTAAGGCCAGCGAGAAGAGATAAAGAATGTAAACAACTGGACGGTTACAAGTTACATTGTGATAGTGAGCGATTATTATCTCTGTCCCTATCACTCGTACGCAGTAATGGCGTCAGTTGGACGACGATAGTTGTCGTTGCGTGTTTCGTGGTACAAGAATACAAGAAAGCAGTCAGTACCGCAGTTGTAGATGCCAAAATGGCCGAACAAATGTTTCGGTCTGAAGGACGCCGTAGCTAGTAAAATTACTGGGCAAATGAGACTTAACATCTTATGTCTCAAGGTGACGAGCGCAATTGTAGTGCCGCTCAGAATATTTGGGATTTTCAAGATTCTTGAGCAGTGCTGCATTGTAATGTCTCGCGACTTTTTCTCATAAAAAAATACGTAAACCGAGATTAAGTGTGTTTTATCCCTTTTATGCACAGTTTTGAAGTCAGTGATAAAAAAATATTGTAATCATGGATTACGCCGTCAAGAATACGTTTTACCAGAGCGACTGCCTTGTGCGTATAATGCTCAGTATTTGTGTATGTTTGCGAGTGTTTGATATCATTTTTGAGGGTTGAATAAACTAGGTTTTGCAAAACCAGAATATATTTAGCGTTCCCGGCCTTTAGGCGTTTTTTCAAAGTATAATAATAAATATCATGTAATATAAAAATTTTTGTTATGTTTTAAAGTGTAAAAAACAGCTTAAAAGTGGCCCAACAAAGCATACGAGATTTATCAACGATACGTCACTCTGAACGGTTGGCTCAGTTGGAAGATCGCTCGCACGGAACGCGAGAGGTCGTGGGGTACCGCATCATTCATTCAAAATTTTTTCTTTCAAATTTAGTTTGCGTAGTATATATATAACATATTGTGCGTAGTCATATAACATATTGTCAATTTTATTTCAGGGTTCGTTGTTTACCTCGTGTAAAGTGAGGTATGAGGGGAAGACTAAGAACCAGTACAAAGTTATTTCGGCGAGAAGTATGGCGTACGCGGAGCCCGCCAACGCAAGAATGACTATTGGTAAGAGAAAACTCATTGATCAATCTATTTTTATTGTAATCCCCGCGGGTTGAAATGGTGACAGGACGCCATATAGGGCAGTAACGCGGAGCAGCTTGAATTGTCGGGGACCCAGTGCTCTGTGAACGGCGTCTTCTATTGCATTTATCACGGGGATTGTTCCGAAGAGCTGTTTCACCTGATTCCTACCGCTGAATTCCACCTTCGCACTACACGCCAAAAATTAGGTTATCATCCCCACCATCTGGATGTGTGGCGGTCCTCCATTGTGCGCTTTTCAAGGAGCTGTCTTCCACCACGTACCACAAAACGCTCCTGTGATTCCTTTGGTGATGCAAGAGAATGTGGGCGGCGGTGATCACTTAACACCAGGTGACCCGTACCCTCTTTTGTCCTCCTTTTTTCATAAAAAAAAACCTAGTGACGTCACACATCACGGTTTGCAAACTGCTTGCTTATGAAATTCACAGAGATTCTGTTTCCACGCGCACGGTTATACCACAGTATAAAGAGGGGTAGTACAGAAGTTTAAAAGAAGGCTTTCATCTATAGCCAGAGCCCGTATCCTCAGATACTTCGGTATCGGTGGATACTCACATATCACGCGACGTGGAGAGCATGCCATAGAGAGACTTGTTGTTCAGACAAGGGTCAACGGCAGTAGGTCAAGAGGACGCTCCCCTATGCGCTGGACAGACCAGATCAAAGCCCTAACCAATACTCCCCTCAACACATGTGCCAGAGAAGCAATAGCCAGGGATAACTGGCGTAGAATCGTTCGTCGCTCGACGTGACCACGACTGCTCTGTCAAGAGTAATCCGACGAAGAAGAAGTAGTACAGAAGTGTTACATTGTTAACACGTTTTAAAGAAATTGTTACTTTAGCTGCCCCATTATAAAAACTCAGTTCGCAGCTGCGGTGAACTCAAAATGCAATGATAAATTAGTCATTAGTGGTAAGGTACCACACACTACAATACAACACACGCATATACTTATACAACACACACACTCACAATGGTTGATTGATACATTTAAAAAAAAAATTTCAATTCTTCATCTGCATTGTAATAGTTTGACCTCTCTTATGATACCTAACACCTTAGGGAGATGGGGATGGCTGAAAACCAGGGCTGCATGAAAATATTATTTCAAGCAGCATAAGCTTAGCCTGTCCGTGGAACTATGCGCCCTGCCCACTGCCACTTCAGTTTCGCTATCATTTGGGCTATGTCGGTGTAATTGGTTCTCCTACGGATCTCCTCAATTCTATCTCGCAGGGAAACTCCGAGCATAGCCCTCTCCATTGCCCTTTTGAGCGACCATGAGCTTTCTCATAAAGCCCATAGCTAGCGACCACGTCTGCGTACCATAAGTCATCACTGACAACATACACTGGTTAAAAACCTTCGTCTTCAGACACTGTGGTATTTGGGACGAGAAGATCCGAGTGTCTCATTCCATTCCTACTCCCCTTTGTCCTAATATATGTTTATAATAAGTTTATTTTGTATATTTAAATTTAATTCAAGGTAATAAATTTTATTATTATTAACTAGTGGACCCAACAGACGTTGTTCTGTCGGAAATTTCGGACACACGTCTTTAATTTGAAAAATCGGTCCAGCTGTTAGAAGGAGTCCTCTAAAATACACTATATGGACGGAATTGAGAATCTAAACCAATCTCAAATTCACTGGAACACACAAACAAATCATCAAAATCGGTCCAGCCGTTTAGGAGGTAGTTCAATTGTGAATCAAAATCATTCTCGAATCCACCTGAATACACACAGAAAGTTTCATTAGAATCGGTCCAGCCGTCTAGGAGGAGTTCAGTGACATACACACGCACACAATAATTATATATATAAAGATAGTAATAGTAATACTGAGAGCAGAAGTGTACTTCGTGAATAAATATTTTCAGGTATGCGAGTTATTGCACTGTTCCAAGATTCGAACATTGATAAGAAAGAGAGTTTTTATTCTGGTGTTGTGGCCGAAGTCCCGAATCCGGTCAATAATTATAGGTGAGTTTATTTTTAAAGAGATCCAGCTCGAATTTTGATGACATTCTGTAGAACAGCGCTTCATCAAAATAATGCAAATGTCTTTATTAAGATCTTTAACCACCTTCCAAAAAATTTAGTGTTCACCGCCGTCCACAATCTCTTGCAACACCAGAGGATTCATAGAAGCGTTGCGGGCCTTGGCCTTTAAGGAAAGTGTACGCGCTTTTTTTTAAAAGTACCCATGTCGTATCGTCCCGGAAACATCGCACAAGGAAGCTATATAGTTTAAAAGAGTTCTTTAGCCATAATACATGTACTAATATTTAAAAGTAAATTTTTGTGAGTGGTAGTTACAAACTAACTATATATTATAGCTAGCTGACCCAGCAAACGTTGTATTTCCGATATTAAAATCGCGATACAAAAGTAACTGTTGATCGTAGATGGGTGAATTTGAAGTTGTATGTATTTTTTAATGCCGACTCATAATCAAACAAATTTAAAAAAAAAATTGGCGTGGACCACCCTTAACATTTAGGGGGATGAAAAATAGATGTTGTCTGATTCTCAGACCTACCCAATATGCACTCAAAATTTCATGTGAATCGGTCAAACCGTTTCGAAGGAGTTCAATGTTTAACACCATGACACGAGAATTTTATATATTAGATAATTGAATTATAGCTTTGTTATGTGTACTTAGGTCTTTAACCACCTTCCAAAAAATATTAGAGAGTTGCCTAAAACAATAATGAATAAAAAATTTTAATTATGGTTAAAGAATAATAAGATGAATGCTTCTATAGTTTAAAATATATTTTTAGTCAAAAATACTAATATTTAAAAGTAATTATTTGAGAGTGGTACCTACAAACTAATCCCTACTTTTTTTGTACAGAGATAGACTACAGCTTCAAAAAGAGCATAGGCTACGATTTATTGCAAAAAAAATAAATGGAGGATTTAAAATAGGGTATGGCAGTTTGTATGTAAATTAGTCATAATCGAAGATAAAACCATGAAACTTTGAATTAAGGGACTCGATAAGAAATAATTTATAAACATTTGTTAGAGAATTTTTGAAACTTTCACCAACATGGGGATGAAAGAGGAGATTGAAGTTCGTTATTGCACTTTATAAAGTTAGAATAAGAATAATTTATTGCTGTACCATATTAGTTACATAGATTCACAAAATATCTGTTACAAAGTATACGTTGGTTTAAAGTAAGTAACTTTAATTTTACAAGTATTCTGGCCGCACACTAGGATTCCCTGTGTCGTGAGGTCCAGTCTCTTCCCCTATAATAGTAAAAAATAAAAATAAAATAAATTTGCGTGAATGTGTGTGTATGAATGTGTGTGTACGTCTGGATGTGTGTGTATCATTGTTTGTGTAAAATATATTATCACCGAAATTATTTAGGCATAACTCTAAAGATTTTTTTTTGACAAAATAAGCATATGTAATATGCTTAGAAAACTTATGCGTCTAGATTGAACTTCTTGTTGCTAGACACAACCGGTTAAAACAAGTTTACAACAAACAAGCTACGTCTTACACTCTCGATTCGTATGTCACTTTGTGTTAGTGTGCGTGAGTCGCTCAAAATAGAGGTTCACAGTCGACTTTTCACAACTAAGTATACGTGTAAATGATCTAAGGATATACGCTATCATTTTTATTACTCTTTCATCCAGATATCTGATATTCTTCGACGACGGCTACGCGCAGTATGCTTCGCACGCTAACACCCGCCCGGTCTGCCAGTGCTCCAGCCTGGTGTGGGAGGAGATGCACCAGCTCTCGCGGGAGTTCGTCAAGCAGTACCTGATGGCATACCCTGAACGGCCCATGGTCAGGCTACACGCTGGTCAGGTGCTGGAGACTGAATGGGATGGTGAGTACCCTGCATTGATCTCCAACTTCTGGCCAGTATGGGGTCTACTTACAGTTCTTGGAACTCATGGTATACCTAAGCTTTGTTTGGGTGAATTAATTTGAAGGTATTATTTCTATTATTATAGGCAAATGGTGGACTTCTCGCGTGGTGAAAGTTGACGCGTCGCTGGTTCAGATACGGTTTGCTAACGACAAGGGAAGGCTGGAGTGGATCTACAGAGGCTCCACCAGACTCGCCCCACTCTTCCGAGAGTTGCAAGCAGCCGAGAAGCCCAGGCACAGAGCAATGCCTAAAGCTCAGGCTCATTCCAGGGTAAGTTTGTTGCCTTTGATCCCCTCTCAACGGATAACCCTATTTCAAAAAGCATCGCAACCAAAAATACCAAAGGCAAAAAGTAAACTTATGCACTCTATTGTCAGTCGATTTATAGATTTACCAGTGGGAGGTTTCTTTGCACAGGATGCCGGCACGATTATGGGAACCACAATGGCGCCTATTTCTGCCGTGAGGCAATAATGTGTAAGCATTATTGTGTTTCGGTCTGAAGGGTGCCGTAGCTAGTTTCACAGAGTACTGGATCCCCGACAATACGAGCAGCTCAAAGATGGGAACAATACTCGTTATGTGGCCGGAACCGCACCTTATAAAGCACACAAACATGGGACAGTTTGAAGTAGTGTTCAACGCTACTTAAAAAAAATTTTGGTAAAGACTAAAAAAAAATACTGGTCAAATGAGACTTGACATCTTATGTCTCAAGGCGCCGAGTGCAATTGTAGTGCCGCTCAGAATTTTTGAGGTTTTTCATGAATCCTGAGTGGCACTGCATTCTTATGTGCAGGGCGTATCAATCACCATCAGCCGAACGTCCTGCTCGTCCCGTCAAAAGAGTAAATTGAAGCGGGAACCTTATAACTATCCGTCCGTCACTGCGTCCATCTGATTATCAGCGAGATGTATTTATTAACCCGCAATAGAGAGACAGCGAGAGATAAAATATGTATGACCATTGCCGCTGTAACAACAACCTCCTCACGTTTAAAGTTTCCTTCTTTTTTTTTTTTAAATGAAAATAAGGGACGAGATGAGCAGACGCTCAGCTAAAGGTAATTGATGCGACCTGCCCATTACAATGCAGTGCCGCTCAGGATTCTTGAAAAACACAAAAATTCTGAGCGGCACTACAGTTGGGCTCGTCACCTTGAGACATACGATGTCAAGTCTCTTTTGCCCAGTAATTTAACCAGCTACGGCGCCAAATAAAGAAAATAATTATAAGTCAAAATGACGAATTACAAAATTACGATTTCTAACATACGGTTACAGCGCCATCTCTTGTTTATTTTGTAGAACTGTTTTAAAATGTATACATATAATTTTTGAGGATTGTCTCGCACTTGATAGGTTTAAATTATACAAATGATTTTGCAGATCAACATGCCGTACGTGGAATACACCAGGACTGATGAGCAAATAAACAAATCCGAAGCGACGCAACAACAAAACGTCGAGGTAAGTGGACGAATTGGCTAATTAATTTTATCTACACCCGTGCTTTAAATCCTCTATAAAAGATTCTGAAACAGTTAGCTTACTGCCAACATTAAAACACCCAATGTTCTAATAACCATTACATCATCCAAACGAGTGTTGTAATGTTGCACTGAATTTCATAACAACACTCCTATGTTTTTTTTTCGATGCCTTCATGCGCAAAGAGTTTCAACAGACAGCCACTTTCCAGGCATCGAGCAATACTCGATGCCTGGTATCTGTATGAATTTTAAAAATATAACATTTTCGTTTACGCGCGTTCCATTCTACCAGAACGTCGCGCACCGAAAAATAGTAGGTGATTCGAATCCCCGCCATTTTTCTTCGATATTTTTAGTGTTTTGTTTACAAAAAATAAACGATTCATTTTAAACTCTGCAAAAGAAAATTGAATTTTAAGTATTGCACTATACAAAATGTAAATTACTGCTAAAATAAATAATTGTTCCATTAATACTTAGTTTATTTGTATATAATCAGTAATGAATGATATTGGGTTACTACTAGGACTGGAGTTTTAATGTTAGCAGTAAGCTAACTGTTCCAGAATCTTTTAGATGATTCATTTTCTGGGTGTAGATAAAGTCTTGTATGCAACTGTTGATAATTAGGTATTGTTATTATACTATTATCATTCGTGTTTTAATACCCCTTATTACACAACAGTTGCATAAATAACTATTACAATATAATACCAGACAGTATACTAGACAGTATGCTTAGTGAGTAAGCATAAATTGAAGAAATATATTAAAGATAATATATTAAGAGGATAATGATGCATGGTTCTAGTCTGGTTCCTCGCAGGCTATCTTTGATAATATTATATTTATGATTTATAAGCTGGGCTGGGAGTTTCTTATCAGTTTTTTCCCCATGTCAAAGCCCCATTACGAACATACATATATGTATATATATATATATATATATATATATATATATATATACATAATCGTACCACTCAGTAAGTATAATAATGAAGACATACTTCCGCAATGCAGACACAGGGCCGCAGACAGCGCTCAGTCGCCAAGAAATCGACGGTATCGATGAACCTGTACCCGACACCGCCACAGCCGCAGCTACCATCAGTCCGACTCGAGAACTTCACCAGCCGCGTCGTGGTGAGTATTGTTATAACAATTAAATAAAACACTTTTTAAAGTACTAAAATTGTAACTGTGGGACTGTGGGTAACGTTTGTGTGAGAAAGGTTATTATAGCATAAACGATTTTCTTAATGACACCACGGACTGGGAATAAAGCGAACACCCTCAGGCTCTTTAATTATAAATGTTTATTGTACGATATTACATTGTAATCCATATTTTATATTAAAAAAAGAAAAGAGCCCGCTGAGTTTCTCGCGCCCATTCTTCTCAGGTCTGTTGCAGTCTCTTTTGAATGGGTGGTAGATTTTGACGTTCAATAAGTGATTTTAAATCCTATTTTGAATAAAAATATTTGAATTTGAGTTTGTGTTTTTACATTAGATTTTGCGTAAAGGTTACCTTTTCGGAGCACGTTTTCGGGGGGACTGCGGTTGACAGGAGTCGACAAAGTATATGTCATAGTTGTCATTATGACGTTTGGCGCCATTTGTTGCCTCGGAGGTGGTATTTGCTGTAGACAGATATGACAGTGTCTTCTTCTTCAGACACGCGTTTTAATCCTTTAAAAATTGTTTTATTTTAATGGGTACAACACATGTTATAACACTCGCGCGTTGGTACAGCCACCCACACACGCAAAATAGGCGCACAGTCGTTGAGCCCGAGAAATTAACCCGATTTCACCATACTATAGAAGAACATTCTTTTTTATTATTTGGTTGAGTTCTCGTGACAGGCTTCGTCATGCTCGCTTAAATGTCACTGCTTGTGACGGCGACGTGGTTTGGGTCGTTCCCTTCCCTAAAATATGGTCGAGTGAGGCGATGGCTGGCCCATGCTACATGCTCGTGACCGGGTGATTTTTGTGGTGACAGGATGATCCTGTTACCAGAGACTCTGCTTCATGTTTTTAAACGTATTAGTCACTTTGTTTTTTGTGCACTGCTGAAAATAGAGGCTAACAGTTCGCCGCAATTTTTTTTCGACGAGTTCACTCCTGTCACCTTCTATCTAGGCGTATAAAGTAAATAAAAAAAACGTGTTATTAAAATTGTTTCTTGCAGTACTATACGCCGAAAAATGCGGTGAAGCCACACAAAATGGTTCCTCACATGTGCGGTCCGCGATGCAAACGGACTGATGTGCTGTCGCTATACGAACTGAGAACATACAATCCGCTCGCCAAACCGCTGCTGAGCGGGTGGGAGAGGTACTAACTCATTATGCTAATATTTGGCACTAGATTTACTTAAGAAAACTTCAAAGTCGTATGAAGTGAAAGACTGTTGTGAAAGTATTATCATTTTATTGTTGCAAGGCGGGGATTATTATTGTAGAGCGTCCTTAGATAATCCTCAGACTCTTAGCTGAGTGTAAGCTTAGCATAGTCTTTGTTTTCGTTTTGATAGTCATTTGACAGCTGAAGCTAAGACAGCCCGATGCAAAAGAAAAATTCGCGTTTTATCACACTCGGCTAAGATTTACGTTAGTAAAGTCTCAGACAAAGTCTTAATTTTTTTTTTATGGAATAGGAGGACAAACGAGCGTACGGGTCACCTGGTGTTAAGTGATCACCACCGCACACATTCTCTTGCAACACCAGAGGAATCACAAGAGCGTTGCCGGCCTTTAAGGAAAAGTACATTGCATATTTCAGCCTTATAGCAGATGTCAGACAGCTACTGCCATCTCTTCGCGGATATATGAACTAATTTAGTTTGATTAGCTGTGGTTTACGCATATTTATTTGATGTAAATGTCAATGAGTATTGGGAGGGTCAGAATTCAAAGAGCAATTGGTATTATGTAATAGGTAAATATCTTAAACACATTATATTCTTCTACAAAGTATGAAAATGGCGTTTCGTACCGAACAATTTTTTTACTATACAAATTACATTTGTTTATCATGTTATTAAACAAGTTTACTCCCAATCGCCTATTAGAAGGTTGTCAAAAATGTCCGAGCGTACCTATACATTTACTTAAACAGATTATATTAAAGCATTTATTCAAATTAACACCTTATTTCGTGGCAGATATGTTCAAAATTCTTTGTATGACAAAGCTTAAAGCGAAAGAGACGTCATGTATTTTGTTTTAGCAATTGAAATGTAATTATTTAGAAAAATGATTAAAAACGTCAAGTTCGATAATTGTGTTAATTTAAAGGGGCACTTACGTAAACTACAACACTCCATCTATTTTAAGTTTGGATATGCTGTTATATGGAACGAGTGCACCAGACTGTAGGCCAGCAGGGAAAAGTGGCGAATTCTCGTGGAGCCATTTACATCATCATTCCGCCCCAAAAGATTTCCCTTCCTGATGACCACGACCGCTCTGTCAAGAGTGTAACGACTAAGAAGAAGTTATTTGGACAGTTTTTCCACTGTACACTGCGTGGCGTTGTACTCAAAGCGCGGTCAAAACTATACCTAATAGGCAGTAGGCAGAGTTTTGCTTCAGACAATTTTTGAGTGTGATTTTGAGTGTAATTGTTTATTGTATTTTTTCAGACAAATAGTGCGGTGGAAGGGCCGCAAGGAGGTGCTGTATTGCACGCCGTGCGGGCGCCGCGTACGCAACGTGGGTGAACTACACCAGTACTTGCGACTCATCGGGTCCGACATGGGCGTCGACCTGTTCGACTTCAACGCCAGCACGCACTGTCTGGCAGAGTTTGTTATCAACAAGTGCATAATCTCGAAGAAGGTTGGTTTACCAGTGGGAGGCTCCTTTGTACAGGATGCCGGCTAGATTATGGGTACCACAACGGTGCCTTTTTCTGCCGTGAAGTAGTAATGTGTCAGCATTATTATGTTTCGGTCTGATGGGCGCCGTAACTAGTGAAATTAATGGGCAAATGAGACTTGACATCTTATGTCCCAAGGTGACGAGCGCAATTGTAATGCCGCTCAGTATTTTTTTGGTTTTTCTGGAATCCTGAGTGTATATCCTTTTGAATATTTTCTGGGATCTTGTAAAAGCATATGCAACGCAATCACAAAAGACTTACTAACTCGACTTAGCCTAGTAAGAGGCAGTATAACATTGTATTAGTATTCAACATTATCGTTATGATAGTTTCTAGAAAAGAAAATTTTTCCTCTCAATGATTCTTTAGGACTTAGGTTATAAATAGCGCGAATAGCCCTCTTTTGCAGCACAAATATTGTAGCGTTGCCCCATAGCAATATTCCATAGGACATAATACTATGGAAATAACTAAAGTATACTAGTCGCTCCGTATCTATGTCAGTTCCGTATATACATTGAACTTTTCATTAAATCAATTCAATTTCACTTATAACATATACTCAGCACTAATGATGCACTATACGTCAGCGGTATAGCTACAGATATAGAGCTATAAGCATTTAGGTGACGTGTATTTTAAAATTAAGCTCTCAATGATTCTTTAGGACCTAGGTTATAAATAGCGCCCTCTTCTGCAGCATAAAGATGGTATTGATATCAGTAGCGTTGCCCCATAGCAATAAAAGGCATTTATTTCCTCAATATTGATTCTTTTAGAATTCTTTTCGATGTCTTTTTTGATATACTAGATACTATTACCGCTTCGGAAACAAATGGCGCTCTGAGAGAGAAGAAGCGGCGCAAGAAATAGAAATATACAATATTGTACAGTCATTTCTATCGCTGTAAAATAATCATAATCTAGTCCCAGGCTGTCCGATCACATAGATATTCAGCTGTGGAGTAATAGAATTTACGACAGAGCCGTTTTTTTATATAAAACATTTAAATTTATTTATAGATAATGCCTGAACAGTGGCTGGGACTGTATTATGAAAGTGTACACATATACCCTTAAAGCTACTATGTATCTTATGAAGCCTACTAGAATTAGTTGCAAGCAATCCCTTATTTCTAGTTTTATATTAGAAAATCACTATTAAGAGCAAAAAGGTGACGATTTTTGTGAACGTATATTAAATTTTCATAAATGTCCCGACAATGAACAATCATAATATTTATTTCTTTAAATTTTTCTTTAAGAGACTGTTTATAACCAAGCACTATATAGCACGAACAGCTCTCTTTTGCAGAGACCATAGGACATAATACAATAGGAATAACTAACAATCTCTTCCTGACGGTATACTAGTTGGTTATGTGAGTGTGGTGGTCTGTGGCAGGACCTGTCGCACGGTAAGGAGAACGTGCCGGTTCCGTGCGTGAACTACTACGACGAGTCGCTGCCGGAGTTCTGTTCGTACAACACGGAGCGGACGCCGACCACGGGCGTGCCGCTCAACGTCGACCCGGACTTCCTGTGCGGATGCGACTGTGACGATGATTGCCTGGTAACTATCATTACAACACGTAACAATTCGATTATGTAGGATAATAGAGTGAAATGTCAACATTTGACAGCTTGTTTATTTTTATTCTTCTTCTAGGTGAAAATTGACATCTCTGCTCTGGCAAGTGTAATTCTATGTTTAACCTGTTATAATCGTGTGTTTTAATATTTATCCTCGCGTTATATTCTATTAAAGATTCTAAAACAGTTAGCTTATTGCCTATATTAAAACACCCAATGTCCTAATAACTACATAATCCAAACGAGTGTTGTAATGTTGTACTGAATTTCATTACAACACTCGTCTGGATGATGTAATGGTTATTATTGGGTTGATAAAGTCTTGTATGCAACTGTGTATAATTAGGTATTAAATCACTCATGTGATACTATTATCGGATAGACTTACTTACATTCGTGTTTTATTACCCAACATTTGCGTAAAATACTATCTTAGGTTAGTGGTTGGTAAAATTCAATATTAGCTTTTATCTAAGGATAACAGTAGCTACTCGCAAGTAAAAACTTACTCCATTTTGGTCGAATCCGCCCTCCCTAAGTACTTTATGTAATAGTGTGTGGTTGTTAGTTTTCCGATGAATAAAAAAAATGCAATGAGGGCAATGGGGAGGGCTAAGCTCGGAGTTGGCCGTTGGGGTAGTAAAGTCCTCGAATGGCGACCACGTACCGTAAGACGAAGTGTTGGTAGGCCCCCCACAAGGTGGATCGGAGATCTGGTCAAGATCGCAGGAATTGTTTGGATGAGCAGCGCAGGAGCGATCTTTGTGGAAGGCTTTTGTCTGGAAATGAGGGTGATGATGAAATAAGTATGTGCCTGCGTCACAAAATCGGCTCTATCCTGCCTGCGTGATACTATCACTTGCGGCTTAGCATACGCTTAGCCAACTTTAAAACATTACTTTGTTTCGTGCAGGATAAATCAAAGTGCGCGTGCTGGAAGCTCACGCTAGAAGGAGCGCGAACTATCGGGTTAGACGGAGATATAGGATACAACTATAAGCGTCTCCTGGAGCCGCTGCCTTCGGGAATATACGAGTGTAACTCAAGGTAACCCAATTGTATTGTTTTGTTCAAATTCAAATATATCAAAATAGTATGCCTCAGACCTGAGAAGTACGGTCGCAAGAAACTCAGTGATCTTTTATTTATTCTATTATTTAGTTACAATATATTTTGAAATAGTATTGCATAATATTTTTTTTAATTAAATAGCCTGAGGGCGTTCGCTCCATTCCCAGTTTGTGTAAAGTAAATCACTTACGTTATAGTAAATTTTATCACTGTTGTGCGGACAAAAGTCGTACCGTTTAACATTGCTTTTGGTGAAAAAAAGCGTAATATTTTTCCATCACAACCTTTTTTATGGTGTAGAGTGTAGAAGGTTATCGATAGCGTGTATGCTATTGGCTGTGCCGACTCTTAGGTGCGCGCTTATTGGTTCAAACTTCATAGTTAAAATAAAATGTACAGATGGAGAATGTACTAATGAACAATAAAATAGTGTTTTCTTTGATTAACGCGACCGTTACACATTTAAGTAAAACACTTTTAAAGGATTAAAACGCGTGTCGTAACTGTGTTTTAATATTATTTCCACCGTCACAGTACTCTGTTGTAACATCGGAGTACGCGTTTTTGAAGTGAAAACTTCTGTAGAATCGTTGTGATTTGAGAGTCGATGAATTGAAAAAGCGACAGTAAAAAGAGGCACACACATAAATGGAAGTAAATAATATAGGAAGTATTATACAGTGTTTTGGTACCAGGTGATCATAGTTTAAGAAGAGATTGTCTTATATATGACGCGAGTATACCTTAATATATTCTGACGTCATGCGCACTACATAGACACTAGGAGAACATAAATATGGTAGCGGTGCTAGTACTGCCTATCATAGCGGTTGAAATCATGTGTCATCCTGGTAACATGTACCAGGACTTCATATGCAGTTAAGAGGCTCGTGTACAATGCAGGTTTAACTTCAGTAATGTGTGTAGGCATGCAATTTTTTTTAAGGATGTCGATGTCGTATCGTCCCGGAAACACCCCACAAGGAAACTCATTCCACAGTTCAACCAAACGGTACGTGGAAGAAAATTCCTTGAAAACCTGTATTATTATTATCTGTTTTAATAGTAATTATGAAGAGTTGATCCCGGCTTAGGGAATCTCTAATTACGAATCTTAAATTGTTGATAATACTTATAAAATATTAATCTCAGTGTCCTGATGTTTGTTTCCAGTGAACTCCTAAACTAATGAACGGATTTTAATGGAGAATACTTCATTTAGTGCAGTTTTAGTCCAACTAAGGGATAGGACAGTTTTTATTTCGATATGGGACCCATAATTATTTTTACTTCCAATATTGTTTTGTATAGACATATTTTATATGAGATAATTTATCGACGCACGCTTTTACAGTTCTGCTGTGAAACAATATTATAACAGCAGAGAGCATATTTTCCGAAACAATTCTTTATGTTATGTACAGAACAACGTCTGTCGGGTCTGCTAGTTAATCCTATATATTGTTCCAGATGTAAATGCAAATCGACTTGTATGAATCGAGTGGCGCAACACCCCCTTCAGCTTAAGTTACAAGTAAGTTGCTAGAGATATGTTAGAATAACTTATTTTCTTTTACTAACTGTGAGAACCAATGTTCTTTTGCGACTTTCCTTCTCATGCCCTCAAAAGCCAAAGCACATGTAAATGTGTTGTAATGAGGATATTTTCGTTCTTCAACCTGTCAGTTCATCTAGTACAAGGTTAAGGTATTAACTTTAAATTCAAAATTAAATATTAGCCAAATTGAATGGGCCAAAAGCTGTAGAAACCAAAATTTTAAGTTAATTTATAGATAATTTGACGTCTAGACTCTAGATAGAGCCCCTTGCTGCTAGACAACCGATGAAAACAGGCCAGATTTATTACTTTAGTGTGCGTGACAAGCTACGTCGTACACTCGTGATTTGTTCATGTTACATTTTCCTATAATTGAAACTACTCAGGTATAATGTATATTATAATAATAATAAAATATTTTAATTACTTAGTACACAACTTGATAAAATGTTCATAATACCTATTTTATTAAGTGTTTGTATACATAGATATTGTACTCATAACTTTAATGGGTTTTTAGGTTTTTTTTGGACCCAAGGTTACTTACGTAAGTAAGTAACTGTTTAGGCATTATCTATAAATAAATTTAAATGTTTTATAAAAAAATGGCTCTGTCGTAAATCCTATTACTCCACTGCTGAATATCTAAATGATCGGACAGTCTGGGACTAGATTGTGATTATTTTATAGTGATAGAAATGACTGTACAATATTGTATATTTTTATTGAAAAGAGCGCAAAAAAAGAATGCTGGGAGAGTTTCTTGCGCCGCTTCTTCTCTCACAGAGCGCCATTTGTTTCCGAAGCGTTACTAGTATTATTAGTAGTATTATTTATATAGTTATTAGAAATGACATCAAAAAGAATTCTAAAGGAATCAATTTTGAAAAAACAAATGCCTTTTATGGCAAATTGAGTATTTTTGTTAAAGCGTCTTTTATGGACTGTATTATAGATATTATGTAAAATGCTGAAGCTACAAATTGTAATAATTGAACTACAAGAGTGGCAATGAGTTTTAGCCACTTCGTCACATTAAAGCTTCAACTTTTCCGAAGTGCCATTATTGATTTGATTTCACTTGATTATTAAATATTACAGCTAAAAACTAATTACAACTTTTTACACGAGATGTGTTATAACCAAATGGCGTAGTGAAAGAAAGTACTACGTCTTATTTGTATTATAAATACGAAATGTCTTATTCATAATGACTTAGCGGAGATTTAAAACATCGCTTATATACGCTTGTTAAAAAATGGTATTCATAATCGCATATTAGAGCTAAAACGCTCATTATCTATTCGATAAAGCTGACGCGACTTATAGTAGCTAGGACCCTTCTACAATCCTATTTTAAAAACATGACCGACATCGATCAGTTGTCCGTTAAATAAAGTGTTAAATAGCTTCTCGCTCAAACTTGTTGGATATCCGTCATAGATTGACAACCGACAGACTTCAAAACTTTGATTTTTGAAGTTGGAAATTATTTTGACAACTGACAAAACATTGACATTGAAAAGATGTCTGTTTCCATTGACAGTTTGTCATGAAATTAGTTAAAATCATGTATTTTTGTACGAAATGGCAACATTGCGTGCTATAGAGACGTATTAGTTATGGGAGATATATCTAACGAATATGAATAAGGAATTTTATCGAACGTTTGATAGGCTTAATACACGTTTTATCTAATATAGCTTTATATCTTCGAAAAGCGTTTTATTATGAATAAGGCAGGAAAATTAAAAGTACTAATTAGATCAATTTCAGGTGTTCAAAACAATGAATAGAGGCTGGGGTATCCGCGCGCTTAATGACGTACCCAAAGGGGCGTTCCTCTGTATATACGCGGGGAATCTACTCACAGACGCCACCGCGAATCTGGTGAGTTATAAAATTTTGTATATTTTATCAGATTACTTATTATTTGCACGAAGTAAGTCTCCTATACAAGCACGAGTCAAGGATTAACTGAATGGTTACTTAATAAAATAATACTTTATTCAATAAACCTGATTTACAATGTTTACGGAGCTAAGACTAAACACAGAATACTTAGTTTTACGGAAACTTACTTTATACTGGGTGGGCGAGAAGTTGACGTCCAAAGCTAAAGTTTGAATTTGGCTCATTTTATTTACCAATGTTCGTTGAAGTTTTTAAAAATAGAAGCCATAGGCTCCCCATTTTTTTTTTGATACCTTGAACATTTTCATGAATTTAGCTGGAGCAGTTATCTTGAACTTACGACTCAATTCTAAACTTGTTCCGCATTGTCTAAACTATTCATAGTTTCTTATGTGGTCTTTGCAACTTTAGTTAATAATTATTAACAATAAAATTAACTAAAAGTGTTCAAAAAAATTAGAAAAAAGTCCTAAACCACAATTAGGTGAAAAAAACGGATAAAAGGGGAAAAAATTACTATCTCCTAAACTACGTAAAATCGTAGAACATACATAGGGGTGATTCGGATACTCATCACCATGAGGCTTTTAAATTTTAGCTTTGGACGTCAACTTCTCGGCCACCCAGTAAAGCTTATTCTAACAAAGAGAGTCATATTTCTGTGAGAAAGTAAATTGGTACATCAGCAATATTGTTTCCAGAAGATTCTACACGTGTAAAGTAAATGTACCTACGACTTGTTGCTATGGTCTACTTTGGCTGACAAAGCATAAATCTATAGGGTGAGCACCCTTAACTCACGCATCGTATCCATGTTCGGTACATTGATGTTTACGAATCCTAATTTAGAGTAGCTCTAATTCCGTCAAATTACTTGTAGACCAGGGTCGATAATTTTTGAAACCAGAAAAAAAATTATAGTAGGATAAAACCCGTTGAAAAAGGAAGAGGATGTAACAAAAATGAAAGGAAAAATAAATTGAGGTAATCTGAGGGTCCTATGGAAAAAAGTTGTAGCTAATAAAAAGATCTACAACTTTTGTTTTCACAAATAAAATAAAAATAAAAATTTAAATAACCAAGTTTCTGGTTTTTTATTTTTATCTTTTACAATTTTTTTTTATCCGATGAAATTTGGTGAAAAGTTCCCTTTTAATATCCCAAATATTCAGTATTTTTTTTGGTTTGAAATATTTATTTTTTCACCTTATTTGACTCAAATGCCGAAAAAGGACCCTAATTTTCAATCAAAAAATCTCAGGTTAAAATATCAGCTTTTTCAAAAAAGTCGGTGGGCTTTTTGTTCTTTGAAATATCTACTTCTTGATGGTGTAAAAAAAAATATACATTACTTTGGTAAATGTTCGGAAAAATTAAGCCCATCAAAAGGCAATTCATGGAGAATTCATACCTGTTATTTCGTAGCAGCAAAAATATGGTTTTCAATAATTCATCAAATCTATTTATAAATTATTCAGTGTTATATTATAATATATATATATAGGCCGAATTATATATTATATATATAATTCGGCCTCACATCTGCATGTGTTTTTGTTCTCACCTCTGGGCCTCCCCAGTACCACCTTCTTCCATTCCGCATACAACGAAGAGCGACTCGAATCATTGACGATCAAGTCATCTCCGATCGGCTTGATTCTTTCGCGTTGCGTAAAGAGATTTGGATTTTATCTGCATCTTCTACCGCATATATCACGGAGAGTGCTCAGAGGAGTGGTTCAAATTGATACCAGCAACTCAATTCCACTAACGGACATTTCGTCAAAATGTAACATTCCACCCGCACCATGTTGATGTATGGCATTCTAAAACCGCGCGTTTTAGAGCATTAAAGGCCGGTACTCATTACAGCTGCGCACAGAGCCGCACAAAGCGTCGAAATGTTATTTCACTCACTTCGTATGGTGCACATCGCACTAGAGCAGTGCTCATTGCTGCGCGTCGCGACATAGTTGCCTCCGAGAGAATATTTTGACGCGCAGTGCAGCAACGCTCAGTGCGTCAAAATACACACAAGCGTTGCGTCGCTTCACTTTCGTACTGTTAAATGTTAAGTTTATAGAATTTTGTCTTCAACATTCTGAAGTAAGCGTGAAATCGTGCAGAGTCATTATGAAGTCAAGGAAACAAAATGTGATATTCGCCTTCTTGATAGCGTGTGTTTGGAATGTCAGCAATCCATATCAATTTTATTTTTTTCAATATTTCGTTCCTTATCTGCACACAATACAGAAACAATGACCGAATCCTCGTCACTATCGCTTATCTTGTAACGTTGCTCCCGTGCAAATTGCTATAGAAATGACGCGAGCTGTCGGTTACTGCAGTTGTTCTGTGATAGGTACCGTTGAGCGACGTGAAGCGACGCGCCGCGCAGAAGCGCTCTAATGCGGGTCCAGCCTTAAGTAATATAAAAATACTGTAAGCAGAAATCAAAACTTTTATATATTCTTCGTTGCGATGTGTTTGAATATGAGGGGATTGATTTATTGTCTATCCGTTTGCCTTTTTCTGCGTAGTTTTTAATGTAAATTAATTTGTTTAGGATGGTCTGAACGAGGGCGACGAGTACCTGGCAGAGCTGGACTATATCGAAGTGGTGGAACAGATGAAGGAGGGTTACGAGGAGGATGTACCGGAATCTATCAAAAAGCTGGATAGGGTAAGGGTCCCTTAAGTATGATTTAGATAAGGAGAACAAACTTTTAATTTTTTCGCTGATGTTTTTAAATTCGAGAGTATATTAAAGACGAAAATTATTCCCACTTTTTGTAGGAGGATTTAACAAGAATTTACCTTTGGTCATCATGGTAACTTATTTGCAAGTTACCATTAAACATTGATAAATGTAAGCATATAAATTTAACGAGGAAAAAGTCAGAAATGGAAACTAAATATAACTGAAACGGCAAACGTTGTTTTTTCATATTATTTAAGTACACCGCGCCCGCTTATTGTGTGAATTGTCATATATTATAATGAAATATAATTGATTGATAATTGAAGTGAAACTTCTTTAGCGTCATAAATGAGAAATTTCATAGCAACTCGTCACGTTTTTCGGTCACGCGCCATGTTGTTTTTGTTTTAAAAACCACAGTACCGGCTGACAACTGACAACTCGAAAGTTTATAAAATACACAGTGTATTTTACTTGAATTGTTTGTAAAAAAATAAATAATAGTTAAAAAAAACTAAAAAGCACGCTTTATATAAAATTCAACTAAAAAATAGAAAATAAATTTAAATTGAAAATAGTGTAAAAAAAATATAATTTATTGTAAACAAAAGCGTGGGGTGCTTTTTAAGATATTATTAAAATAATTTCATAATTTCTTCTACTCCTTCTTCTAGTTGAATTTTATATAAAGCGTGCTTTTTAGTTTTTTTTAACTATTGTTTATTTTTCATTTTTTAGTCAAATTAGTGTAATGTCATCGGTCCTCGATAAATCTACAAAGTTTGAACGAAATCTAGCCGTTTAAAGTGGGTCAAAATCGCGCCCAAAGAAGTCGGTTACAAACATACGGGTGAAGCTAATATAAAGCGTATTAAAAATGGTAGCGGATAAGTAATCACCAACATATCATATACTAAAACCTTTTTCGAAACACGCTGTATCTTAAGGTATAAGTATTATTCTGATCGGTTCAGTCGTTTTAGCAGTATAACAGAAGGAAAAAAAGGCTCTCCATTTAATGGTATAGATTTTCATATTGGCGTTATTGACAGGGAGACTCGGTGAACCGGGTGGACACAACGTCGGAGAGTGATCAGGATGGCTCGTCGGAAGAAGAAGTGGTGAACAAGATGGAGGACGATGATTTTGTGCCGAGCTACATTGGACCCAGACCTGCTGAGTTCAAGTAAGACTTACACATAATATAAAAGAAAACTGTGTGTGTTACGTACACACACATGTACGCACGCAAAAAGTTATTCTTCTTTGGCGTAATAAAACAAAACTCCTAAAAAAACAATATTCCCCGTGAATAGCACGGTTACGTTTGTAGATGAAACAATAAAACATAGGTTTTAAATACAACCTATGAAAATATTATTATAAAGCAAAGTTTAACAGAAAATGTGGCACGTCAACGTCCCATATTGTTCGAGACTGGCTCGAATACGCCAACTGGGCGACTTCGCCTGCGGTATCTAGTTGGAGAGCAGCGGAGACCAATCCTCCTTTAAATGTTTAATTTGATGACATGTAATATATTGTTAAACATTTAAAATTAAGTAATACATATCAGTCAAAAATCTGCTTAAAGTTGTTTCATTTTTAAATATATATTTCAGATTATAATTAACTTCACTTAATAGTACACTCACTAACGTTGCAGCAAACGACTAAGGAAAAGAGCTAAGAAGGAGAAAAAAGAAGATGTAAAAGCTGAGGAAACACCGGCGGTGAACAATCAACAACAGGAAAAGAAGAACGAAGATGAGTGCATCACTATCAGTGATGATGAAGAAGGTAAGGTGGGGGTACGGATAGTGAAAGTACTCCAGAAGCGGTAACGGCCTTTTAGGGGCCACCCATAAATTACGTCACAGGTTATGGGGGAGGGACGGGGTTGACGAAGTGTCACAGCTGGTCACATACCTATTGTGATGTCACATTATATTTCGAAATTTTACATTTGCAAATTTATGAAATCAAAACAGCAGTTTTCCAAAATTATTATTGTTTAAATTTAAATTCTTTTCTAATAAAATTAACATTGATCAAATAAAGGCATGAAACTGTACAGAACATAAAAAAAGCAATACCCGAAGGACACAGATATGTTGATATTAGTCTTATTCGAAAATAATTTTGAAATAGCATTAACGGCAAAAAGAAACTTCTCGAGTCAAACCATAGACTCACAATATACAAGCGTAAAGACAATCAAAGCGTGCGAGGGGACGTAACATCTCTAACAGAGATAGGAGATACAGCAAGAGACGAAAGGAAAGCGAGTCCATTAAGAACAATAATACCGCTTCTGATACAAATGGCGCTCTGAGAGGAGAAGCGGCGCAAGAAACTCTCCCAGCCCTCCTCCGCATTCCCTCTTTGCGCGTTGTTCATTGTTATTGTAACTGAATTTGAATGACAAGTCGTAAACAGTCAGCCACGCGTGGATTTCATTCATTAGTATTTTGAATATTAGACTAGCGAACCGTTAGCGAACGCACACATTGACAAATCAAAATTGATCACGCATATACGATTCAAACACTCTGACCATTTTTTTCTGATCTCATTCAATATGCTATAATTTTTCTTGTTGGATATTTTAATCTCAGTGAGTACTTCTGTACCACAACCTGAGTCTGGTGCAGCATTTCTTAGTACTGATGGTATGTATAATGTTATCTAATATTGGCTCATAATATTTTTTGTTAGTTTGCAGAGAACCGTCACGTTTTGCGGCCGCGGCCGGTATGGGGGCGAATGCGTTTAAACCTAAACATAAGTGAGTATGGTTTTTTATCCTTACAAATCCATAAATTTTGGTACAATTTAAATTGGTATTATTTTTTGAGGAATTATATTTAGTGAGGGGTCACTTAAAAATAACGAAGATTATTAATGATAAAAGAAGATCACTTATAAATAATAAAGCTTTCCCAAGATCATTTAAAAATCTAACAAAGCCTATTCACAAAAAAAGATGCCATCAAAAACATATCTTATAATAATAATTAATAACCAAGTCTCGCTCAACTCAGTTCTTCTACCGTAAAAAGTTGTGAGATCCATGTAATACCAAGTCTGTCAATTTATTTAGTTCCTACTTAAGGGTCCTTCTATATTACATAATTTACTTAGCTAAACAACATTTTAGAATGATCATATACATATATATATATATATACCATAATATAAATACATAGGTTAACTTGGCCATCGATTTGACACGATAATACGTATTTATTTGTGAAAATTTGTTAAAAGCTTTCTGTTTTTATAACAGTGCACTAAAGTTACGAATAGGCAATGCTTAGTTTTGGCGTAAGATAATTTGTGTTAAAATGTGCCCAAATTTTTATTTTCATAAAACAGGATATAAGACTTACCACAGGGATTTATGTTCAATAAATAACTAACCTCAAAAATTGTCTGAAGCAAAACTCTGACTACGTTTCTATTATGAAGAGTTTTCGTTTAGTTGTGTTTCGACCGGGCTTTGAATACAACGCCACGCAATGACAAAGTGTTTAGTGTCCAAATAACAGCATAACCAAACTTAAAAAGGATGGAGTATCGTATTTCAAGTAAATGCCCCTTTAAATTAACAAAATTGTGTAACTAACTTGACGTTTTAAATGATTTTGCTAAATAAATACATTTCAATTGATAAAACAAAATATTCTTGCCTCGTGTTCGCGTCCGAGCTTCTAATAAGCGTTTACAATAGACTGAACATTACTGCCACGAATAAAGGTGCTAACTTCGATGAATGTTTTAATGTTATTTGTATAAGTTAGTGTATACGTATATACAACGCTGCTCAGACATTTTTTGACTAGCTTTTTATAGGCGATTGGGAGTCTAGTTGATTATTGTACGTCACTATTGGCACAAATAAATTTGGTAATATTTCCCGAAGTGTGACCGCTCCTTAACAAAAATTATAATATAATAACATTTATTGTATGTTTGCAGGTCGGTCCGAACGCTGTACGGGTCAGAGGAGGCTTGTTACATTATGGACGCTAAGGTGCAAGGCAACATTGGACGGTATCTAAATGTAAGTTTTATAATACTTAAAAACAAGTGTGTGCGTGTATTCTTTACGCGCGATTGAAGTGAAACTTAATAATAATTGACTTTAGGAATTACTTTGCGCGGTGGCCATCTTGGATTTTAAAAATGTTCCCAAACTCGTTCTGTGCACCCTCGAGAACCTCGGATACGATATCCATATTGTTGATATCATAATTCTGCATGGCGGCCATCTTGGATTTCAAAAATGATCCCAAATTCGTTCTGTACACGCTCGAGAACCTCGGATAGGATATGCATATTGTTGAAACCATAATATAATGCGGCCGCCACTTTGAATTTCAAAAATGATCCCAAATTCGTTCTCTGCACTCGCGAGAACCTCGGATACGATATCCATATTGTTAATCGCGGCGGCCAAAATAATAGTTTTATAAATTATAGCTGGCAACGGTGCCTCTATCGTCTCGCTTTTTCGTTTCATTGAGAAAAAGTTTAAAAAAAATACTTAAAAAATTAAAGCCCGCTAAATTTCTTGCGCCCGTTCTTATCAATCGGTGGTATTGTATAGCTTTCAATAAGTGATATCATATCATATTTCGAATAAATATTATTTTAGTTGACTTTAAAGCGTTGTAGTCGATAGGTAAAACTATCGATTTACAATATACTACAAACAAAGTGTGCAAGAGATAAGAATGTCTCTAACGGATATACAGCAAGATAGAAAAGGTAAGTGAATCTATTCCTGCTGCGACCAGTGACAAGTCGTCAACCAAGATAGATCGGCAACGTTTGGAATTAGCTCCTTAGTATTTTAAATATTACCACTAGGTGACGCATACATTGTCAAATCAAAATTCATCACGCATTATCGGGCTGTTAGGTTGTCTATACGTTAGTATATTCTATCTATTATTTAAGGGCGACCATCGCCCAATTCCAAGAAATCGCAATTCATTGCATTCCCTGTCGCAAAATCTAAAAATCACTTTCACCATCTGGATGTGTGGCGTTCCTCCGCAGTGCGATTTTCAAGTAACTTTCTTGCACGTACAACACAACTGTGGAATGAGCTTCCTTGTGCGGTGACCACCTAACAACAGGTGGCCTTACGCCGATTCCGCAGATGTCACAAAAGAGGCCCGCGGTCGTCCTTCTAATGTTCAAATATTTTGCCCTGTGCTTCCCCGGGGCGTAAAAAGATTAGGGGAGTCCCAGTCCCAAGGATGGTGTCAGAGGCGACTAAAGCTTTTTGGAAGTAGGAGAGTCACGCTGCCGTCTTATGACGTCAGCACAATCGCGCCAGACTCGTCCGGGTTACCGCTTAGTTACCACACTCCGGGACGATACGACATGGGTACCTTCAAAAAAAGCGCGTTGTACTTCCTTAAAGGCCGGCAACGCTCCTGTGATTCCTCTGGTGTTGCAAGAAAATGTGGGCGGCGGTGATCACTTCACACAAACAATTCAAACTTCTATATTGGTTCCAAAAGTTTTACGTGTTATAAAGGCATAAAAGGCATTTATTTTCTCAAAATTGATTCCTTTAGAATTCTTTTTGATGTCATTTCTTATACTACTAGATACTACTACCGCTTCGGAAACAAATGGCGCTCTGAGAGAGAAGAAGCGGCGCAAGAAACTCTCCCAGCATTCTTTTTTTTTGCGCTCTTTTCAATAAAAATATACAATATTGTACAGTCGCTATAAAATAATCACAATCTAGTCCCAGGCTGTCCGATCATTTAGATATTCAGCAGTGGAGTAATAGGATTTACGACAGAGCCATTTTTTTATAAAACATTTAAATTTATTTATAGATAATGCCTGAACAGTGGCTGGGACTTTATTGTAGAAGTGTATACATTTACCCTTAAAGCTATTATGTATCTTATGAAGCCTACTAGAATTAGTTACCAGCAATCCCTTATGTCTAGTGTTATAATAATGAAAATCACTATTAAGAGCAAAAAGGTGACGATTTTTGTGAACATATATTAAATTTTCATAAATGTACTGACAATAAACAGTCATAATATTTATTTCTTT
Organism: Leptidea juvernica; assembly: GCA_949711755.1. Lineage (NCBI taxonomy): Eukaryota > Metazoa > Arthropoda > Insecta > Lepidoptera > Pieridae > Leptidea > Leptidea juvernica. The sequence continues at coordinate 3,000,600 of CATIXQ010000027.1, forward strand.
AAATTTTTCTTTGAGAGACTGTCTATAACCAAGCTGATATATAGCACGAACAGCCCTCTTTTGCAGTGCAAACACTATATCAATGTCAGCAGCATGACCCCATAGTAATATACCGTACGTCATGATGCTGTGAAAATAACTAAAGTACACTAATCTAGCGGTCGCAACATTCGTGTACTCTCTAATCTTTCTAACTGCATATGCCGCAGAGCTGAGTCTATCTGCTAGATGGGTAATATGTGGACCCCACTGAAGCTTTTTATCTAACGTGATACCCAAGAAGACCGTAGTGTCCACAAGTTCCAATCTCTGGTCATTTATAAGTACGTTGGTTTGTACCTCTGCTGTATTTGGTGTACTGAACCGTAAACACTTTGTTTTTTTACTGTTTAAGTGCAGATTATTCGTCTCAAACCAACGCACTATCTTTGAGAGTGCATTGCTTACCTCGTCATCAATATCCGCACGTCGCTTCACTTTAAAAATAAGTGAAGTATCATCAGCAAACAATACAATCTCATGGCTATCATCTACCACAAACGGTAGATCGTTAATATATATAAGAAACAAGAAAGGACCGAGAATAGAACCCTGTGGAACACCTATTCCCACAGGTTTACCCGAAGACCGTTTGCCATTTACATCGACTATCTGAACTCTTTCGCTTAAATATGATTTTAACAGATTTAGGGCTCTATTTTTCACTCCATAATGCTTTAGTTTTAGGAGTAAAGTTTCATGGTGGACGCAGTCAAATGCTTTTGACAAATCACAAAAAATGCCCAATGCATCCTGTGACTCTTCCCAGGCGTCAAAGATGTGCTCAATGAGTCTAGTACCCGCATTAATTGTTGATAAGCCCCTAGTGAAACCAAACTGATTTTTGTTCATTAATTTACAAAAATGCATTTGTAGCTGTTGAAGCAAAAGTTTTTCAAAAATTTTACTAAAAACAGGCAGCACTGAAATAGGTCTGAAATTAGCAGGGTCAAAAGAACTGCCCGATTTAAACAAAGGTATAACTTTGCTGTATTTCATGAGGTCAGGGAACACACCCTCATCTATGCATTCATTAAATATTATTGCTAATTCAGGTGCTATAATGTCAAGTATGTATTTAACAATATTAGTCGAATGGCCCCATAGGTCTTTTGTATTTTTTAGGTTAATTAATTTGAAGATTTTTATTATATCGCTACCTGTAACATACTTAAATTTCAAGTCAGTAGAAGATACTGGTACGTGTAATCTAAGCATATCATATGCTGCTTTTGGCGAAGAGTTAAGGTATTTGGTCGTGACAATCGGGATTTCGGAGAAGTATTTATCAAATTCATTTGCAATTTCTATTTCCGAATTTATAACGCGATTATTAATATTTAAACAGATAGAGGTGTTACGGCAATTCGATCTACCAGTTTCATTGTTAATTACACTCCAAGTCGCTTTTACTTTATTATTACTGTTTTTAATTTTATCTGCAATGAAACGTGTTTTCGCTTTATGACAAACTATTTTAAAGAGCTTGGAGTATTTTTTTACATATATTTTAAATTCTTCACTATTATTGTAATGTTTCTCATAATAAAGGTCATATAAGCGTTTACGACTTTTGTGGATACCCATTGTTGCCCAATCATTAAAACTATGTTTGTTGTTTACTGTCACCGTTACTGGAGTAAAAATCCTGTCAAATTCCTCACAGAAGGAATTGAAGACTAAGTTGTAGTGAAAATTAGCAGTTTCGCCACAGTGTAAAAATGGTATTGTATTTACCAAATTATTTCTAAACCTCTCAAGACGGCTACCCGTAACTGGTATAATCGTCACCTTTTTTGGTCTGACATTGTCCAATCTTGTATTTACTTTTATAAGTTGCCCACTATGGTCAGACTGAAGATTATTAATTATGAGTTTACTAGTAATAGTAACATCTGTAAAAATATTATCTAAACAGGTTGCTGTTGTAGAAGTGATTCTAGTAGGTTCCCAAAATACATTGAACAAATTAAAACTTTGAAATAAATTTTTAAGGCTAGTACAATTGGCCGAAGGTTCAAGCAAGTTTATATTGAAATCTCCACACACTATAATTGACTTGCTAGTTTTGCTAAATTTTGATAGTACCTCCTCCATTCTATGTTGGAATTGTTCATATGATGCAGTGGGGGGGCGGTATACACTTACAACAATAAATTGCTCTAGTTCTATACTCGGTTGGTATCTTCTTTTAGGTGATAGAACCTGTGACAGAAGATCCCGCTCTTCCATAATATCTATAATCATTAAGTAGGTATCTACTTAAGACTAACAATTCGTGGTCTTTTGGGGTAGATGTGATTCGCCTTACGACCTTTCTCCACTTTTCCCTGCTGGCCGACAGCCTGGTACACTCGTACAATGGACCGCTCCCAGCAGACTTTATTTGGTCGGTCCATCGCATGGGTGACCTTCCTCGCCCTGTGGTGCCCTCAACTTTGCCCTGCACGACACGCTCGATGGACTCACTCTCGCGCCGAAAGAATTTTAATAATTAATAAATGCAAAACAATTTTAGACTTCTCAATCGTTCACTCTTGTCAGAGTGGTCGTGGTTGCCAAGATGACGCAACATTAGTCGCCGTTGGTCTCCACAATTATGGGTCGCACTGCCTCCCTCGCGATGCTCCTCCACTTTTGACGGTTTGCAGCATTGCGGGAGCACTCCACAACAGGTGTCTGGGTCACTGTTTTGATAAGGTCCGTCCATCGCGTGGGTGAGCGAACTCTCGCTCTTTTCCCCTCCACCTTGCCCTGCACTATCAACCGCTCAATCGATCCTTCATTTCTGGAGATGTGACCAAAGAACTTCAGAATTCGTAGTTGCACAGTCGACGATAGCCTTTTTTTATCTTCAGTTCTTTTAAGATGGAATTGTTTGTTCGGAAGGCCGTCCAAGGGATCTTCAGGAGTCGTCTCCAACACCACATCTCTAAGGCATCAATTTTGCGGCGGTCTTGAAGTCTAGGGGATCAGGTTTCAGCCCCGTAGATTGGAAACACAAGACACCTCATAAGTCAGTAATTTAAGACTGCTACAGTGCTAATGTGTGTGTTTCAGCATTCGTGTTCCCCGAACGTGTTCGTCCAGAACGTTTTCGTGGACACGCACGATCCCCGCTTCCCTTGGGTCGCTTTTTTCGCGCTTTGCCACATCAAGGCGGGCACTGAGCTCACGTGGAACTACAACTATGACGTCGGCTCCGTTCCCGGAAAGGTATGTCACACTCCACTCAATATACAATTAGGCCTCGTCCAATTGACGTACAATAGTCAACTAGACTCCCAATCGCCTACTAAGAAGCTAGTGAAATTACTGGGCAAATGAGACTTAACATCTTATGTCTCAAGGTGACGAGCGCAATTGTAGTGCCGCTCAGAATTTTTGCGATTTTCAAGAATCCTGAACGGCACTGCATTGTGCTGGGTGAGGCGTATCAATTACCATCAGCTGGGTGCCTCGCTAGTCTCTTCCCTAATTTTCATTAAAAAAAATTAATATATAAGATATTTTATGAACGATGCGGGATTCGAACCCACGACCTCCGGCGTTCCGTGCCGGTGCTCTAAACCACTGAGCTAACCGTTCGATTACCGCCTCGTTATAAAATTCTCTTTGCTTTGTTCAACTCTCAGGCTGTGGCTTCATCTATATCGCCGGAGGTCGTGGGTTCGAATCCCGCATCGTTCATAAAATTTTGTTTTTCAAATTTTATTTGTGTATTAGATTGTGTTGTTACTTAAAGCAACAATCTAACTAAAGAAACATTTCACAGGTACATACTGATTCTTCAATACAACTTTCGTGATGTTTATTTTCGTAGAACATATGCACTAAAATACTAAATATTACATTTTATAAACGCAATAAATACACTATTATCTAAAGATTATATTAATTAAAAAAATATATGTGTGTGTGTTAAGTAAAAATATTGTATACGTGAATATGACTCCGTTTATCAATATTTGTCAGGGATTGACGAAAAGCATAATTCTACACACTTCACTAACTCGCTAACACATCTGTAAAACTAGCACACATGAACATTTTAAATTTAGTCTCGCCGTATTGAGGAGAGTTTTTGTCTATTACGATAGTATACTACGTTGAAAGTAGATTAAATACATTAACTTGTGTAAAAGCTCATTTTATTACTAAGATAAAGTTTTTTTGCGTTTCCACACACTAATCTACATAGTGTGTCATTATAGATGAATTGTGTCAAATAGTATGATAAACACGATTTGTAAAACAGGTGCTGTACTGTTTCTGCGGCGCTCCGAACTGCAGGAGACGACTTCTGTAATGTGCTGATTTCTACCGGACGAACTGTGACAATATCGAAGACTACGAGGTAACTTTTTTTAAAGTGAAAACTTCTTTAGCATCGTTGTGATCTGAAAGTCGATGAAACGAAAAAGCGAGACAAGATTTAACATGGGAAAAAATTAGATAGGAAGCATTATACAGTTTTGGTACCAGGCGATGATAGTTGAAGAAGAGATCGTCACGCGAGTATACCTTAATATATTCTGGCGTCATGCGCACGACGTATAACTACATAGACACCAGGAAAACATAAATATGGTAGCAGTGATAGTAATGTTTTTCATAGCGGTTAAAATTTTGTTATTAAAATTGTGTCATCCTAGCAACATGCACCAAGACTTCATATGCAGCTTACGGCCATTCCGAATATTCAGTCTATCTCTTACTTGAGATAAAAATCGTAACTATCGTTAACTTTTCTGTCCCAATAAACTAATTGACGGTAACTCACCTTATCCGTACACGCTGTCTGTCAACGACGTATAGCTTACCAGCGATAGAAGTTTGTATGGAAATTGCAATTCACGCGATCCAACGACTTATCGGGTATATTGGGACAGCTTCATGTTACTGACATCTAATTACTGACAGTAGAAGGTAGTAATTTATTTCTATCTGTAGATAGTATATTGGGAAAGGTCGTTAGAGGTTCATGTACAATGCAGGTTTCACTTCTGACTGATGTGCTTTGTACGCACGAAACTTTTTTTTTAATTAAATTTTAATTCGTGGCAAAGGTGCCAAAGAAATGATATTTTTCGCTCGAAACATCTATATTAAGTATATTTTGGCAGCCCTGGCGAACACGTTCCAGTGGCCTTCATCATCTATAAATATCATATAAATCCCAGAAGAAATTATCAATTTAAAAATGTCAAATTGTTTATTTACAATAAATTGTTTGATATTTTCAATTATTGATTTTTTTTTTACGATTACTGTAAAGTATTCATTTAATATCGCCGTTGTAGCTCCACGCTGTGTTATTGTAGATAATTACCGATACTATTAATAAAATATTTTTTTTTATTTACAGATTGCTGCAACTGTGGGACTACATATTTATATTATTAATAAATTTAACATACTTTTGTACAACAGACTATTTATAACCTTAGGCCAGCACTACGGCTGCAGTCTATACGTTTGATGATCGAACTTGAAAAATTTCAATTTCTCGTTACATGCCGACCAGCTATATTCTAGAAAAGACAACATTTATTATAATTCGCAGTAGAAGTCGAGACAGATTTGTCAATGTGCGTTAGCTATTAATTCCAACTATCTTTATCATTCACATTATAATAGGCCTTAGATGTTAATTTATTTTTAAGATACATTAAAAATTTTAGTTGGTAAATTTTTTAATATCATTTGGGAGTTTATAATATATATATATATATACCTATAACACAGACATAACACAGTAATTTTACGAAGCTTAGTAGATGGAATTGGAAGTTATGGTTGTTTCGAGTATTTTCATTGTGTACATCAATATTATTTTTAAATTGGCTAATAATATGTTTAAGAGCCTACAGGAGGTTCTCGTATATGTACTGGCAGTGTACTATCATAATATTAATTTCATATTGTAATTCTATAACCTAATTCGTATACAACTGTGTAAGTCCCAGTCGGTTTTACAAGTGGTCTACTGTCAAAGAGTACTTAGGTTCTAAGATACAGTCTGCGCGCGACTCGCGAGTTGAATGCAGTCGGGGCCTGGGGTATAGAGCGCGAGCATCTGCCCCCGCTATCCACACCGTGTAGTGCTGTGCCGTAGACGTCGCTTACCGTGCTATCGTGTTAATGCCTAAGTTGCTATCCCGTGTTATTTTTGAAGTTATACTTCTCTAGGCGCATTATGAAAATATGATCAGAGGGAAATTTTAAGATGCGCACACATCACTGTAAAACAAAAGTAACAGGGTGAAGTTGGTTCCTAAAATTTTCTGACGTTTGCGACATTCGTTATTTTTTTTGGTTTCTTCGTCCATCCGGGACAGGCAAAGGGTTTAAGCCCGTACAGCCGTATTCGTTAATTAATTGTCAAAGACATATCTGCAAATTTTTAAAAAATTGTTCTTTCTAAAAACTTTTTATGATTTTTGCTTCGTTAGGCCAAAGAAGCATAACTTCTTGCATACATAAGTACATACACACTTTTTTATTTTAATAATCACTGATACGAATCCATCACGTTCCGAGTTTTTATTATATTAAAAACGAGTTTTTATTCATCACCAAGCATGAGTAATTGCGAAAAATATTTTAGACATGTGTGTTGAAGAATAATAATTTGAGATTTAATTATTAGGTTAAAATCGTAAACTTGAAGCATTGTTTAAATTTATCGACACACATTTATGGTCATCAATAACATTAGGTCGCATCACTATCGCATTCCTGGACTCTGCATTCAACTCGCGCGTTATCTGTAGTTATTGTCGTGTTTGTACAGTTTGTACGGGGACAATCATATTACTGTTATAATTGATTTAGCAATGTTGCTCTGCATCTTTTCTTCTACAATGTTAACCTCTGAATGAACTGATTCTGATAATTCTTTTAAAATTCGGTCTATATTTGCACGAAAGAGATTGTATGACAATTTGTAGGATGGTTGTTTTATAACTTGATACATTATTTTAAATAACTATTTCACACATATTTTCGCATGCGATATTCATCTTAAAAGGTATTAGGAAATGTATGTTCAAGCGAATTTCGATCTACTTGTTTATTATGACTGACGGACAGTGACATTAAGGTGGGTCACGATTCAATTTTGTCGATAGTACAATACCTACTCAATACTTGGTCAAGTGTAATTTTGTGAGTCGTTGCTCGTAAATTGAGTCGCGGAATCTATTTGTTCTAGCCGCAGGATTTTGTGTTGCCCTGAAGCATAGCACTTTTTTTCTTATGAAAATAAGGCACGAATCGAGCAGGACGTTCAGCTGATGGTAATTGATACACTCTGTCCATTACAATGCAGTGCCACTCAGGATTCTTGTTAAACCCCAAAAATTCTCAGGGGCAGTGATAATTGCGCTCGTCACCTTGAAACAAGATGTTAAGTCAAATATGCTCAGTAGTTTCACTAGCTACGGCGCCCTTCAGACCGAAACACAATAATTTTTACACATTACTGCTTCACTGCAGAAATAGGCGCCGTTGTGGTACCCATAATCTAGCCGGCATCTTGCCAACTGGAAATAAACTGACTAATTTCAGTACAAATTAAATTGAAATATTTTAAACAGATTTATTGCACTCATAACCGTCTCGTAAAACAAATCAAAAGAATCGGAAATTTTTGTATTGATTTTCAACCTTACGACAATTTAGATGATTGTAAACTATGTTAAGGCTAAAGCTAACTTATTTGTAAGTGAAATACTGCCACATTTTATTGACTATAACTAACTAATAACGTGGATCTCGAATGTATGTAAATAGTTGTAATGTAGATCTTATTATGTCTATGTAAGTAGTTGTTTGTGTAATAAATGATTTGTGAAGACTTCTGTTTTATTTTATTGTCAAGTTTTCAACAAAGTTTCTCAGTAATCGTTTCAAATGTAACACTTTATATACTCGGATTATCTTTGTTTGTAAATTCACTGCCTCACATAGAATACTAACTTGAAAGTTAAAAAGCTGCACAAGATACTTGTCATATAAGTAAACAATTTATGAAAGCTCGTCGAATATATGGGATATTCTATGGGACCTAATATTAGTCCCTGCGGTACACCTACCTTTACCCCTCGTTTACCTACACCAAGAAACAAGTCAAAAACTTGTTTTATACAATACTTGTCAAAACAAAATTATTTGTTTTAAACATTTATTGCAATTGTCTGAAACATACTGTCGTTCAAACTGTGTTGCCAACAAGTTGTTATAGAAGTATAAAACACATTTGCGTTCACACCAACATAAAACATACAAGTTTTAAACAAGTCTTGTTAATTTTATTGAAGTATATGTATAATACATATTTAAAACAAGTTTTATACTCTATCCATGCTTGTTGGATAAAGTTTTAAACATTTACCGTACAGATCGCTATTTTTAAAGTGGTAAAGAAGAAGATAAATGGAGTGTTTATTAGCAATATTTATCTCAGCTTATATTGAGATATTCTTATAATCGTCCGCAAACATCAGTAATGCATTGACTACTTTTTGCCTTTGATATCCGATGCAAATACAAAGAAGAATAAGAATTAGCAGTAGCTAGAAATCTCAAGTAAACGGCTTAAAAAAAAGAAGCACCGATCCCTTATCTCCAGGTGACCTAAGCTCGTTTGTCCTCGTAATCCATAAAAACTTATTGAAGCAAATTCTCGAAATTACTGGTGTCATTCTAACAAAGTTTCTGAATTCACTTCTGTCTTCTATTCTTAAATCATTCAATATGGCACGATAAGTCCCTTCTTGGTGTCGTCTCCTCAAAAATTATGGCGACCAGTACATGCGTGTTTTTCTTGCATTTTCTTTTTTTTGTATGAAGTGGGTCATTCACTCTCCATTGTCAGTGCCAGTAGTCAATTGAGCTATATTCATTAAACTTCAGCTACAAGTCCACAACAAGTATAAAACATGAGATCATATACATGTAGACAACTAGTAGTTAGTTTGACAAACAATTTCATCAGACAAGTTTCATACAAATTTTGTCTACGACAAGTTTTATATTTTTGTATTTTTATAACATTGCTTATAACTTGTATTTGAAATTTGTATGAAACTTGTCAAATACATGTATAATACCTTGGTGTAAACGAGGGGTTAGGCATGAAAGTGATAATATTTTTCGTATAAAAATGACCATTCTCTAATTTATCCAAAACATATTTGCGAAAAGAGACAAGCAAGAGGCGTGAATTGATATCTCAATGCTTTAGTTTTCTTACATCAGTATGTGACATAGATATATGATCAAATGTTTATGTAAGGTAAAGGAAACAAATATATCCACGCTATGTCTTTTCATCTTTATATTTCTACTAGCTGTGAATACCCGCTTCGCTGGGTAATTTTTGACTGTATAGTTATTTGTTAATGTTAATAATCCATCAGAAATTAACAATTTTTTCATATAAAAAAAACATTGCGTGCGTACTAAGTTCACATGTCAGAAGTGAAACCTGCATGATGCATGAACCTCTAAACTGCATATGAATTCCTGGTACGTGTTGCTAGGATGACACATGATTTCAACCGCTATGAAAGACATTCCTACCACCACTAATATATATAATATGTTCTCCTGGTGACTATGTAGTAATACGTCGTGCGCTTGGAGTCAGAATATATTAAGGTATACTCGCGCCATACTTAAGACAATCTCTTTTTTAACTATGATCGCCTGGTACCAAAACATTGTATTATGTTTCCTATCTCATTATCCTCCCATGTTAAATATTATGAATTGATGTGACTACTCTTTTTCGTTTCATCGACTTTCAAATCACAAACGATGATAAAGAAGTTTTCACTACAATAGTATGCATATTTCTGTCTTATTATTTGCCGGCTTCATTTCACTTCAAAAATTTCTAGATCATTCTAAAATTCTCTAAAACGTTTTCATTTGATTAGAATAAAGGCTTACATTTGAAAACTTTCCAAATATTCTAGAAATCTGTAGATCATTCTATAGTTTTCTAGAATAATCCAAATCAATTTAGAATGTTCAACCCCGTATCTTCTAGAGTCTAGACCCTTAAAGGTGTCAAATTGCTACCACCATAGCTAGCCATGCATGCATGATGGGAGCCACAAGGTACAAACCTATACCGATGCACAAACACTATGCGTCTGCGACGTACAGTTTAAGCTGCAAAATGAAATATAGGGACATAATATACCTATTGCAAAGTGTTCAAAAATATGGACACATTTGTGGAAAATGAACTTTCGTTTACCTGAACCGAACTTTGCTCTCTTGTTGAGCAAATAACTATTTTGAAGGCTCTCTGGTCTTAACGCTCATCTCGAAGCCAACCCTGCTTGTGATATATTTGCGGATTTGACGATTTTAACAGAGTGCTTGCGTATTTGTGGGAGGAATGGATGAACGGTATCTGGATGTTAATTTGTTAGTTAATTTTGTATTTATTTACTATTATTTGTGTACGTACGTATTAATGTTAAGTGTTTGTAATTAATCACTTACTTTAAAATTATAATTGGCTCACGCCGTTTTATTAGTGTTGATAAATAAATAATACTAAAGTTTTGAAAGAAGTAATTCTTTATTAGAGGTCGACTTACACTAGACATACATAGATAAATAGAAGAACATGATGATATCTTACTTGTAAGGCCTGGTGTATAGCAATATAATAGCGACATTAAATAAACACACGGGTAGAACTACTAAACCGTAATCATAAAAAAATATTCAAATATAAAATACACAATTCACCTAAATAAATCAGTTTTCCATAATAGGTATCATTTCGCAACAACCTTTAAGTAATCTATTAGCCACACGCTAGCGTGGTCACTGACACATACCACATGAGTAAATAAACGGTACAGAGGATAAGCTTCTTATGAGCGGGCAAAATTGTTACCTATTTTCGTAGGGTTGTCACAAAAGTTAAGATTAATTAAACAAAATATTTTTTATTAGGTTTTTTTATTGCGTTTGATCATCGATATTAAATAACCCTAGATGCAAGATTTTAAACGTTATAAACATCTATTAATATAAATTTACAAATTACCGACTCTGTTTTTTTTTTGTAATTTTTAACGGTGTGGTATATTCGGAATATAATATAAAGTTTTTAAGAAATCTAACGGGAAACACTCGCATGGCATATCAAAGACACAATCTTTTCGCGGAACTTTTGCTCGAGCAATGCAATAAATGCGATTAAGTTCAAGAGTTCCCTCGTGAGAAAACAGTCCTATCTGCAGTTGCAGTTCATGGTGAGATCATGTTTGGCAAACGAAATTAGGAAAAAGTCTAAGTCTCGTTCCAGCTTTTGGCGGACAGCAATTCCTGACGATGCCTCGTGTAGTGGCGAAACGCGTGATTTTTGTGAAGATTGGCGGAATTAACGCTAAACATCATTATTAAAAAAAAAAAAAAAAATTAAATTAACATCAACACTGCAGCAGCAGTTCGAAGTAAAAACGTGATTAGATATCAAAACCAAAACTTACATCCAAAATTTCGTGACCGTGCTACTAACCGCTGAAGAATAATTCTGGCTGCAGCGTCTTCGTATTATATCATATTATTGCATTGGGATAGTTAAAATTTGATACATTTTTCTCTTATTATTCATGCATACAGTACAGTAAACAACCATATTAGTAATATATCACTTTTTATGTATTCAAGCTTGCAATTTATAAAACAACACGTGTTTTGTGCTAACCCTGAGATTGTCAACTGGCTGTGCGATTGACAACCGGTTATTTCCGGTTCTCACCACGTACGCAACGAGCGGCCAGTGGACACTCACACATGCCCCGGATCATTGTAGTAGTGCAACCATTTCGCGTGGTTGCATGAAGCTTACCCTCTGTACCATTTAATTTACTCATGTGCACCTATTTCGCGCCGTCTTATTCGACCACGTAATAAATTGTGATTAAAATTTTAGTTCCCAAATATATAATTTCAATTATTTTCGTTAAATTTTAGAATTATTTTTTTACAATCAAGATAAGGTAGTTCTACCCTTGGGTTCATTTAATGTCGCCATTATAGCTCCACGCTTTATATAGCTTAGAGCACGTTAATACAGGCCAGTTGGTAACTAAACCCTTATTAGAGCCCCGGCATGATATAGGCGATGTTGTGAAGCGTGTCCTGCAGTAAGTTGGCTGGTGGTGCAATCATGGGCGTGGCCCGAGTGATAGCGATCAGAGGCGCCAGCGAACACAGTAATGTATCCAGCAGCACCGACACTGACCCTGACACGGCGATCTGGCCCTGAGGAACAAACTGTCGTTAGCATTATATAATAAGCTTAAATAGTTGGCTAAATGATACAATGGAAGGGTTAAAAGTAAACACGATAGTTTTAAAAGGTTATTTATAACTACCGGCATATTTGGTACCCCACTTTAAACCACGTGTCATAGTGATTTTGTGAAACTTATCAGATTAGCACTAAAGACAAGTTTTATATCGAAATGTTATTTTATAGCGTGAGTTTTCAAACTAGATGGCTGAATTAAAATGTAAAAGTTTAAACAAAGTAGATGGTGGCCAAATAAAATATAAGTAAAACAAAATGATGGTATTATAAAAGTAGCACTCTAAAATGTCACTTATTACTATATTTATTATGAAACACAAGAGTTACAAACAGTAGATGGTAACTTAACAGAATATAAAAGGGTGTAAATAAACTAGTTGGGGTATCAATAAAAAAAAGGGTGAAATAAACTAGACAGTGGCTAATATAAAACATAAAAGTGTTAATTTCAACCAGACAATGGTTAAAATAATTTAAAAAAAGATTCAAACTCAATGTTATGAGGCGAGAACCGATACGCAAGCGAGCGAACCGGTACGACCAAAGAGGGCGCGGGCAGGACGCGGCTCTAATTTATACTACACCCCATCGTTGCTCCACTTAGTTGATGATTTGACTTACTATTTGTCTTTATTATGTCCATGACTAGCTGCCCGGGCAGACATCGTTCTGACAAAAATGTAAATAGTAAAATATAAATAAATATAATGTTTATAAGACTGCAATACTTTATAAACTTGATGATACTCATTGTAATGCTATTTATTTAAAATCTGTAATATCTTCGAAAATATTCATTTAAATTACATGCTGTAATGGGCCATATTGACCTATATTAAATGAACAATGTATTTAAGGTACTAAATTGAAAAATACCGCCCTATCTCAATAATGTCATCTTTGTCAAAGGTCTTTGAGAGTCTTGTACATGATAAAATTTACCCCCTACTTCACAACAGTATATTAGAACAACAGCATGGCTTTGTCAAGGGAAGATCAACCACAACAAATTTTATTTTATTCACGACCTCTCTTTTCCATAACATTGACGAAATATTCAAACCGATACTGTTTACACAGATTTTCAAAAGGCGTTTGACAAAGTTGACCACAAAATATTATTGGATAAAATCTCCTACAATGGCATAAAAGGCAACCTGCTTCGTTGGTTTGCATCCTATCTTACTAAACGTACCCAGAAAATCGTCATTAGTGGTTATGAGTCTCGACCTGTTAATGTAACATCCGGTGTTCCTCAGGGATCTATTTTAGGACCTTTTTTATTCGTTCTATTTATTAATGATATTCACACATGTTTCCTAAATTCAAAATTCTTACTTTATGCAGACGACCTGAAGATATATAAAACCATATCAAATCCTTCTGACACTATTCTCTTGCAACAGGACTTAAATAGACTCACCGACTATTGCAACGCTAATAAATTGTTCCTGAGCATTCCCAAGTGCCACTCTATAACGTTTTCTAAAAAAAGAAATATTATTACCTCCCAATATTCCCTTTGCAGTTCAAATCTAGCTAAAATGTGCAGTGTCCGTGATCTTGGCATACAGCTTGACTCTAAACTACATTTAGACCAGCACATCAACAACATTGTAAACAATGCATATAAGATGTTTGGATTTGTCATGCGCGTATCCCGCCAGTTTAAACAACATACAACATACATAACACTTTACAAATCACTAATACGTCCTCAACTTGAATACGCTGTACAGGTCTGGGATCCTCTACAGTAAGTCGTACAGTAAATATACCGATATGATTGAGACTTTACAGCGTAAATTTCTAAAATCGACTCATTATAGATGTTACCGATCTAAATTATCATACCCCGATCTGCTACAAAAATATAATTTACAGACCCTAAAGACCAGAAGGAAACTTCTTGGGGCTAAAACATTATATGGATTATGTAACAACAAATATGACTGCAGTGATTTAGTACACAATCTAAACTTCCAGGTCCCAAGAGTTGTATGTCAGCGCAGTGTACGTAAGCGTCCCCTTTTTGCAGTTAGCCCAATTCGAACCAACTCCGGCAAACGCGCGCCTCTGCAACGCCTATTTAGCACATACAATGAAATCTTTTCAGATATTGACATATTAGGTATATCGGAACGACAATTCAAATCAGCAATTAATAGCACAGTGAAACAGCATCAACTTAATTAATGTTATTTAATTAAATTTAAACTTAAATCTCATTGTTATGAAATTAAATAATCTCATTGGAGACTTATATGTAACATCATAATAATATTGTAAGCTACATCTGTTTATAATAACTACTTTTCTTTCTTGTTACCTAACACTTAAATAGTAACCCGTGGACACTGTCGTTGGTTATGCACTCAGTACTATTTATGTTATTTCTTCCTCTAATGAAATCATCTAGTGTGTAATTGTTTTGTGTCCCAAATAAAATAAAATAAATTAGATAAGGATTAACGTAGAGTTCAGCGAACGTTTGCAATGCAATCGCAAAAAAATGTTTATTGACGACATCATATTAGAAACCTATAAAACTATCAGTGTTTCCTCTTGAATCACTCTATCTATTAAAAAAACCGCATCAAAATCCATTACGTAGTTTTAAGGGTCTAAGCATATAAAGTGAGAGACAGCGCGAAGCGCTTTGATTGTAGTGATGATATAATCATAGTACACATCCAACTGTTATCTGAGTACTTTTATAAAATAGCCACCTCATGCTCCTTAAGTCGTTCACCGATGATGGCCAGACTCTCTCCGAGCAGTTTGAGATGAGCAGCTAACTCCACTGCACCACACCCCACTACGCGATAGACCCCGGCTCCCGTACTGCTACTGGTAGACCCCGCAACTGCACCGCTGTTTAACGGCTGTAAAAAATAATTTATTTACTAAGCACACTTAGGCACAGCGAACACTGCGAAATCACACCTCTGCGATTTTAATTCGCCTCGAAATGTGCCTCGACGCACACGATAGGAGCAGTGGTCCGTAACGATAAGTTATAATATAATTTATAACCCATAAAGTGTCAGGCACATAATTATTGTGGTCCATATTTTTTTTTGCTAAGAAATTACAGGTATCAATTCTCTATAAAATGCCTTTTAATGGGCTTGAATTTTCCGAACATTTACCATTGTAATGTATATTTTTTACACCATCGGAAAGTGGAGATTTCAACGAACAGAAAGCACACCAACTTATTGAAAAAAACTGATATTTTGACGGGTGAATTTTCGATTGAAAATAAGGGTTCTTTTTCGATATTTGAGTCAAAATAAGTTAGCGAAAATATATATTTAAATTCAAATAAATAAGTGTATTTGGGACATAGAAAGGTTAACTATTTCGTAATTTTTTTGTGTAAAAAAAAGAAATAAAAAATAAACACTTGGTTTTTTTAATTTTTTTTTGGCATTTGACTTTTTTCCATAGGACTTATAGTTTTGCCGGAAATCGAGATAAACCGTTTTTTACCATTAAACACCCCTGCTTCTCTACTTCCCGACCTCAGATCATCCGAAATTTCTTTTTTCTTTCATTTTTGTTATATTCTCTTCCATTTTCAATGGGTCATCCTACTATTATTTTTTTTGTTTCAAAAATTATGGACCCTTGCTTCTTCGCTCACATTCAAAATTCATATGATATGATAACCTCTCCCTTTTAAGTTGGCTAAATACTTGAATCAACTTACAACGAGTGCCTGAGATTGTTGTGCAGCCTGTGCTAGCTGTCTTTGCTTTGGTGGTCTGCCAGGGCCTGGATGAGTGGGACGAACAACTGGAAATATGCATGAAGAATAATTTTCAACCTTAATTTCCAAACAACATACAACAGGTTGTATATTGTTAACTATACTACTTTGTCTACGATATGATCTTATTGAAAATTTCTTTTTAAGTATTTATGGAATTAAATTTTAAGCGGCTAATATACACATAACATGATGTAAAATCGCTAAAAGGATTTTTGTAATTAAATTTTAAACAGCACACACGTAAAATGATGTAAAAACTCTAATTGAAAATAGTTTTTTTCTTTTAAAGTATTTAAAAGTTTTGTAAAACGTAAAATACCATGTAATAAAAATTATTGAAATGTAGATGTCTTCAACTTTAAATTTTCTACTGCTTCTCAACTCCAAGTGATATTTTTATCACTCTAACAAGAGAAAATAGCTATTATATATTTCTCTAAAAAGCGAACATTTTAAAAGTTAAAAAAAAACATATAACTTTGACTTTATACTATATTTATTACAAACAGCACAAACACTGAAGATCGTTGGCGTGATCCTCAGCCCTTAACAAGAAAAAATAACTCATACCTGGGTTGGATATAATCTTGCTGACACCCTGGCCTGCCTGATCCTTCTGCATGGCAAACCGTTTCGCCTTGCGTTTCCACAAATAACGCTCATTGTAATTCACCTAGAAGATATGTCAATAATGATGAAACATTCATTACATGGCATGGTTTAGAACATTTTGTTGTTTTAAAGTGATAATCCTCGCTTCTGGGATTAATTATATTAAATTTGTAACCAAAATTAATGAATTCAAATATTTTTATTCAAAATAGTTTTTAAAATCACTTATTGAACGTCAAAATCTACCACCCATTCAAAAGAGACTGCCTCAGACCTGAGAAGAATGGGCGCAAGAAACTCAGCGGGCTTTTTTTTTATATAAAATATGGATTTCAATGTAATATCGTACAATAAACATTTATAATTAAAGAGCCTGAGGGTGTTCGCTTTAATCCCAGTCCGTGGTGTCATTAAGAAAATCGTTAATGCTATAATAACCTTTCCCACACAAACGTTTTTTAACAATTATTTTAAATTTCGTAACACATTTGTTTTGTACATTTTCTGGGATCATATTGTAGAAGCATGTACATCGCCCAACAAAAGACTTACTAACTCGACCCAACCGAGTAGTAGGCATAACAAGTTTATGTTTGTTCCTCGTGTTAACATTATGAATGTCACAGTTTCTAGAAAATTCCTCAATGTGCTTATGAACATACAAAACATTATCAAAAATGTATTGAGAAGCAACAGTCAAAATGTTTATTTCTTTAAATTTTTCTCTTAATGATTCTTTAGGACCTAGGTTATAAATAGCGCGAATAGCCCTCTTCTGCAGCACAAAGATAGTATTAATATTGGCCGCACTGCCCCATAACAATATACCATAGGACATAATACTATGAAAATAACTAAAGTATACTAATCTCGCCGTATCTATGTCAGTGAACCATCTAATTTTCTTAACCGCATATGCTGCAGAACTAAGCCTATTCGCCAATCCTTCAATATGGGGGCCCCACTGCAATTTGGAATCAAGAGTAATGCCAAGAAATATAGCAGATTCCACTGGTTTTACCACCTCTCCATTTAATAAAATATTCGCATCTACATTTTTGACATTTGGCGCGGTGAATTTAATATATTTGGTTTTATGATTATTTAACAATAAGTTATTGGCGCTAAACCAGAAAACGATGTCAGATAGAGCTTTGATTACTTCGTCATATAAAACTTGGCTTCGTTTCACTTTGAATATAAGTGAAGTGTCATCCGCAAACAATACCGCCTTGTGTTTTTTTTCTACAAGGTTAGGTAGATCAGGAAGAGGAAAGGTCCAAGAATAGACCCTTGTGGTACAAGATGAGTCCCAGGAGATCTCCTGCCATTCACCTCGACCCTCTGAATCCTATTATTTAAATATGAAATCAGAAGATCGAGTGCAGATCCTCTTATACCATAGTGGCATAGCTTCCTGAACAGCGTTGAATGTTGAACACAATCAAAAGCCTTAGATAAATCACAGAAGATACCAAGTGCATTCTGTGATTCCTCCCAGGCCTCAAAAATATTCCTGAGTTCAACACCTGCATCCGTAGTCGAGCGTCCCCTAGTAAAGCCAAATTGTTTTATATGAAGTAACTTATAAGTGTTAAATTGAGTAAGCATTTGGCTTAAAATAATTTTTTCAAAAAATTTACTAAGGGTCGGCAACACCGAAGCAGGGCGATAGTTATTCGGGCCAGAAGTGAGTCCCGATTTAAATATTGGTGTAATTTTACTATACTTCAGAAGGTCAGGAAACACGCCATGGTCAATACAGCTATTAAAAACTAGTGCTAGATATGGTGCTATGACGTCAATAACAGATCTTATTATTTTTACAGATATGCCCCATATATCTGCAGTTTTTTTCATTTCTAAGGCTCTGAAAGTTTTAATTATTTCTGCTGGGCTAACAACACTGAATTTGAAATTTTGTTTACATTCCTTAATATTTTCCAAAGGAAGTGACACTGGTGGAGGAGACAAGGGTGTTTGAGATGGAAACTGGAATGTCAGAAAAAAAATTCTCAAAAGCAGAAGCTACTTCCTGCTCAGAGTGGATATTTGTATTGTTTATTATTAGATTATATTCAAACTTGCTTGCTTCAAAATATTGCGGCACTTGGACCTGCGTCCACTAGGTTTGCGTTCAAGTGCCGCAAGTTTATTTATCAAGTTTATTTTATTTTTATTAAGTCAATTTTATTTATTACGTTTATTTTAACATATTAACTCACATTTGCCCACAACTCTCCTAGCCTCTTGGATATAGCTGAGAAATCCATATCGGGATGTTTCCTTAGCAGTTC
This sequence comes from Leptidea juvernica, assembly GCA_949711755.1. Lineage (NCBI taxonomy): Eukaryota > Metazoa > Arthropoda > Insecta > Lepidoptera > Pieridae > Leptidea > Leptidea juvernica. The sequence goes on from CATIXQ010000027.1 coordinate 3,019,678, forward strand.
ATTTCTTGCCTCCTTAGCCCACATCATGTATGCTGTTATCCTAGTTTTACCTGAAAGATCAATAATTATTAGGTATGAGTGGCTATTGTTTAATCACAGATTTATTTAGAGAGGGGCTATTTGTCTTGTCCTAATCATTCCTAGTAATATCACATCCAGATATAAGCTATTGTGTTCGCCATACTTATAGCTCGTTGTCGCCGCAAGTATTACAAACAGCACCTGGGAGCAGGGTGAAGTCACCAAGTCACACTAATGCAATACTAAGCCTAGGAGAATTAAATAAAATTTATAACGCTACATAATAAAGCATCTGAAATTATAGGAACACCATGAATATTAAAATTTGATGTAAAATTTAGTTCCGAAAAATGAAAAGCTGACATTGCCGTAAGGATACACAAGTGACATTATCATGTTAGATTGTTATTGTATCAATTTTACGTCTACAATTTAAGGTACTTCCCCTCTATGTGGCATAGCAGTGGGACACCCTATATACATCCTTTTCTGTATCCCTGACAAAGTGAAGATATTTTTAATGTATCTCCTAAAGTGGTACATTTTTCTTACCCTTGTCTTTACGCTGTGCTTTTGCCCGTCCAACCACTTTCCCATCCTTTATAATGAGTTTCTTTTTGCTATTCTTCTCCATCATATATAGAGAATTAGCTGGAGTCCGAGGTGACCCTTCCTCTGACCATGAACTGTCCGTTTCCATTCTAAAAATATTGCAAATTAGTATAAAACAAGCTTAATTTAACAAAATACTCTTAATAATATATGTTTTCCGAAGTGGTGTTGTCCGGTAAAAAGGAAACTTTTGGAATTCATGTATCATTTGCTTCCCCAGATGAATCAAGAGATTGTTTGAGTTTGATTTGATTTATATAGAAGATGGAGTATGATATATATATATATATTTATTATTGAAAAGTAAGTAAGTTCAAAGAGATTTGTTTGATTATTGTTTTTTCACTTTAAAATCTTTATTATGAGCTTACATTGACATAATAATATTTTCCATAATATAGAAATAAAACTAATTCAAGTTTTGATAAAGTGGATAAACCAGTGATAAAATATACAAATCAATACAACACTTAGGGTTATTAAATTAAACAAGACATACCCATCAGCAGTTTCTACGGGAGGATTCTCATAATAATCAGATTCACTTCCAGATGCCGTTCCAGGATCTTCAACAGGTCTTGGAGGCTCTCTATACGGAGGCGGTTCTTCATGTTTGAATCCATAGGTTTTCACTGGTGTTTGGCGCCGAAACCTGGTTTCTATGTCGTCAGGCGATTCAAAGTCCATTAATTTTGAACTTTTCTTTCTCACACGGCCACTACGGGATACACCCGTTACTTCAAGATCTGTAATAAGTGTTTTCTAAGCTTTCTGTAAAATTAAGAGAATACCGAGTAGATTTAAACTTACCTTCTTGCATTTTGAATGAGTTAGGTTACACTCATGAAGGTTTTATACAATATACAAGTAGTAAATTCTAAGACATTAATTTACTATCGTATCATGATAAAATTTGAAAATTGCAAATTTTCAAATCTGCATTTTGCGCTACTTAACACGAAACACCAAAGCAAATTAAACAAGACAATAGGCTAATAGCAATTAGCTAATACAATTATTTATTATTATCGGAATCGCAAATCACAGGCCACAGACCACGCACAGTCCACAGACTTTTGCAATCTGTGAACTGTGATTATGGCTGTTAAAAAATAATCTATTTATATTTAAATCGATTATTATTTTCGTATCATCGTTAGCTACTATAAATCGATTTTTAGTTTAACGATTATTGAGCGAAGCGAAGGGAATCTGAGCGGAGCGCCCGCAGCCCACCGGGTGACTCCAATTGATTTCTGTGTTAAATTGTTTCTCGGCCATTTCTGGACCGATTTTAAAAATTATTGAACACATAGAAAGCTTTCAAAATTTTCTAGGTTATTGTCGAACAGAATTTTGAATTTCGACTTGATTCAATTATTATAATTAAAAACAAACGTGATTTACAAATTATTCTAAATTAGCACGCGCTAGTATAAATTGGGAAATGTGGTCAGGAAAACATGAAACCGTATTTTAGGAAAGAGATTATCAAAATTATTGTTTTAAAACTGCTTACCCGAAAATTATTGGTGACAATTATTTAAATTTTTGAACATTTTGTGATAATACGTTAACATTATCGTTTAACTTTTTGACTTTATTTATTTATTTGTTTCATTTTATTTTAATACTACTATTACGTAAACAAGACGCAAATTAGTGCCAATAAATTTAGTTCTCGTGTTTTAATATTTTAGTTTCATAAAACTTAAAACTTTTTGTCATAACAAAAAGTTTGTGATTTTGTTGGATTGCTCATCATTTCATTTTTATCATAGGAAATAAAACGTAAAAAGTTGTACCAATAACGCTATTTGGTTTCCTAATTCCTTGAAATTTTAAATGAACATTACCTTTGATTCTTAGTTTTTAATTGGTTTTATTTTTATTCATATAATTTTGTTTGATTTTTAATCTGATAGATTCATAATATGAATCTTTCAGGTCTTTTATTGGAATATGAAAAGCATGTACTTTTATATAATCCAAAAAAATATATATTTTTATAATTTATCGATTTTTGACAAATCGATTAATTTTGAATAAATATAAATCGATTTTCATTTAGTCGATTCTTTTCCATTAATCTCACATCCCTATCTGTGATGGTAATTTGTAAAATTATAATCATAGACAAAGAGTTAAATAGTAATGCGGGTTACCCCGAATAGTTAATCAATGGGTATTGGGCATGTCTTAGAAATTGGAAATGTCAAACAATGCCTTTCGGAACGAAACCGTAGTTTGAAACATCCGAAACTTCGATTGAAACTTCATTTTTCTTTGAATAAGAGCAGACCTATTGAACCGTCTATTCGTGTTACAAGCTTTTTAAAAAAAGGTCACTTCTATCCTATTCTCGTTATTTAAGCCTACTAGGGCTACTGGCCGTTTGCAGTAGCACAAAACTACTTCAAAATCTAATCAACACGTATAATGGTGCTTCTTATTGTCCTAAAGTAATGAAATTTTACACGAATATGATTCCGTTTAACATAAGTGATTATGTCTGGTTCTATATATATATAATAAAATTTTGGAATTGTATAGCTTGAGATCAATTTTGTTTAAGCAACAGTCTCCGAGTATAATTAAAAAAAAAATACACCAACCAACAAAAACAAACTGAAAGTTGAATACATTCAAAGACACTTCTTAAAGGAAAAATCCTAGGTTGGATAAATATATCCGAGGTGCCTATCCGATATCCACTCTCTCTCATATACTTAGATCAGATTAAAAAATAAAACACAAGTTAGGAAATTTCCATCACAAAAATAATTGCGCTAACAAAACTGCTATTTATTAGATATTGTATTTTTAGTTAGTCAACTCTACGTCTATAATAAATTAGCTGCAGGTAACGCAACGTTTCATCTCTCAACAGTCAACACGTGACGTTGCGTTACATACGGAACCAGACGGTGAAATTTATTGCAACTCTCAATTATTTATTGCTTCAACAACAACTATAAATATATTTTGTATCGAAATTACATTCACAAACCTTTAATTAAAACATTGACATATTGTTAAACTAGACATTGTCCTGCGAACAAGACCAATCAAGATAAGATTACAGTAAATTTATTTCATTATATTATATTAGCTGACCCAGCAAACGTTGTATTGCCGATATTAAAATCGCGATACAAAAGTAACTGTTGATCGTAAATGGGTGAAAATTTGAAGTTGTATGTATTTTTTAATGCTGACTCATCAAACAAATTTAAAAAAAATATATCAAAAATATAAAAAAAAAAATGTCGTGGGCCACCCTTAACATTTAGGGGGATGAAAAATGTTGTCCGATTCTCAGACCTACCCAATATGCACTCAAAATATCATGAGAATCGGTCAAGCCGTTTCGAAGGAGTTTAAGTACAAACACCGCGACATGAGAATTTTATATATTAGATTATAATAGGTGAAAATAGAAGCTCTTGAACGTCACGGGCTTTCCTGCCTAGAATCGGCAGGCCGTATCAAGCGTCAGTCCAGCATTAATGAATTCACCAGTTCACCAGTGGGAGGCTCCTTTGGACATGATGCCGGCTACATTTTGAATACCATAACGGCGCCTATTTCTGCTGTGAAGCAGTAATAATAATAATAATATTGACACACTTTTTACACAAATTATCTTGCTCCAAGTTAAGCATATATAGCCTGTGTTATGGGTTACAAGACAATGATATATTTAATACAATATACTTACTTAAACATACATAAATTCATATAAACGTACATAAATACATTTAAACATCCATGACTCGGAAACAAACATCCATATTCATCATATAAATGCTTGCACCTACCGGGATTCGAACCCGGGACCTCTAGCTTAGTAGGTAGGATCGCTAACCACTCGGCTATACAGGTCAGTAATGTGTAAGCAATACTGTGTTTCGTACTGAAGGTCGTCGTAGCTAGTGAAATTACTGGGCAAATGAGATTTGGCAACTTATCTCTCAAAGTGACGAGCGCAGTGATAGTGCCGCTCAGAACTTTTGGGTTTTTCAATAATCCTGAGCGGCATTGCATTGTAATGGGCGAGGCGTATCAATTACCATTAGCTTAACGTCTTATTATCCTTATTTTCTAAAAAAAAAGTCATGCACTGGGCATTTGCCGCTCTTAATATACCAGCTGTTTTAAAGCTCATCAATCAAGGTATTACTCACCGCGATGGCAAGCGTCCTGATGGAATGACCCTGGTGGCTTGGGCATAGGGAAGGTCGCTGCTGTGAGACGCAACTTGCGACAACTATATTTACAATAGCATGATTTACAATTTCAATATTAATTCTATATTAATCCGTATTATCTACATTTTGTGAACCTATTTTTTTAATTCAAATATCTCTATTCCATTTGAAAATGAGTTTTATTCTTATTTTTTCACAAAACTTCGTTTTTTTTTAATGAAAATAAGGGACAAGACGAGCAGGACGTTCAGCTGATGATGGTAATTGATACGCCCTGCCCATTACAATGCGGTACCGCTTAGGATTCTTGAAACCCCCAAAAAATCTGAGCGGCACTACAACTGCGCTCGTCACCTTGAGACAAGATGTTAAGTCTCATATGCCCAGTAATTTCACTAGCTACGGCGCCCTTCAGACCGGAACACAGTAATGCTTACATATTACTGCTTCACGGCAGGAATAGGCGCCGTTGTGGTACCCATAGTCTAGCCGGCTTCCTGTGCTAAGGAGCCTCCCACTGGTGATCGTTATAATGTAACATCGCACATTTAACTATATTATTATTATTTATGTAGCGACTAAGCATCTTACGCTGATGCGTCTATATATTTTGCCATATCTATTCAAATATTAGTCCAGTCTATTCTTAATCTGATTAACAGATTTTGATTTAGCCACATCCTTGGGCAATCTTTTCCACATATAAACAACTCTGTTGGTCAGGAAGTGTTTTAATGGATTTAATGATGATAATTGATATTCTAGCTTCATATCATGTCGCCTTAGTCTAGGATTGCTCTTTCTTGGAAACATGTATTAACATTTATTTATTTATTTATTCAATGAACAAAATTATCTTAAAATATATAATAATAGAGACATACTCGCAAAACCTCTAAGGTTTATGTGCGAGCGGTAAGTTCGCATTACAATAATTGTTTTAATTACTTAAGACTTAATATAACATATAGTAGTATTATTAAAAATATACATCATAGGTATTCCTGGTTATTAGCTTCTAGATAGTATTTTTTTAGCTTTACTTTGAACTTTTTCTTTTGCAGTTATATATCTACACTGGCCTGCAAAAGTAAGTATCACACTTTTCAAATTTAATTTTTTTCTTAACTATAGAAGGTAGAGATTTACGATTAAAAACGTTTTGTTGCAAATTTTATTGGCTTTAATTCTTAGAAACTAAAATTATACATTAGTAACATTTTTAACTTAAAAAAGATAAAACAATGAAAATAGACATTTTTAGTTAAGTGTTAAAAAATTCAACTAAAATGTATTACATGTTATTTAAAATTTTAATAACTGTTATTGCCTCCTCGAGCTCTGATTACAGCTTCGAGCCGGTTTGGCATACTGAACACTAGGTTTCGGAGCCGATGTTGGGGAATATTCTCCCATTCTTCTACCAGGGCCTGCTTTAGTGCCCTGAGGGTAGTAGGTGGTGGTCTGCGATTTCTGACTAGCCTCCCAAGCTCATCCCAGGCGTGTTCAATCGGGTTGAGATCAGGACTTCTTGATACTCTTGTACGATATGAGCCGTGTGTGGCCGGGCATTATCATGCATCAGCATCGATCCATCACCCATATTTGCTAAATACGGCCCTGCATACTCATTGAGAATCTCTTGAGCATATCTTTGCCCAGTGAGGGAGGGAAAAAAGGGAGAATCGAGACTCAGATGAGTCTCGATTCTCCCTTTGTTTGCAGTTTGCAGATGCAAACAAAATTCTTGACCATTCCTCTTCATCCCACTGCATGTGTTCACGGGCGTATCGCAGTCTCGCTACTCGATGCTGCCTCTCGAGTTTTGGGCCACTCGCTGGTCTTCGGGGTTTCAAACTTGCTTAAGCAAGTCTTCTTCTCACTGTACTGTCACTAATGTTGTCCCTCCGGGTCTGAAGTAGCTGTTGCTAGATTTCAACTGCTTTTTGGTGGCGATTTCTTAACACAGTGGAAATAATAATAACGATCTTCTCGGGCACTGGTACACCTGGGTCTGACATTACAAGGTCTCCTCAGATGGTGTCCAGTCTCTTTGTACCTTCGCTTTACCATCTGGACCGTTCGTACCGTCACACCCACCATGCTTGCAGTGCGACGCATACTGATACCTAGTTCCAGAAAAGCCATGATCCTAGCACATTCTTCAACTGAAAGAGGCATGATAAATATATGTTATGTGTTTTTTAGTATAAAATTTTAAAACAATACCCATCGATCTTGAAAAAAAGTTTAAAACAGAAAGAAAAATGTGAATGGTAAAAGTGTAATTCGGAAACGTCCACTTTGAAAAAGGAATGGTTTTGTTTTTGAAGTTTTTTTTTCAGCCAATTCTTAAAAGAAGGTTACCGACTATTAAGTTTTTATGTACAAAATTAAATTCTCTTTGGAGTCCTTTTTATTTCGAAAGTATATCTTGTGAACTTAAAACTTTATCCCAATTTTAAAAGTGTGATACTTACTTTTGAAGGCCAGTGTATTAGATCATTAGGTAATGTATTTAATATCCTAGGTAATACATAGTTACAGGTTCTTTTACCATATACATTGTTATATTTAGGTAGACAAAACTTATTTAGGTAGGCTAGTTTCCTCATATTTTGTTTTCTTTCATATTTCTTAACATTACAATATGTATTATTATATTCTACAACTAAAATTGCGAATCTTATTTTAGAGTGTATCGACGTATAGAATAAGATAAAAGGAGATAGTTTTTTTTTGTTTGGCGATTGGGCCCACCTCGAAATGTGGTGTATAGTATTAAAACATTTACTGATTTATTCCTTATAATCTCCACATATTATAATGATAATAATAAATCCACACTAGTTACATAAAAAAGTTACACAAAATTTACAATAATATTTTACAATTATATTACTAATTAACTTTAATAAATCTACTACTAATCCACTTTACTCTCCTTCTAATGTGGACTCCCTCAGGGTAAAAGCCTCCTCCAAAGAATTCCATTTTTCTCTATTTTGAGCAATGGTCATCCTGTCTCTCCCTGCGTTTGATACAATCTCGTCTTGCCACCGGGCGCCCGGGCGACCACTACTTCTCACGCCTTGCGTCCATGCGGCCCTTTCCATTTTGTGGTGTAAATTGTCCATCGATTGTCATCATATCTACATGGCCAGCCCATCTCCATTTGAGACTAAGAGCGAAGTGTAGAGCACCCTTTACCTTGGTAATCTCCAGATTACAACGGTATATTTAGTTTAAAATTGTCTAACCGGAATTAGTCAATTATCTGAACCCTTAAATTTTGAATTATATGTTGTGGAAGTACTAGAATATAATTTATTGCTTGTATATATCTATAGTAGTACTTTATACCTGTCTCGTACGTAGTAGTTTTTTTAACCTGTTATAAGTAAAAACTGTAGATTCATTTAATTATTATATTATTACTATAAAATTAATAATTTAATTATGTATGTACCATTAATTTAATAGTGATTTAATTTTTAAAACATAGAATTTTTTACTTATTATATAAGAATGAATGTTATTTGTGCCTATATAGTAATTGAGGTAGTACTCAACTTGTATTTTTGTCGATATATATATATTGTTTGTTTCAATTAGTGTAAACTTATACTTTGTTGGTGCAATAAATAAATAAATAGAACACCTAGCCTTAGATAAAGGATTGGTCTCCGCTGCTCTCCAACTAGTATCGCACTACCTAAGAACAGTAGCTATTTTTATTACGGCAAGTTTACTATTGTAGTGTGTATTGGCCATTTGTAAACATGCTTGTGTGCGTGGCATCTTGTCACTCAATGGCATCTTTTGTAGCTTATATATACGCCGCTTCATGTCATTTAAATTAATAAAATACCAAATACTTTTTGATGATAACATGTGATCCTTTTGTGTTTTTTTTTATTTCGTTATTTATATTTTTCATTTATATTTACAAAGTTTTACTACGCAACCCGGAATTTAAGATTCAATTATTAGCAAAGTTTAAACGAACTTCTGGCACGTCTACGTCACACATTGTTTGAGAATGGCTCGAGTACGCCCCCTAGGGCGTAGTATTAGTTGCCGCACTGCAACTATGTCTGCGGTATATATATGGTTGGTGCACAGCGGAGATCAATCCTTAATCTAAGGCTAGGTGTTCTATAGATATTCGCTGATGTTCTTCTTAAATGAACTTGATATCCTTTTACAAAAAATATCGGAATAATAAATTTAATAATGGGCGATACAAATATAAACACATTAAGGCGACACTAAATGCCAGCGACCTTGAGCGATATGAGTTCACGGCTGCCGGCCCGCCATCGATGTAACAAAGCCAATATTTTCAAAATTCTTGCGTGGAAAACAGTTTATATGTTTAAAATCCTCGTTAGTCACTACTAATCTGAATAAATGAACCTACACAAAAAAGTACAAGCTATAAGAATAACTTTTCTGAGAGAAGTACCTAAAAAATGCGTCACCCCATGCCAAAAAACTTGTTTAACTTCAAAGAAAAGTGGTAGTTCAAAAAGGCTCATCAATGTTAACTATAACCAACAGCAAGCATTAGCAACCTACAAATAAGACTTAAGGGTACGTGTATTAGGATTAAGTAGTGTTCATAGCTCGAAATGCTATACTGTCACCACAAAACTTGTGTAATAACACCATGTTTGCGTGTTTTCTGCTTACTCTTCGCCTTAAGATGAGATAGGCAAACAACACATTATCATGATTTATTGACTAGCTATAACCTCACTAAGCACATAAACACATCGACGACAAAAGTCGTGTATTCGTATTGATCACATCATGAGTAATATAAGAGTAAGCTCTACTTATGTAATACCTTTTTAAATAAAACACTTTTAAAGGATTAAAACGCGTGTAATTGTAACGGTTTTACATATATATTTGCGTAAAAGTTACATTTTTATTTTAATTAACCCGGGTCTCAGTCCCCCTGAAAACGAGATCTGGAAAGGTCTTGAAACGTCGGGTTAACTACAAAAAAAATGTAACTTTTACGCAAAATTCTAATGTAAATCAAATAAAAAAATATATAATAAACACAAAATAAAATACAAAAACTACTCAAGACTCCTAAAATAATGTATTCAGTGTGCAAAAATTAATTATAATAAAAAAAAAACTCTATGAAATATGAATGTTATTTGTCCGTTTTTGGGCAGAACTAGAGTATAGTAATTGCCAGTTCAAATATATAAAAGAAATGTGTGCTGGGACACATAGAAGATGTGAAACTTCTACGGACAAAGTTTAAAAACAAATATTTCAAAGGAAAACATCTAAAAATATTAAAAATATTTCAAAAACAACTATTAAAAAAGACATTCAAATAAATGTTCTTAAAAAATATTCAAATAGACTACGCAAATAATTTTAAGAAAAAATAAAAAGCCTTTTATTTCTTGGTATTCCCAGAACAATAATAATTTTCAAAAACAATGTGCATGCAAAGTTATTTACAGGTACAATTTCATTTTGCTTGTTGTAGTAGTGTAGTGTAATCATTAGTAGACTATATATTGGCTTAATCGATCTGATATAGGTAGTTATTTCGTTAGCAAAAACCCTCTTAATGAAAGGCATAGCCCTCCTCCAGAGATGACCAGTACTCTCTATTCTGTGCTGCTCGCGGCCATTGAATAGTTGCTACTTTTATGATGTCGTCTGCCCAGCGTACGATTGGTTTTCTTCTATTTCTCTGTCCTAGTCCTTAATTCAAGGACGTTAAGTCTCGCAAGATGTCCAGCCTAGCTGAGCGTCAATAGCTTTTGTTCTTTGTCTTATATCAGTGTGGCGGATCTCTTGGATTTTCTTACTTATTACGTATAAGTACATAATAAATTCCATCATATAGCGTGGCGAAGCGTCGCCACGGCCTGTATCGCCACGCCAACAATCAGGTTCACCCTCGCCTATAGATGTTTCAAATCAAAAATATATTTCTAACCACAAAAATATGGCTAAAGCGTCATGGCTATCCACGACCTTGGCTGGATTTAATCTAATTGGCAAAATCATAACAATTATCAATGTTAATATTGACGTAATTGTACTATTTTTTGATATGTCGAAAGCATTTGATTTTGTTTCTCACAATATTCTATTAGACAAACTTGAGAAATCTGGAATTAAAGGTCTAGCATTACAATGGATATCGTCCTATCTTAAATAGATAACAGTGTGTTGAAATTACTAGAGTAAATAATAAAAATGAAATTGTTGAATATAGATTATCCTACGAGAATACAAATATTGGCGTACCCCAAGGAAGTGTTCTTGGACCTCTGCTATTTCTCCCAAATGTACATAGCATGTTTCAGATGACATTTCAATTATTGTTACTTCTAAAAATAGTTCTGACATTCTTAAATTTGAAAATGACGTAAACAAAACTTACTATAATGGAGTTCAACAACTCATTTTCAATGAGCTTTCGTAGCAACAAAATAAATAAAACCATTGTGTTCGTCTGTATTAGGTACCTCCCCGTACGAATGCTGTAAACCACCATTGTGCAAGCTGAATATACTTACACTAGCTAGCATGAATATATTGGAAGCATGTACTATATTCGTAAAATAAATATTTAAAACTGTTGGACAGCTTGCTATGCGCTGCACAAGAAATGATCATAGACTGGTTTTGGATAGACCACAACGTACTTCGTTGCTTCAACGTAACGCATACGGAATATGTATTCAATAATTAAATAAAATGCCTGACCGTGTACAAAAAATTACCCAAAAATAAATTTACATTAACTCTTAAAAAAATATATTGATATCTGTATATGTGGTATAATGTAGGTAAATTCTTAAATTTTCACATTGATATTTAAATAACTTATTTATATAATAAATACTTGTAATCAATAAAAAACCCAAAACTTGGTTATTAAAATTTTTCACATAAATTTTGAGGTTATGTGAAAAGAGTGTAACAACAAAAGTTGTAGATCTTTTTGTAATCTACAACTTTGCGATTTACCTTTTTTCCATAGGACTTGTAGTTCCGCCGGAAATCGAGATAAACCGTTTTTAACCCTTAAAGTATGAAGTAGGGGGTACTTCCACTTCCCGATCTCATATCGCCCGTATTTTATTTTTCCCTTCATTTTTGTTATATATTCTCTTCCTTTTCCAATGGGTATCATCCTACTATATTTTTTTTGGTTTCAACAATTATTGACTTTGGTCTATAAATCCGAATTGTAAATACAAAACATAACGATTTGTCTCCGTATTAATAAACCCCGACATTATAAGACATCTGACTTGTCCAAACCCAACTTGCTTCGTATAAATCAATGTCGAATATATCTGATATGATGTTAAATAGATTATTAGATGTCGCTATAGGCGGCGCTTGGCAATCTTACAGTATTTCTCGCTCCTCCCAGAGTTATATGTCTGGCATTCCCGTTGGTCGAACGTATGGCTTTGAAATCAATGGATTGCATGGCATTAAACCGCTCAACCAGACAGATTTACGAATTATTTTCTGTGTTCGATATTCAAGCAATATCAAGATTCTCTCATTCACTTAACTCAAAAAATACATGCTGCTTGTGGTGCCTTGTTATAGTTAACAAATCAGTGTATAATCTTCTTATTAGATAGCAATTTACAATTAAGCCTTATACATATATGTAGATCTCAGAAACTTATTCTACAACTACATGTGTTTTTTACGTGTTGAAGGATAAAACTTTATTATGCTTATAACTAATACGTAGGTTACACTAAAAGTTTTGAGTAACTTAAAATAAACAACATGTTAAAACCAAAATATTACATCCTTTACATTTTAAACATTTTTTCATGCGATCGAACCATTTTTTAAACAGGAGGACCACAGATCTGAAGGCATGTTTTCTACGTGCTGATTGAATGCTATTACTGACCCTTCGGAATTGGTAAAAGTGAAACCTCTCATCAAATCTTTGATTTTCGGGGAAATACAGAAATCATAGGATGCTAGGTCGGGGCTATGTGCAGGCTGGGTGACGAATTGTACTTTTTCGAAAGCTAAAAATTACTTATTTTCGTTGGCCGTGTGTGAAGAAGCGTTGTCATGATGTAGGAGAACGCGGCTTTTTAGTCATCTTTCACGAACTTTTTTTAACATCCTGTGTAAATAAATGGTAGAATACCACTCGGCATTAACACTCTTTTGATCTTCAAGTGGAATTGTGTAGATGGGACCCGTAGCTGAGAGAAAAAATGCGATCATTTTTTACCAACGTTTCTCGCCTGCCTCACTTTTGTTGGCCTGTTCTCATTTTCGGGTTCAAAACAATAAATCCACGTTTCGTCTCCTGTGACAATGTCATAAACAGCATTAGAATGTCCGAGGTCGTACTTTATTAGCATCTGTAAGCCCCATTCCAGGCGCGCTTTGCTCCGCTGTCAGTTCATGGGGGATCCAACGACAACAAAGTTTCCGAACCATCAATTCGTCGTGTAAAATTTTCTGGATTTGGCTCATACCAATCGCCAATAGTCCTCAAATTGTCTCATAGGTAATCCGCGGGTTTTCTTCAATTAGCTGGTTAACATTAGCCGCAGTATTTTCGATGACGGCGAAGTATTGCGGAGAGAGAGAACTTTTAAAATCATAAAAAATCATCGCTCTAAAACTTTTCGACTTAATTCCATTTTCGTTGCGTATGTAGAACTTTGATGGGTGATATAAAACAATTGACAAATGATTTTCCACCAATTGTTTTTTATATTACTAAGAAGGTTGCAACGTTTCAAAAAATATAACATTCGAAATTCAAATAGTTCCGATTAGCTAGAAGTGCAAAACTTTTAGTGTGCCCCATGTACATCTGGTTTGTGGGGGAAATCCAGGAAACTGGGAAAACCAGACTATTTACTATCACTTAACCTAACTTAAAACTAATGACAAGAACTGGATGCGATTACTAATTACGACCCTCATGGTCGTGATTACTGTTGACATCCTTACACAAACATAGAATACAAGCTCTAAAGGTTGATTTGATGCGTCCAATATAGGACAATTTATATTTATACAGTTTATTATTATTATTAAATACTAGCTGACCCGACAGACGTTGTTCTGTAAATAATAAATAAAATAATGTTTTTATGAATTTGTCAATCATAACATCAAGAATTACTTCGTAAAATATGCACCCTGCTGTCGTAATGAAATTGTTCCACAGCAGAACTGTCAAACCGTGCGTCAATAAATTCTCTCATATAAATGATGTATGGACACATCAAAGGAAAAACAAATTTGTTGTTTATATTTAATTCCGAGCATTTTCATATTCATTTAAACCTTCTCTGGACTTCCACAAATAATTCAAGACCAAAATTAGCCAAATCGGTCCAGCCGTTCTCGAGTTTTAGCGAGACTAACGAACAGCAATTCATTTTTATATATTAGATAGATTTTGATATTATTATTATTATTTTTAAAACGCTCTTAACTAACACAATTCAAATATTGGATCTTCTTCTTATGAAATAGGAGGACAAACGAGCGTACGGGTCACCTGGTGATAAGTGATCACCGCCGCCCACAATCTCTTGCAACACCAGAAGAATCATTCATATCAATTAATAACCTTTCCTCGCATTATCATAATAATATTCAATAATTTAAAAGTAAGAATCAAGTTCAACTTCATCATCACCATCATCAGCCGGAAGTCGTCCACTGCTGGACAAAGGCCTCCCCAAAAATTTCCACGACGATCGGTTCTGCTCTGCCCTCATCCAACGTATTCCGGCGATCTTGACCAGATCGTCGGTCTATCTTGTGAGGGTCCTTCCATCACTGCGTCTTCCGGTACGTGGTTACAATTCGAGGACTTTACTGGCCCAACGGCCATCTGCGACTTCGGTTTCGCAATCATTTGGTCTATGCGTCTATTGATTCGATCTCGCAGGGAAACTCCGAGCCTATTTATTGCCCTCTAAGCGACCATGAGCTTTCTCATAAGGCCCAAAGTAAGCGACCACTTAAGTTCAACTTAAATTAGTTAAATTCACAACTTTTGTCAGGCGTTCCTGGACGCGAACGTTTTTTGTTTTTAAACCGTCTCGTCACAACCCATCGCTGCATCGTTTTTCGCGGAATTGATTCACTCAATGATATATAATTATTATTTCACTTTGGCTGTATAGTGTACATTTTTTTTTTTTACTTTTTTTTATTACAGCTTTGCCATTACAATGACTAAATAGAATAATGGTCCCACAAAACCATCTTGATGGTTTGTCTGTGGGATCAGAGCATTTTATAAATAAATTATAAATTATAACATTTAGGAACATAAATAGATGTAAAGTTATGGAGTTTTTTTATAAACGTGGAGGTGAAAAGTTTTTCACAATATAATTTGACATTACTAAGTACTCTTATTATTTAAATGTTGATATATAATGTGTCCAGATTGTCAATATAATGTTTTTTTAACATATTTATAAACATTATTTTATTAGTTTCGTGTCTTATATCTGCTGGTAAACTATTAAATATATATGGGATTCACTTTTTTAATGTTCTATCTCCGTAATAATTATTAACTCTAGGTACTTCATATTTACCATCAGATGTAGACCTTGTCTGGTGAGCATGACATACCAGGGTTGGACTACGCTCTTGATTGCCACGGTGGTGTAGTGCAAGTAAATATTTAATTTTTAAGGTAGTTCTAAAGTATTCTACATACTTTAAATAATTTTTTATAGTTATCTTTACATTTCTCTTTTGTTTTATTGTCTACAAGTAGTTTTAAAAATCTTATCTGAAACAATTCTAATTTGTTTATGTTTGTTTTAAAAGTATAGCAATCAAGAGCATAACTCATTATGGAATCTACCATAGATATATATCTACAGGCATTTTAATGTGCTTAGGGGTACTTACTTTAAAACTAAGGTGGTAGAATTTGCCTAGGAGTATTCTTAATTTCTCACAAAGATAATCGACATGAGGAGACCATGAAAAATTATTATCTAATTTTATTCCTAAATAAATACAACTTTTTACATTTTCAATTGGCATACAACTACATGTATTCATGTTGTTGTGAAAGCAAATATATTTATGAGCATAAATTGGCGGTGGACATTCAGTCGGACACAGGTAAGGAGTGTGTATGATTAGCTGTTTAGTTTTGTCAGCGTTGATGACGATGCCATTGTTGTGATTCCACTTGACATGCCTTTGCCTTCTTTGTCCGTAATAATAAGTTACCTAATTTCAAAAGTATTTCGTACGATATTCAAATATCTTGACTATTAAGATTCACAGTTCTATTCCATATATATAGTGGATGCATTTTAGAAAGATTTATCTTTTGAGTATGTAGTAGTACCTAATACTTTTTTTTATACATGAGAGGGCAAACGGGTAAGAGGCTGGCGGGATGGGGAATGGTTAGGCAACCGCCCATGGTCATCCGCAACGTCAAGTGTCAAGAGATGCGTTGTCGGCCTTTAAGGTAGGAGTATGCTCTTTTTTTGACGGTCCCTAAGTCGTATCGGTATAGAGAAAACAACAGCTGGTAATTGATGCCATAAACTTGCTGTGCGTGGCTAGAAATTTCTTGCAAAACGCGCGGTTGTGAAATACCAGACGTCAACGTTATGCGGGTGGTATTTAGCACATTAACGTAATGTCCGGTGGTGGAATTCGGCCGCTAGAATCAATCCGAAGAGCTCCTCTGAGCACTCCCAGAGAAAAATTCGGTAGAAGATGCAAAGAGAACCCACATATCTACGCAACGACAAAGAATAAAGCCGATCGTCGAGAATTCAAGCCTCTCTTCGTTGTATGCGGTCAAATGGAAGAAGCTGGTAATTGGGAGCACCCGCTCAGAGGTGAGAACAGTACTCCATGCGAGACCGAATTTGCGCCTTTTATAGTTGATATTATTATGATATAAGGTAACTTAACATACTATAACATTATTAATTAGATGTTATATAGGAATTTTTTACATAAAACAATACTAAACTATAATCAAACTATTGAATAATAAGCCAAACCGCCTTATATTATAAACAGTAAACCGCTTTGAAGTCGTAGCCTGAAGTTACGATCCTTCTTTGAATTGCGCCAAACTTATTCTTTGGCAAAGCTTCGAGCCAGATCTGGGGTCTATGTACCCAAAGTATCCAATAAAAACAGAAGAACTATTTACCCATCATCAACATCAATTAATGCATATTTTCTCCACTTAAACCCACTTAATATAAAAGTCAGGTATAGCTTGTATGGACTAAACGGAATTTTAATGGATGAGGAAGGGCAAACGAGCGAACGGGTCGCCTGATGTTAAGTGATCACCGCCGCCCTTAGTCTCCAGATGAATCACAGGAGCGTTGCCAGCCTTTAAGGTTTTGTGTAGTTGTGAAGTAAGTTTGAAGGTATCCATGTCTTATCGTTCCGGAAAGCACAAGCAAGCTTGAAAACACTGCACTTGAAATAAGCACTGTGGAGGATGATCACACACTCAGATTGTGGGAGTTATATCCAATTTGTGGCATGTCGTGCGAAGGTGGAATTCGACGACAGGTATCAGTTGAAACAATTCTTCGGAACACTCCCCGTGATAGATGCGGTAGAAGACACACAATGAAGCGACGTCTCTACGCAATTCCTGATGATCTAATCCTTCACAGAGCAATGGATCTCGACAATTCGAGCAGCTCTGAGTTGTATACAGTGAAATGGTTCGAGCTAATTTTGGGATGCAGATGCAGACCAGAGATGATGGCAATTCTCTATGACAATGTGGCCCGGTTTGAACTATTGCCGTGCTCTATTCTAGTATCTTAGAAGACACTTATCACGGGGAGTGTTCCTAGGAGCTGTTTAACCTGATTCCTGCCGCCAAATTCCACCTTCGCACGACACGCCACAAGTTAGGATATCATCTCCACCATCGGATGTGTGGTGATCCTCCACAGTGCGGTTTTCATGGAGCTTTCTTCCACGTACTACAAAGCTGTGGAAAGAACTTCATTGTGCGGTGTTTCCGGGACATACGACATGGGTACCTTCAAAAAAAAGCGCGTACACCTTCCTTAAAGGCCGGCAATGCTCCTGTGATTCCTCTGGTGTTGCAAGAGATTGTGGGCGGCGGTGATCAATTAACGCGCGTTTGTCCTCCTATTCCATAAAAAAAAAGACAATTTGGCTTTGCCGTCCTTTTTCTTCACCGCGTAATCGACAATCGACTGAGATTACGAGATTTGGAATGGATTTAGAAAAAAAAACAAATTTTTAAATTTAAAATAATTTATTCTTAATATTTACAAACTGAGCAATAAATTAACTAAATAATAATTAAATATGTTTATGTATCATACGAGTATCGGATACTTTTACATAATGTTCTTTACTATACATACATACTATCTCTTATTGTACTTATTGTCTGATTCAAGTCTGTACTTATGTACATTGTAAAAAGTTTTCTATTATACAAACGTTTCAGGCACCTAACAGAATACAAACCAAGAACTGAACACTGGACTACTGTTGTTATTATTTCTGTCTGCAGCCTCGTATGTGTGTAGTAAGGCCAACAAAACGAGGTAAATAATGTTAACAAAGTTTCAGGGGTTCAAAACATTTTCTTCGAAATCTTTGAATATTGTTTCGAGCTGCCAGTCAGTGTTTCCATAATAAATCAACAACTACTTTCTTACAATAACAGCTCTTTTGCACAGGATGCCGGCTAGATTATGGGTACCACAACGGCGCCTATTTCTGTCGTGAAGCATTAATGTGGTCTGAAGGGCGCCATAGCTACTGATATTACTGGGCAAATGAGATTTCACATCTTATTTCTCAGGGTGACGAGCGCAATTGTAGTGCGGCTCAGAGTTTTGGGTTTTTCAAGATTCCTGAGCGGCACTGCATTGCGTGTAATGGGCAGGGCGTGTCAATTACCATCAGTTGAACGTCCTGCTCGTATCATCCCTTATTTTCATTATAAAACAAAAGACACAAGTTTCTCTTGGCACTAGTCGACGATTTCCCCAGAGAGACCTGCATGGCTCGTGTATACGTCATCACCAGTACTGTCGTCTGCATAGCGATGTTGATATGCAGAAGAAACAGTGATGTTTCTATTATCGTATGTCAATAACCTATCAATATCCTGTACCACGAAACACGCAACGACAGCTATCGTCGACCATCTGACGCCATTACTGCGTGCGAGTGATAGGGACCTCGAAGCAATAATATAAGAGGGATAGGGACAGAGATTTGTCCATTTGTTTACATTCTTTATCTTGTCTCACTGACCTTAGCATAAAATTTAATGTTAAAAAAAATATTTGTTTCTATATTTCAGTGGAAGGGGTTTATATGGTCATAATTTGTAATTAATGTTAACTTTAATTTATTAATTTATTTTCACAATTGGACGTAATTCCAGAAAAACGTTCCAAACTATAATCATGTCGACATTGAGTTAAGAACACAAAACTGGTCACGTGATTCATATTGAAGGACTAACAAAAAATGGCAGCCCTACTGTCACTCTTTAAATGGCACCATGACTTAGTAGCCCAACCCACATGTGTGGATTACACAAGCATTTATTAAACTTTAAACACGAATTCCTTAAAATGTGATGTTTGTGGCTTGAAACGTTTTTCAGAACCACGTCCAATTAATAATGCTTAAACAATCGTTAGATAATTGAAATAATACTAGGAACGGCAAAAAACCTCGCTCTGTCACAGAAGTACCAAATTAGGTTCTTCAAGCTGTTTGCAAAAATATAATTTCCATAAATAATGTTTGTCTACGTAACTGAGCCAATACTAACAAAGGACAATCCTTGTATGAAAATTGGGCTATTCTTACGTCTTAACCAAATCATCGGTAGAACATTAGAAATATTCTCAAGATTATGTAAAACAAAAATCACTGAGATATAAACAGGGAATATGTAGTTATCTGATTTTTTCAATTTCAATTTACTACAAGCTTGTTGTCAGTTTTAGTGTAGGATTGCTGGACTAGACGTTAAGCTATGCAAGAAAACACTAATCACCGACCAGAAAAATAAGTTAATCCAGGAAATCACTGGGTTTTTCACTCGTTTCGAAACGATAAATTACTTTCTATTAATATAACTTTTAAACCCCTGTTCGCATCTGATTTATAATAAATATATGCGAAATTATAATTTAAGAGACAATTTTGCATGTATACCTGGTTCAGACGCATGATAGTGAGCAATATAGCCCATTTTCCGGCATTTTCCTTTATTGAATACCTAATACATAATAATTATTCAACTATAAAAATAATAACAATTTTAATTCTACGTGATGTTTCGCTACCTTCATTTTAAATATAATAATGACTACATTTTTACACTGTCTAGTTTTGGTAACTTCACACTTTTTGAAATCGTCATCATTAAACAAGGATAAAGTATTTACCTGGATGTGACAAGGAAATAATAATAATATGGCGCATGAACGAGATCACAACATATAAAAGTTGTAAGAAATAATAAATAGAGTTTCTGTTTCGTTATTTTGATCGCCACCATGATGGTTGTAATCGCAATTTATTTGTCAATATTGCATCATTGACTGTCATTTTACTGGTATTTGGTAGTTGCTTATAACTCAATCTAAGAAACAGGGTGATTGTTATGGTATATTAGGCCTCAGAAGCCGTACCCAACTTCCGTTCAGTTAAGTTTTATGATTTACATTATAAAACATTACCGTTCATACGTAAGTTCGATTTTTAGTAAAAAATATTATTATATTATAATGAAAAATTCCACCACATTAGAAACAATATGTAAAAATGTTAATTATTACCAAAATCAGAATATTATTTAACTAAATCAGTAAGTAGTAGGTTCACATTATCATTTTAGGAACAAGTGGTAAGCTTGTCCACTGTGTTAAACTACTTTTAATAAGTTCAGGTTAATTTTTATTGAAGTAGGCGTTATTTTTGCGGAAATCCGTAATTATCCAAATGTTGTTGAAAGAATTACAGTCTTGCGCCAGAATTTGGCGAGTCAACATCTTCTGAGGATGCCTCGTGTAGAGGCGAAACACTTGTCACATTGATTAAAAGACAAATCTTAGCGGAATTAACACTAAAATAGCTCACAACATTTGGATAAGTTCAGGTTGTAGGATTGTTGTCACTTTTGGGCACATCTAGTTAATATTTCATCCTGGCCGTGAAGGAAGTGGGATACATAAAACAAGAGACTCAATCAATCGAACAGAGGCATAAGAAAATCTAGTGTGCTACAGTTTCCAATCCTAAATCGTATTATTTATTGATCGATTGATTGATTGATTGATCATCATATATATTTTTTGTTTAAATAAAACACTTTTTAAAGGTTAAAATATAATATTTAAGTTATGTTACGCGTGTAATTGCAACTGTGTTTTTACATGAGATTTTGCGTAAAAGTTTTTTTTATTTTATTTTAGCTAAGCCGACGTTTCAAGACATTTCCAGATCACGTTTGCCAAAAAACCAGTAAACCAAATTAAAAATTAAAAAGTGTTTTATTTAAATGTGTAAAACTCTTAATCAAAGAAAATACTATATATATTTTGTTGTAATTAATTAATTAATACATAAATAACTGATAATTTCACGTCGGACGTTCCTATTAATACTAAATCACTACTTAAGCTGATGGTTTATCGTTTCTGGTACCTTCTCATTCAAATTTCTATGGTTGTATTTGTGTTTTTATGTCCTGGGTAACAAATGCTGTTAAAACATACTGTTAACAATTCAGTGTCTTTAGGTTCACTAATAACGCGCGTGCGTTCCATTCAGTGTACAAGGGCCCTTAGTCAGTTATCCTTAGCTATAGCTTGTACTATACACCGCAGGCGAGCTAAGCTGTTCAAGCCACACGACGAATCAGCTGAAAATAATAAAAATAATGAAAACTTGTCTAAACATGCACAGGAATAGCTTTATTGTTTTATTTTTTATTTTTTCAATGCACTTATTGTGCTTGTATTACATTTTTAAGTGATAACTTCTTATGGGAAAACCGCTTCGTAACGTAACGCGTTACGGCGCCAGTCTGTCTGGCTTCCCTTTCTCTCACGCATACGACAGCGGTAGGCAGGCTCCTCCTCTCTCACTCTAACCAATTGTTACTTTTAAAGGATTAAATAATGATACTAATAGTGCACATACACAAAATTGTAATATACATATTCAAGAAATGTAAGTAAGAATAAAATATATTTAATTACGTGGTCGCATAAGATGCATGAAGTAGGTGTTGTTCCGAAATGATATTGTAGAAAATTGATTCTTTAATGTCTCCACTGTAGGGCTATGCTGTTATTTTAATCATTGATGTACAATAAACAACTTTACTCACAATCACGCTCAAAAATTGTCTGTTAATTAGGTACTAGAGTTTTCGTTCAGTTGTGTTTCGACCGCGCTTTGAATACAACGCCACGCAATGAGAGAGTGTTAATTGAAAAACTGTCCAAATAACAGCATAACCAAACAAAAAGGATCGAGTGTCGTATTTCAGGTAAGTGCCTTTCGATTGCTGAAACAAAATTTACTTGTGTTCGCGTCCGAGCTTCTAATCAGCGTATACAATCGACTTTGAACATTACTGCTACGTAATAATGTGTTGATTTGAATCAATGATTTAATATTATCTGTGTAATGTATATGTATATACAACGACGCTTGGAGATTGTTTGGCGACCTTTTAATAGGCGTTAGGGGCTTTAGTTGTTTATCAATGGTATTAAGACACGTTTTGGAGTACGGGCCAAATGTTTTGCTCACCGCTCATAAATTTTTTCTCCTTCTCCGATCTTCCGTCTCGTATCTCATTATTTCTGCTCTGTGTCACATCAATGTACTTTTTACTGCTCTCTTTATCCAACTGTGAACAAAAAAAAAACATTTTTGAAGTTATATTTCTTGTAGCACGTTAGGGAAAAGTTTTAGGATATTTTACGAAGCGCGCGTACACCGTCACGAAAATTGGACACACTGATGTTAGATAGACAACTTGCGTGACTCTGATTATTTTTCCTGCGCTAAAAGAACCATCACTTCAATAGTATAATAATAATAATATTGACACACTTTTTACACAAATTATTTTGCCCAAAATAAGGCATATACAGCCTGTGTTATGGTTTGCAAGACAACGATATATTTAATACAATATACTTACTTAAACATACATAAATACATATAAACATCAACGACTCGGAAACAAACATCTATATTCAGCATATAAATGCTTGCATCTACCGGGATTCGAACCCGGACTAGTATAAAGTATACTTGTATAGTATAGGACTTATATAAAGGTACTAGCTGAACCAGCAAACGTGTATTGCCGATATTAAAATCGTGATACAAAAGTAACCGTTGATCGTAGATGGGTGAAAATTTGAATTTGTATGTATTTTTTAATGCTGACTCATAATCAAACAAAAACAAAAAATTTCGAGTGGACCACCCTTAACATTTAGGGGGATGAAAAATAGATCTTGTCCGAATCTCAGACCTACCCAATATGCACTCAATATTTCATGAGAATCGGTCAAGCCGTTTCGGAGGAGTTCAAAGTTTAACACCATGACACGAGAATTTTATATATTAGAAGATACTAGACATAACGTACACGACAAATCTAAATATACGACCGCAAGCTTAGCCAAGTTAAAAGCTACTAAAATATCTATCTGATATAAGATATTGTCAAACGTCAAGATGTTAAATCGCCATTAATCCGAGAGTGGTGTTATTTATACGTGCACGTGTCTAACGCGCCCGGAAATAGCACAGACGATACAATTATTTTAATTGGAACCGCGGTGTTCGTAGACACAGATTATAGAGGTTTTTTGATTCGAGTTACGCTTGGAATTGTTGCTCGAGTGGTCCTAATCAACTATCGAGTTATGATTTGATTTGAAACGGTATAATTTGATAATCACAATGTTAACACTAGGAAAAACAAAACCTTGTTATGCCTACTATTCGGTTAAGTCAAGTTAGTAAGTCTTTTGTGGGACTATATGAGATGTACAGAGATCTTTTAAAATTAAGGCACGGCAGTACCCCCGCCAAATCGAGCAAAAAACAGCGGCATTGACGTACCATCCTTTTCTCGAAGCAGTTCAGGCCATTTTAGACCCACTATAACTTCGTTGTGGATAAAATTGGAAACTTGAAGCAAGCAAACATTGCATAAACATTTGTCAGTCACTGGCTGACTGACTGATCATCAAAAGTCTGAGGGACTCCTATCCAACATAGACCAGGGTCGATAATTTTTGAAACCAAAAAAAATAATAGTAGGATGAAACCCATTGGAAAAGGACGAGAATATAACAAAAATGAAAGGAAAAATAAATTACGGTCGATGTGAGGTCGGGAAGTGGAAAAGGGGGGGTATTTCAGGGTAAAAAACGGTTTATCTCGATTTCCGGCAAAACTAAAAGTCCTATGGCAAAAAGTTAAATGGCAAAGTTGTAGTTAATAAGTACCGAGCATTACCGTTAAACCTTGAAAGTTCATATTCACAGTAAAAATACTCTAAGCTTACTGGCCTACCTTCACTTGACATTAGCTCAATTGTGGTGACCCTTTCAAAACTTTCCATAAATCGGTTTTTGAAATGCAAAAACCGAAAAGCATGAAATAAAAATATAATTTTTGCATCACCAATTTAGGATTGCGTTTAAATATTATTAAACTGCCATATATAAAAAGACAAAGAGGATATAAATGCTACGTAATATTTACTTATGACTCACAGCAAAACATAGGGTATGTTCCGATATGCACTGCGACCACTGTACAGTGTGACGTCAATTTAGTATACTGTGAAGCCGTTCCTTTATAGCCAGTTATACTGGTTACTATTTAAAACGGAACGCAGCCCGTACACTATCAGCCGCATTTTTTGACGCAGTATTCAAATGAGTGTATTGAAGTTTTCAAGTTCATTAAAAAAAAACTATTGTTGGAGTACTGTCAAATTAAAAATATTTGGGATTAAACTGTAGGTACTGTTTATAAAACGTTAGGCACTCGAGTGGTTTTGACTGATCACGTGATCAAAGTACTGCGAGTACCTTACCTCGAAAACGCCAGTGCTCACTGTAGAATATGGCGGCGATTAATGACGTTATATATTTCCCTAGGGTACTGCGGCAGTATACTGGCAGTCCATAACGAAACGAATTATTTTACAGTGATAGCACTGTGCAGTGCTCGCAGTGCATATCGGAACATACCCATAGTAGGTACTAAAACCATGGACTTAAACGTGACTAAAACCGTGGATAGAAGATGAACAGATACAATAGATGCGTCATTAAAATAACAATAATAATGTGACAGAGACACATAAATTAGATTGGTATTGAGAGTAAGCGAGATACACTACAATATCTACTATCCCTTTCGCGTATGCGATTTTTGTGTTTCGACCCAGTTCATCGGCTCGGAGAAATTATTTTTTTGTTTTAATATAGAATATAAATTGAAATTACACATTGAAATTAATTTAATTCTCATCCATTGATTGTGGTTCAGTAGACATATGAGTTACAAGAGGCTTGGTAGCTGAATTATTATACAAATGGTCCAGTAAAGTTAGGGTATCGAATTTGCGTGACGGTGTGCGCGCGCATCTTTTAAACTCACTCTGATAAATTTTCCCTAACGCATCAAAAGAAGTATAACTTGAATAAGCTAAAAACTCACAACTGCTGCAGCTCTGAGAGCAGCTTGTAACCTCTCGATGTGCTGTATCGCAGCTCGTAGTATCTCCAGCTTGGGCAGTCTTCCACTTCCAGCTCGGGCGCGTATTCTCAGCTCTTCAAAGGCTGCGTTCACCTGCAAAAAAAAAGATATAGTCAGACTCAATGCGATTTTTTTTTAATTTGTAATAGAGTATGTAGTCTGTGTACATTAACACTGGACAGATACACCCTAGCGAAACTCTCTAAGAAAATAGCATTCACACGACTGTGTGAAACGTGCAGTCATTGATACATTGACAGATGACGGCTAATATCTTGTTAAAAACGGAGATACCCGAAAACCATTACGCTTCAAGCACTTGGTATTATTTTTTTATTATTTATTTGTACTATTAATTATTTACAGAAAGAATCTTAAAAGCTAACATAGTCCTGCAAAACTGTTTGGACAGTTTGTCTGCAGGATCAAGTCTCTTGTAATACATTAATGCTTATTAGAACATTGATTTTATACAAGTGTAATCTAATTTTAAATTTAAGGCAGTGTTGACAATAAATATTTCTTATGTTTAGTTTTAAATTTTCTTTTACTGGTTTCTAGTCGGATGTCGTCAGGCAAGCTGTTTAATAGATAAGTTAGGCGTTTTTTTAAAGTTCTATCTCCGTAGTAGTTATTGATTCTAGGAACCTCGAGCTTACCAGCGGACATTAACCGAGTATCGAGTTAGCTTTCATACTTAGCCGGATTATACTTCGTTGCCATATTGTAATTCTCAATGAAGAGTTCCGATGTCCGAATAAACCAATCATAAGCAAAATGTCTATTTGTAAACATATTGCATAACTAATTTTGGTTACGTACAGACGTTTCGATTACCTACTAACGGCTGTTTTCAATAACGTATCGTAATAAGTTAGGTATTGGTTATTAGATTAGTTACTATCACCGTTTAGTGACAAGATCTTATCTATACAAAGTTATACATAATTAAGTTCAGTATAATTAAGCTATTGCATAGCTTCTATCGCGGGCCTTGATCGTGGAGACCGAATCCATGAATCCCGAATCCATTCCGTAACGAAAATAACCTTACACTTACTTACTAGATCTATACATATAGATATTTCGGACGACCATTACAGTTGCCGTGGAACAGCAGTTATCACGTATGCTTTTTGTGCAGAAGGTCCCAGGTTCGAGCCTGGGGTACATCTTGATTTTTTTAATATCTTTATTTTTTTAATTTTTATTGTTATGACAAGCATTTTTATTTAGTTTCACCAGTCCCGCTGTCTGTCTGTAATCAAATCTTGCAAGTTAAACTTTACTCACTTCCCGTTTGCTTTTTTTAAAATTAATTTTATCAAAAAAAAAATACTACATAAATAAAATAAATAAATAATTGTAATTGCATAAGTTGTTAAAGAATCCTATGCAATACTTTACCTGTATTGCATAGGATTCTTTAACAACTTACCTATGCTTTACCGCGGCAGTCCCCGAGTCACCCGACACGTCTTTTATATTATTATTTATAGTTCAACGCTATCTGTCGATAGGTTATTGAAATGTAAGTAAGCGTAAAAGGATAGATTAGTATACCTCTAGTAAGTTAAACTAAGAATAGATAGATTATTGAAAACGGCCGTAAATCACTACTTACTTGCTGATAACTCACATATTGTGAGGTGACATGTTTAAAAGCAGCTGTCACTTTTAGTACCTTCTTATTTAGATTTCTATGTGTGGGATCAATTGAAGCTATTTTTTTAAATTGAGAAGCGAGAAGTCTGATTGAATAATTGATTTTTCACTGTTTTTTATTTCAATAAACAGCTTTCTATTTGGAAGCCAGTTCGAAGATTGAATAAAATCTTTGATTAGTTTCCTCCTTGGTTGATGGCAACCACCTAAATGGCTATCAGAGTAAAACATAGTTCTATTTTTGAATTTCATGATAGATATAAGTTTACTATTATGTAATTTATTTACACCACGAGTCATGACAGTTAGGGATTTTCATACAACTTTTGCCGGCCGCTGCTGGCATGTTTTTTGTTTATTTAATTATTGGGGCAACTAACATTTTTTTTTTTTTTTTTATGGAATAGGAGGACAAATGAGCGTACGGGTCACCTGGTGTTAAGTGATTACCGCCACCCACATTCTCTTGCAACACCAGAGGAATCACAAGAGCTTTGCCGGCCTTTAAGGAAGGTGTACTCGCTTTTTTTGAAGGTACCCATGTCGTATCGTCCCGGAAACACCGCACAAGGAAGCTCATTCCACAGCTTTGTAGTACGAGGGAGAAAGCTCCTTGAAAACCGCACTGTGGAGGACCGCCACACATCCAGATGGTGGGGATGATATCCTAACTTGTGGCGTGTCGTGCGATGGTGAAATTCGGCGGCAGGAATCAGGTTAAACAGCTCTTCGGAACACTCCCCGTGATAAATGCGGTAGAAGACACACAATGAAGCGACGTCTCTACGCAACGCCAAGTGATCCAGCCGTTCACAGAGCACTGAGTCCCCGACAATTCGAGCTGCTCTAATGATTAAAATTACATTCTTTACATGCTTAAACTTAAAATAGGTATAGTAATAATATGGATAAGAGTTAATTCACTTATAAGATCAACCAAGCACCACAGCACTCATAATTTTTACTACGTTTTTAACACAGTAATTTTAACAATTTAAAAACTAAAATCTATAAATATTTTAATACATAATTGGAAAATAAAAAAATGTTCAGTAAAGCCACAGAATACTTTTAGTTGTACTTTAAAATTACAGAAAATTCGATTTATCTCGAAGAAGGTTGTCAAAATAATATTCAAATTTCCAAGCATGTTTGAGAAAGTAATATTACACTATTACTCTTAATTTAGACTGTAAGTCATTAGTGACGCACAGTTTAAATTCACTGACACAAAAACGTTCCCTCTATTTCCATTTTGTTTAATTATATTTTGATCGTAATATTTTACAGCTGAATCATTTTTGTATAAACTAGCTGACCCAGCAAACGTTGTGTTGCCGATATTAAAATCGCGATACAAAAGTAACTGTTGATCGTAGATGGGTGAAAATTTGATGTTGTATGTATTTTTTAATGCTGACTCATTATCAAACAAATTTATAAAGAAAAATGTGAAAAATGAAAAATAGATGTTGTCCGATTCTCAGACATTCACAGCCGTGTCGGAGGAGTTCAATGTTTAACACCATGACACGAGAATTTCATATATTAGAATTTTGATTTTTGTGGCTGAATGAATTATATTGGTAGATAATATATCATTCATCTTTTAATACACATAGCACTCTTTTAAAACAATGAGTTGTAATATCATCACAGATTTGGATGATTAAGGATTAATGACACCGCTTTATGTTTAATCGAGATCAACACTGGCATTTGAACTCGTTTACATTAAACTGAGTTTTATTAAAATCAGTTTGAAGTGTCATTGTTGAAATCGAGTCTTACCCGTTACACGTAGATAAATTATTGTTCACTAGCTGACCCGACAGACGTTGTTCTGTATATAATAAATAAAATAATGTTTTTATATGAATTTGTCAATAATATATCATAACATCAAGAATTACTTCGTAAAATATGCAACCTGCTGTCGTAATGAAATTGTTTCACAGCAGAACTGTCAAACCGTGCGACAATAAATTCTCTCATAGAAATTATGTATGGACACATCAAAGTAAAAACCAAATTTGTTTTTTTTTTATTTAATTCCGAGCATTTTCCTATTTATTCACCTTTTAAACCTTCTCTGGACTTCCAGAAATAATTCAAGACCTATATTTGCCAAATCGATCCAGCCGTTCTCGAGTTTTAGCGAGACTAACGAACAGCAATTCATTTATATATCTATATATAGATGAAATAATATTAGATAACTATCATAACAGCTGTTGTAGATTAAGATCCAAACGAAACAAGTAATAAATCATGGAGAAAAATTTCTACAGTATTTTTATCATTTTGACGCGCAACATGCAATATTTAAATTGCCGCCAATTTGTAAAACCAGATGACAACAGCTCAACCCAACAGCTTTGATAAAAAGTGTTCTTTGTTCGAAATTCAAATGAATTTTTCAACGACAACTTATCTTACTAGCCAATACTAAGGCTGGGCGCAAACGTTCGGATACCAGATAAGGGTTCCTGATTAAGAATTCAGATTCGGAATTCCAAGAGACCGATTTTTTGTTCGGATTTTTTACGACCAATACGCATAGAGACGCTGGTAAAAGCAAACGCTAGTGTTATTATGGACGACGAAGACAACTTGTTTACTATTGCACTTTTACTGGCGCTAAACAAGAAGGGGTGGAGTCGTCGTTACTGGGTATACCCGTTGAATATCCGTTGCTTTGTCTGTGCATGTTTCCCAATCATTCAACATAATGCCTACTACTCGGCTAAGTCGAGTTAGTAAATCTTTTGTCAAAAACAATTGTTAAAAAACGATTGTGTGGTAAAGGTTACCATAACATAAATGACTTTCTTAATGATACCACAGATTGGGAATGGAGCAACCGCCCCCAGGCTATTAAATAATAAGTTTAATTGTATAATATTACTTTGTAAACATATTTTTTTGTTGAAAAAAAAAAGCCTGCTGAGTTTGTTGCGCCCATTCTTCTCAGGTGTGAGGCATTCGCAGGAATGGATGGAAGTTTTTGACTTTTAGTAAGTGATGTCACATCCTATTTTGAATGAAAATATTTGAAATTGAATTAAAAAGCATTTTGCATTGCTGTTCCCAAGCCAAGTCCATTATATTTTACCACTTTGGAAGATTGTCACCCACGCAAACTATTCACTTAATGAAATTTATTGTTTTTCTATTTTTGTGTAAAAATGTTAATGCGGTTTACATAATACATCTACTTACTAAGTTTCAACAGTATAGTTCTTACACGGGCTGTGACTTACACGGACACACAGACAGACATGATGAATCTATAAGGGTTCCGTTTTTTGCCATTTGGCTACGTAACCCAAAAAATGCAGGTTTCACTCCGTGACTGCTGGTAGAAGTGAAAACTTGAACATTAACGCTGTGCATTTTTTCATATTATATATATTGGAATGGTTAGGGAATAATTTCGCACGAATTGCCTATCTATATCATCATAAAAGTACAAGCATTTATGTTGTTAAACACGATATTCATTTAAGGCGCTATCGTAAACAAAAATGAAAATTAATATTACACAAAAAAATTAACACTTCAGAATTGTTACAATTACTTTACATTGGGACCACCAGTGGGAGACTCCTTTGCACAGGATGCCGGATAGGTTATGGGTACCACAACGGCGCCTATTTTTGCCGTGAAGCAGTAATCTGAAGCATTATTGTGTATCGGTCTGAAGGGTGTCGTAGCCAGTGAATTTACTGGGCAAATGAGACTTAACATCTTATGTCTCAAGGTGACGAGCGCAGTTGTAGTGCCGCTCAGAATTTTTGGGTTCTTTCAAGTATACTGAGCGGTAATAATTTTTTGTTGTAATTGTAATGGGCAGGGCGTATCAATGACCATCATCTGAACATCTTGTCCTTTATTTTCATAAAAAACAACATTAAAAAGTTTATCTCTCAGGAAAATTAACTTCTCATTCATAATTTCAACGGCTGTCTAACGAATTTTCGATCAGGCCACGTGTCCTGACGTGACTTTAACATTTTATACCCATCCACATAAAAGAGTAGCGCCGCTAAAGAATTTTTCACTTCAAAAGTTTTGGAAAATATTCGAATACACTCCTCAATAGGAATATTCCTTAGATTATTCGTCTAAATAGAGTTTCTTTCTTTTAGACAACCGATAAAAACAGGCTAGAAATATTAGTTTAGTGTGCGTGACAAGCTACGTCTTACTAATTACTATTGCGAGTTGTATGACACTGTGTCAGTGTGCGTGAATAATTCAAAATTGAGGCAAGTTCTAAACATAATTTTTGTCGACGTTTTCACAGTTGTCAAAGTCTATCTAGAGTCTAGACGTACTTATAACTGATCTCAGGAATATTCCAATAATACCAGAAGTTAGTTTCTACAATTCACAATATCAATAGTGTAGATGTATGTAAACCTAATAAGGTTTAGGTACAACATCATACACATCATACATCCACACTTTTGAACGGCTCGACCGATTCCATCGTAGCTGGCGCCATTTAAAAGAGCTTGACCAAATTTAGATTTTGAATACGTTTAGTCAAGCCGAATGGAAGCAATTCAGACCGATTCGGACCGGTAGATTTTATGAGATTTAAAAAAAATGTAAAAAACTCTCAGCTCTTAACATTACAAAACCACGTCGATCGCCACCAAACCGGTTAAAATCGGTTGATTCGTTCGTGAGTTATCGTTGACGAAAGAAAACCGCAAAAAGTGTTTTTTCGGAATTACTTCGAAATTCTGAGTTCGATCAATTTAAACTCAAAGATTTTTATGAGGCCCATAAAACTGAAAATCGGTTCATTTATTCAAAAGTTATTGCCGTTTGAAAATTATATATTTAAATATAAATATACCTATATAAAAAGTAGTGTTTTATTAAGCTCCGAAAGTTTTAAAAATCGGGAATTTATTGGTTCTACCCCGTTTTTCGAAAATCGAGTTTTCATCAGAACGCCTACGTTTTAAGGTTCTAGTGAGCTTCCCTGACTATTCCTGCGATGAAGTCCGTACGTATGTATGATTGAATGTGTGTGTGTGTGTGTGTGTGTGTGTATTATTTGGACCGGAAGATATTAAGAAATCTCAAAATAAGTACGTCAGTTTATTCAATCAAAGGTACTTAATTGTTAAACATTTATAAAATCGGGTTTTATTTAAACTGTATGTTGGAGGTATCAAACATATCATTGACGTGAAGAAGAAACAGTGATGTTTCTATTATCGTATTGTATAACAATAATTTCTTTTGAGGGTTCTGTAACTCAAGAGCAAAAGAACGGTACCCATATAGGAACACATTGTTCTTTCTCTGTTCATCTATCTGTCTGTCAAGACTCAAGACCCTTTCTCTCGGGGACGGTGTTTAAGACTTCCTACTAACGACCTGCGACAGGACGAATCACTTTTGCCGCGGAGACCCGATAGATCGCGCGGGTCTCGAGACCCGGGTCGTGTGATTCGATTATTCGCGAACACATATATATTTAAAGCTATCACACAGATTACTCCTGACTACATATCATTTGTGAAATAAAGTTCCTTGCGTTGTGTTTAACCCAGATCCAAGCAAGCCAGCATCCTGATGGAATGACCCTGGGGCTGGGGCTCGGAGAAGGGCGCTGGTCTGGGCCACAACTTGTGTCGACACTCTGGCTCCTTCTCATGTCCAACTTACGTCGGTGCTGGGGCTGCTTCAACTGCCGAGGACAGCAAATGTCGTAAATGTGTCGATCTCAGTGAGTCTTACATCTATGTGCCGTTTGGTGTCGAGACACTTGGCCCGTAGATAGTACTTTGTACATTCTCCGCGCCTCAATAGCTGGATACCCAAGCGCTGACAGCTACTTCGGTTAGCGGATCAGCCTAGCTTTCCAACGCGGAAATGCTGCCTGTATTCTTGGTACGCTTCCCCGTAATGATAGTTTTAATTTAATGTACTTAATCATATTATTGTAAATTTAGTTATAAACATTGTTTTGTTTGAATAAAAAACCTAGCAAATAGCCTAGAAGTTCAGCGATCTAATTCCAAATAAAAACTGTAAGCTAGTTAGAACTACAGCCCGGAAAATATGTATAAATCAAGATTATCAAAGAGTATTTGAATAGTAGCCATAAAGTTAACATTTAATGCCTACATCTTAATATCACATAAAAAATATCTGTCCTTCTGATTTCTAAGCGTTCCCAGCGCTCGTAAAAATATTGTCATTATAAATCTGTCACAGTATAAATGTTAAACGGTGTGCATTCGTTTTATTTATTTATATCTTCGGGATTTAGTAACATTTTCACTGTAAGCTTTTTGTAATAAACACTTCTCTAGACTTTGTTTAATTAAGCATAATCACGATTCCTGATCGATGTTTACCAGGCTCCACAACTGCGCCTATTTCTGCTGTGAAGCAGTAATGTGTAAGCATTATTGTTTCGGTCTGAAGGGAGCCGTAGCTAGTTGCTACTTACACTAATAATAATAAGGTGTGTGGGTCTGTTTGACGATGCGTGTGTTTGTGTGTATGCGTGTGTACGTGAATGTGTATTGTGTTCTCTAATATATTGTATAATAAGCTTTATGAATACATAAAGAATAAAGTTTTTAAGATTTTTTTATAGCCTAATAAGGTCGGATTTGGTTCGGCCGGACCATCGAACTGTCCGGTGGGTGACTTCCGGTACGGTCCGTTCGGTAATAATAATATTGTGCGATAGACAGTGTGACATACCATCAAATATGGTCCGCTACCAGACCTCGTCCCATGATTCGGCTGTACCAAATCCAATAATGTGCTATTTATATATGTCATTTGCCTGAGGACAACTGTCTAGAAACCAGTAAGAGAATATTTAATGTGGGAGACTCCTTTGCACCACAGGAAGCCGGCTAGATTATGGGTACCACAACGGCGCCTATTTCTGCCGTGAAGCAGTAATGTGTAAGCATTACTATGTGTCGGTCTGAAGGGCGCCGTAGCTAGTGAAATTACTGGGCAAATGAGGCTTAACATCTTATGTCTCAAGGTGACGAGCGCAATTGTAGTGCCGCTCAGAATTTTTGGGTTTTTTGAGAATCCTGAGCGGCACTGCATTGTTATGGGCATGGCGTATCAATTACCATCAGCTGAACGTCCTGCTCGTCTCGTCCCTTATTATCATAAAAAAAAAATTAAAAATTAACTGAAATACTTATTATCAACACTGCCTTAAAATTAGATTTTTACACACTTGATTTTAGGGCGTTGTAAGAGACATTTCTTGGGAATGAGTGCCGCTAATCATGGCCACATACTCTAGGGAATGCCTATTACTAATGAGCATAGCCTGGGTTTCTCATTCTCATTTTTTCTATTGCTTCTCTTTGTTTTTATTTGGCTTTGCCTCCGCTTTATGTGATTCTTCATCCCGCCCGCCTCCACTTGATCAGTTATTAAGAGACAAAAGAAGTTATAAACCATTATATAAATATATTAAGAATACAATTCCAACAATATAAAATAAAGTGAAGTGATAAGTCAACTGTGAAATGAAAAGTATACATATTTAGATAATAAAAAAAGACTTGAATTAAAGGTCTTAGTTACCAGGTCATAAAATCCCAAAAAAAAAAAAAATTGTCGCCGCTTTGATATTTAATTCAGTCATGTTATTTTTTATGTAATTTTTTTCTACTTTAATTGGATATTTTTAGAATAATAATTATTATATATTAAAATATTTTAAGCTTAGAATACGTGAACTCGTTATTCCTCTCATAAACACTTAAGTTTCATGAGGATGGCTAAGTAGTTTTGTAGTACATTTTGGAGAATATAAAAATAAAAAAAAGTTAGGACCTACAAGCATACAGCATACTCCTATGTTAAAGGTCGGCAACGCATCTCTTGACACCGGATGCGGATGTCCATGGGCGGTTGCCTCACCTCTCCCCATCATCATCGTTTGAACCAAAAAACTGACCAGCAAAAAAAACCACTCAAAAATTGTCTGAAGCAAAAATCTGCCTACGCATCTATTAGGCAAATTTTCGTTCAGTTGTGTTTCGACCGCGCTTTGAATACAACGCCACGCAATGACAAAGTGTTCAGTGAAAAACTGACCAAATAGCAGCTGTAAAAAGGATGGAGTTTCGTATTTCAGTGAATAACTTGAAGTTAATAATCATAATGTTAATAATTACATTTTTATTGCTAAAACATGTTTTCTAATGAGCGTATACGACTTTGAACGTTACTTACACAAAATAAGGAGTTAATTCGAATGAATGTATTAATGTTACCTGTACAAGTTAATGTATACGTATATACAACGCCGCTCGGACATTTTTTGACGACCTTTTAATAGGCGATTGGGAGTCTATTTGTTTATGGTTCTACAATACGATCCCAGAAAATGTTCAAAACAAATGTGTTACGGAATTTAAAAGAATTGTTAAAAAACGTTTGTTTAAACGTTTTAAAAAGGTTACTATAGCATAAACGATTTGAAGCCACCATCAGGTTCTTTAAGTATAAATGTTTATTGTACGATATTACATTGTAATCCATATTTTCTTGTCCAAATCTTGCGCCCGTTCTTGTCTGATGCAGTCTATCTTGAATGGGTAGTGGGTAGTTTTTGACGTTCGATAACTATTTTGAATAAAAATATTTGAATTAGAATTGTACATCAATGATACAAATACAAATATATTTAAAAAAAAAGCTCAGGCATCGGCAAAGCATCTCCTGACATCTGGTATTGCAGTATCTCATTAAAGTAAAAAAAATCCGCAGACATTCGTAAAAACTAGAAATCTCTAATATTTCTTATTTTCAGGTTTGTTCTCCAAGTCAAAAGATATTTTAAACGGAATATATGCTATATTATGTGACGCAAGGAAGTAGATTGTGAACCGAAGGTCGAAAGAATCAATTCCGAGCGCAGCGAGGGCGTCTATAGTCCGAGTAGGAATTAATTTTTTACCCGTGTTAAACACTCTACTTTTCATTTCAAATATGAGGAAAATAAAACTATATGTTTATCTAAACTATTCATAAATAATATGTAATAATATTAGTAGTACCTATTTAAAATTAATTGTCAAATTAGGACAATTTATGTCGACTTTTTGAATTTTAAATATGGAACTCACCGCGTAATTGTTGCGGCTTATTCCGCTCAAAGAAGTTTGTGCTAAGTTCACACTGGCTGTTTAGAAAGTCACATGGCCGCTGCAATTTTTTTTATTAGTTTTTTTTTTACATAAAACTCTACACAGCTGACAGCAGTTCTATTTTTAAAGTTCATTCCGGCCCTTGGGTGGGAAGTAATTTGTATGAGTTTTTCCCTCTCTGTGGAAGGAAGCAACATTTTCTACCCAATAATTAGATTAAAACAACAATACTTTCCGAGTATGAGAAATGAAAAATATCTTTAAATGGTGCTTCTTCCTGCAACGGGCGCTATAATTCACAGTACTCACAATAGACGTCATGTTTTATTTTGACGCTGACCACGATAAAAACTCAAAAGTGTTACAGGAACCTACCGTATGTTTTGTTTCCGATCACTTGCAAAGATCCC
This sequence comes from Leptidea juvernica, assembly GCA_949711755.1. Classification (NCBI taxonomy): domain Eukaryota; kingdom Metazoa; phylum Arthropoda; class Insecta; order Lepidoptera; family Pieridae; genus Leptidea; species Leptidea juvernica. Next base: position 3,056,614 of record CATIXQ010000027.1, read on the forward strand.
AGAGAACTTCGCAACGAGAGAGAACCTATAAGTCACATCCAGGATGTTTTAGGGACTACGCGCACTTATTCAGCTCCATTCGCGTTTCGCTGAACAATTTTGGTCACACTTATACAGCTCTGCTTCTATCAGCCGCGTACGGCGTCGTAAGAATGAGAATAATAACTTTAAATCACGTCTGCACTCTTTAATCTTTGCGTGCATAATGATTACGTCAAATCAACACAGGAAAAATACAGGTCGCAACTTGTCGACAAGGAGTCGCGAACCATCCCTGTAAAGAGCGGTTCCGCCGCATTCGACGGCGATCAGCGCTGTACGCGGCGGAACAGCGCCGAACGCTCTCTATAGCATTCGCATGATAAAAACACATTTATCCTCATTTTATACTGGTTTGCCGCAAAAGCAGAATGGACGCGGAAAGCTGAATCAACGCGTACACGTCTCCATACAAATATGTTCTTTTCTATGGACTAAAGCTGAAAAGAGCTGAATAAGTGCGCGTAGTCCCTTAGTGTGTATTTTTACTTGACCCTCTTCTAGGGTTCTAGGGTTGTACGTTTTTTCTTCGTTAAAAAAATAGTGCATAAAGTTTTATATGTTACCGGCGGTTTGTATAATTTAGGTATTCCATACAATATCCAGGCTATGTGTAGAATACCTGGACTATACAGAAAAGAAAACACTAATACACGCGTTGTAATCCTTTAAAAAGTATTACACTTAAAAAAAAAAGTGTATAACTCACATTAATAAAAGAAAATAATAAAAACAATAAGCGGTTGCACCCCGGGAGTGCTGACAGAAGTGAAAACTTGAACATTGTGTGAATTTTTGAATATTTTCGACTGGTTAGGGAATCATTTCGCACGAATTTCTTTATTTATCAGTATAAAGTACTAGCATTTATGAGGTTAAATACAATATTCATTTATTGCGCTATCGTACACAAAACTGACAATTTATATAACATAAAAAATTTAACACTTCAAGACTATTACAATTATTTTACATTAAAATCTTTATATCTCAGATTAATCAACTTTCACCCATAATTTCAACGATTGTCTTACGAATTTTCGATCAGGCCACGTGTCCTGACGCGAGTTTACATTTTATACCCATCCCAAGAAAAGTGCTCAACGCTGCTAAAGAAGTATTCACTTCAATAAATTTAAAACAATACCTTAAAAAGGTAATAAGCCTTAAGTTTATTCAATATTTAGTTATTTTAAGCACTTTCTAGGCGCCTATTTCTGCCGTGAAGCAGTAATGCTTAAGCATTACTGTGTTTCGATCTGAAGGGCACCGTAGCTAGTGAAATTACTGGGCAAATGAGACTTAACATCTTATGTCTCAAGGTGACGAGCGCATTGTGGTGCCGCTCAGAATTTTTGGGTTTTTCAAGAATCCTGAGCGCCACTACATTGTAATGGGCAGGACGCATCAGTTACCATCAGCTGAACGTCCTGCTCGTCTCGTTCCTTATTTTCATAAAAAAACAACTTCATAATTAAAACACAGTTGATAATTTCGCCATAGACATTTTTAAGCTATGGATGAATGCCTAAACATACCAATTAAAAAAAAGTAGACATAAGTATTCCAACACGGTAAATATATTTAACGTAAGTTAAAAGCTTCCCTAGAGAGCTATACGTCAGTACTAATTAACACCGCGTGTATCTGACAACACATTAAATATATTTCAACTAAGGAGAGATTATGGTGACATTAAAAACTTTTTAGTAAATACTTTTCGGATATTTCTGTTTGTTCTATAGTTTATGCATCTACTGTGTTCAAATTTCAACAACTCTTGTTTTTAACATATTAATTGAACGAATTAATATTTAAAAAAAAAATATTAACATATTAATTTACAATTACTTTTGTTTTACGTACTCGTGTAAGTCTTTGAGTATTTGACGATTGAGTATTTTTGAGAAGCTGTAACAATTGATTTAAAAGAGTGGCAATTAGTTCCTTGTTTTAATTTTTTTTATTTATTCAATGAACAAAATTATTTTATTATATATAATAATAAAGACATATTCGCAAAACCTCTAAGGTTTATGTGCGAGCGGTAAGTTCGCATTATAATAATCGTTTTAATTGCTTAAGACTTAATATAACATATAGTAGTATTATTAAAAATATACATCATAGGTATTCCTGGTTATTAGCTTCTAGATAGTATGTTTTTAGCTTTACTTTGAAGTTTTTCTTTTGCAGATAGATATATATCTATATAGATCATTAGGTAATGTATTTAATATCCTAGGTAATACATAGTTACAGGTTCTTTTACCATATACATGTTATATTTAGGTAGACAAAACGTATTTAGGTAGGCTAGTTTCCTCATATTTTGTTTTCTTTCATATTTCTTAACATTACAATATGTATTATTATATTCTACAACTAAAATAGCGAATCTTATTTTAGAGTGTATCGACATGACATTACAATAGGAAAATAGTTCTTGGTGGTTATTAGTAAATTTATATTTAACTAGAGGACCCAACAGACGTTGTCCTATACACATGTTTTAAATTTGAAAAATCGGTCCAGCCGTTAGGAGCAGTTCACTAACATACACATGAGCAAGAGAATTATATTATATGGGCAGAATTGAGAATCTAAACCAATCTCAAATTCACTGAAACAAACAAAAAAGTCATCAAAATCAGTCCAGCCGTTTAGAAGGTAGTTTATTTGTGAATCTAAACCATTTTCGAATCCACCTGAAGACACACACCAATCTCAAATTCACTGGAACACACAAAAATATCATCAAAATCAGTCCAGCCGTTTAGGAGGTAGTTCAATTGTGAATCTAAACCATTCTCGAATCCACCTGAATACACACAGAAAGTTTCATTAGAATCGGTCCAGCCGTCTAGGAGGAGTTCAGTGACATACACACGCACACAAGAATTATATATATAAAGATATGGTTAGGCACAATGGTGTAATGTTATTTGTAAGTTATGAATTTTTTCGAGATATGTTTTATACGTTCTGCCATAACAGCACAACCCGTATCCAACAACAGTCAGCCAGGGCAAGATATAGTAACTGTCTCAAGATTTTATAGTTCATTTTGTATTTAAGTATTGATAATCTAGAAACTATCGACCTTAGTTTATTACATAAAAATTCTATATGTATGTATAAATATAATTCTATATTACTTCTTCTCATTAACGCTCAACCTTTTCCGAAGTGGTGGTAAATGTAAAGGAAAAGAAAACTTTTAAAATTCATACGTGTCATTTCCTTGCATCTACATGCATACTTTATTTATTTTTTATTTTATTTTGAGATATAATTAATGACCCTGGTGGCTTGGGCACGGGGAAGGGCGCTGGTGTGGGACGCGACTTGCGTCGACACTCTGTACCAGTGGGAGACTCCTTTGCACAGGAAGCCGGCTAGATTATGCGTACCACAACGGCGTCTATTTCTGCCGTGAAGCAGTAATGTGTAAACATTAGTGTGTTTCGGTCTGAAGGGCGCCGTAGCTAGTGAAGTTACTGGGCAAATGAGACTTAATATCTTATGTCTCAAGGTGACGAGCGCAGTTGTAGTGCCGCTCAGAATTTTTGGGTTCTTTCAAGTATACTGAGCGGTAATAATTTTTTGTTGTAATTGTAATGGGCAGGGCGTATCAATGACCATCATCTGAACATCTTGTCCTTTATTTTCATAAAAAAAAGATTCGCTTTCCTTTTGCTTTAACTCCGTTAGAGATGTTCTTATATCGCACACGTTTTGTTTATCATTGTTTCAGTCACAGACGCCTATGTCCTCTAGTGAACTTAATACAGAAGAAAATTTATTGAATTAGGCGTTACTTTGCGGAAATCCATAATTATACAAATGATTTAAGTTTTCTTTAGTGTTAATTCCGCCAATATTTGTTTTTAAACAATTCGACACTTGCTTCGCCTCTACACGAGGCATCCTCAGGACGTGCTGTCTCGCCAAAATCTGGCACGTGTCGAATTGTTTAAAAACAAATATTGGCGGGATTAACACTAAAGAAAACTTAAATCATTTGTATTAATACAGAAAGCTGAAATGATGCACCTTTTTCAGCCGTGAAGCAGTAATGCGTAAGCATTATTGTGTTCCTAAATGCTATTAGTATTATTTCAATGTACGTATACAAGAAGTAATTCTTCTTTGGCACAATAAAACAAAAATCCTTTGAAAAACTATTCTTCGTGATATTTTATGTTTGTAGAAAAAACAATATTGTTATTAAGAAGGTATTAAAAATATAAAGTATAACCGATGAAAATATTATTATACCGCATAATTTAGTTCAATAACGTATAATTATTTTTATACTATTAGAGAAAAATTATTTTATTGTTTGGAAACATGTACATAAATGTAAAAGTATTTAATTCTCATCCATTGGTTTGTGGTTCAGTAGACATATGAGTTACAAGAGGCTTGGTAGCTGAAGTATGATGCAAATCGTCTAGTTGACCAGCTAACGTCAGGGTGTCGAGTTTGCGTGACGGTTGCTTCCTTGTGCGGTGTTTCCGGGACGATACGACATAACCTTCAAAAAAAGCGCAAACACCTTCATAAAAGGCCGGCAACGCTCCTCGGAATCCTCTGGTTTTGCAAGAGAATGTGGGCGCCGGTGATCACTTAAAAACCAGCTCGTTTGTCCTCCTTTCCATAAAAATAAATAAGTATAATATAATCATAGTTTAATTGGGCAGTTCATCCATTAGGACAGCGTGGCCTAGTTTTTTATGATAATAAGGGACGAGACGAGCAGGACGTTCAGCTGATGGTAATTGATACGGCATGCCCATTACAACGCAGTGCCGTTCAGGATTCTCAAAAAACCCAAAAATTCTGAGCGGCACTACAGCTGCGCTCGTCACCTTGAGACATAAGATGTTAAGCCTCATTTGCCCAGTAATTTCACTATCTACGGCGCCCTACAGACCGAAACACAGTAATGCTTACACATTACTGCTTCACGGCAGAAATAGGCGCCGTTGTGGTACCCATAATCTAGCCGGCTTCCTGTGCAAAGGAGCCTCCCACTGGTATAATAATAATAATAATATTGACACACTTTTACACAAATTATCTTGCCCCAAGTTAAGCATAATTATATAGCCTGTGTTATGGGTTACAAGACAATGATATATTTAATATAATATACTTACTTAAACATAGATAAAGTCATATAAACATACATAAATACATTTAAACATCCATGACTCGGAAACAAACATCCATGTTCATCATATAAATGCTTGCACCTACCGGGATTCGAACCCCGGACCTCTAGCTTAGTAGGTAGGATCGCTAACCACTCGGCTATACAGTATATCCTTGGTTTTAAACTATAAACTGAATAAGTTCAAATTTAACCCGATAATCTTGAGAACGTGATGTGGAAATATAAAACGCTGTTCTTCAGCACGTTTCCAGGATTATAAGATTAGGGATTCCATTCCAATTCCGTTTGAGTAGTTTAAGATTGACATTCTATCGTTTTCTTTAGCCTTGCTTTAACCAGAATAATATTATATGAAAAACAAATTTGTAAATGAGCATATCAGATCTATTACAAATTTGCTATAAGTGACATGAAAAAGACAATTTACTTTAGTCAGATTATATTATAAGAACTAGTTGACCCGACAGACGTTGTTCTGTATATATATATATATATGTTTCTGGTTTGAGGCCACTAGCGTCATCTATGGATTGACCAATCAGGAGCGAGGATTTTAAGGTCTGCACCGGAAGTTGACTCCAATGAAATAAAATGTATAAATAGGCGAAGGGATACTCCCCCTTGCGCCTTTGTCTCCCCAAGAGAAGTCGCCTCCGATGAAGGCTTAGCCCCCACATGCCCAGATGGTGTTTAGTTGGTAGGCACGTTGATTCTTGTGAGTCCCACATAACCAACGCAGCCGGCTGCATGATGGACCATTCACCACCTCACTCTCATTATCACGGAGAGTAGCCATTTCTCCTTTGTCTGGACGCAAAAAATGGACGCCCTCTATTCAGTGTTTTTTGTTGTGTGAATCAAATAAAAGTTGAATATAAATAAAGTGCAAAATTATATTCACGAAGTTGTTTTCAGTGGCAGCAAGACTTATTATTTGTGCATCATTTATGCCCTTAAAGGAATTGTAGGAAAGTGCGAACCAAGAACGATTATATTTGAAACCGAAATTTATGAACGATGCGAAACTCCAAACCGACCTCTCGGGTTCCGTTCGAGCGCTCTTACAAATAACCAACCATTCGAGTAACGTATGGTTTCTTAAATCTTTGTATGACGTCTTGTTCGACTCTCATGTTGTGGCTCCATCTATAGGATCTACTCTACAGTTGATAAACTGCTCAACCCCAATATTTGCATATTAGGATATTGACTTGATGTGACGATCTTCAAATCTAAACAATTTGTTATTTTTAAAGTGATATCCCTTACTTGTGGGATTAATAAAATTATTTATAATTTAATTAATACCACAATTTGTAACCAAAAATTATTGGTTACAAATTTCTCCTAGTTGGGTTAATATATACTGAATAAATTGGTATTATACTGCCTGGTATTTTATTCAACTTTGAATGACTACGACACGTCTAAACTTGCAGTTGACATATTATTGTATTTTCTTAGAATAATAATTTCATTTAAATAAAATACTTTTTTTTTAGGATTTAAACGCGTGTAATACATTAGTTTTTGGGTTAAAGTTACATTATTACTAGAGCGTTTGTATTAAGTAAAATAATAATAAAAATTTAACTTTTACGCAAAAACTTAATGTAATACACGGGTTTTAATCATTTAATAAAATTAAGAATTATACGCCTATATCTATACTTAATGATTTCGCGAAAATATTCGAATCCCTTTTGAATCCAGTAAAATAATGTCACTTTATACATTTAGTTACACATGAGCAGCACAGTTGTGAAATAACCAACCAACTTGATTTCGTCTGTCGGGGACCTTGCTCACGGAGCGATTTTAGTAAGGCTTTCGATATCGTAAATCATGATTGTTGATTAATTAACTATCCTTGGAATAGCCGGCATGTATTTATATTCGTGCATTCGTGCAGTCTTACCTGTTGGACCAACAATCATTTGTAGTGATTGCAGAATATATAAATCCAAAGCATTCACTGCTATATCCAGAGTACAAATATAATAAAGCATCACATTTGGGACCGTTCTGGGAATATGTTTTCAGGAGTCAAAAATGTTAATGTTCGCTAATATCTTAAAATTTTACAAAACTGTTAACTCAAGCGAAGATGCACAGTCTTTGCAAAGTGACCTTGACAATCTGAAAACGTGGAGCAATTCGATTTAGTAGGAAAAAATTTTATTCATTCATTCATTCAAACAAGAGTTTATGTCACACTCGAGACTAAATTTGGGAATAATTCTAGACACTACATTGCGTTTTAATCTTCATGTTGACGTTATTACCAACAAGGCATTAAGAATGTTAGGCTTCGTTCTTCAACTGTAAATAATTTAAGAGTCCCAGCACTAAAGTTATTATTATATTAACTTACACTTATTTATAGTATCCTAGAATATTGCAGTTCTGTGTGGAAACCGCACTGCGATATATATGTTAAAGTGAATAGATTTTAATCAAAAGCGCTGTAGAATTTTTATGGCACTTGTCCTACAGTTGCACCTTGTCTAAGCACCTTCCAAGTTATAAAGATCATCAACTATATTTTGGTCTCAAATCACTTCGCACCGTAGAAGAGCGTTTGACAACATGTTTCTGTACAAACGTATTAATGGAATTTCAAAAACCCAAGATCTCTTATAGAAAATAAATATTATTATTCCTAGGAAAGTAGAAATACTAAAGAAACCTCGTTTCAATATAAACGCAACTAAATCGATAGTACGATAAACGACTAAACCGTCTTGAAAATATTCGACGGGTCCATACTCACTTTGTGCAAAGCAATCACTGAAATTCTGTTTTCTTCAACACCCTATTCAATTAACATTGAATTTCTTAATTGAATGAGAAATCTGAAAGTTTTCGTTTAAAACACAAGATTTAATCGAAAAAATATTTGAAATGGCGGGAATTGATCGGAGTTTCCTACAAGACAAACGTGTTACAAATTTGAAGTCAAAATTTAAAAGTTAGGAGTTTTTAATTTGCAACATAACATAATATTTATGGCAAGACTAGTTATAGTTAAACTCTAGAGTATATCAGCATTTTATTTTAAATTGATCAACAGAGAATCTTCATTTAAACCTCCCTAGCACTAAAAAAATATTGTTTCGTCAAGTCAAGATGTAAATACGGTCTACGTTTTTCCACCACTATTCTCCTGCACTAACATGATTTAGATCAAATCTAAGCAAGAGTTTTAAAGAATATTCTTACATGTTTGGAACGATAAACATACATGTATAAATTAAGGATTCTTTCACCCTTATAAAGCTAGAATAGCAACGATTATCAAAAGATTTTTGAATGAATTAAGATCCTGTTTTGCCTAATATTATGTAAAGTCTCTTTGCATCCATATGATTATATACTAGTAATGCCACTTGACCATTTGCCCCCTCTAATACGAAAAACAACCTCTCCCGTGACCGCGCTGACTGTAAAGTTGGCGATACATCTGAGAATAATAAATAACAATTTATTTATGTAACTACACTCGTTTTAACACTTCAAACAGTTTAGTTTAGTTTAGTTTTATTACCTGAATTCAAGGCAATACAAACTTTAAAAATAGTTGCAAATAAAACCTACTTTTCGTAACCTCCTTCGTTCTCGTAAAGTTGCCGCCTTCCGCCGATCGCCCGCCGCTGTTTTCCGTTTACAGGCCTTACAGGCCCAAGCCAAACACCTGCGACTTGGCCCCAAAACATGCTGAACATGTTCCTCTTCCGGCCTTTCACTCTTAACACCATCACAGCACCCATCGTTTTTTAAACCATAACTGTCATTGTCACAATTCGCGCCGAAATTCATTTTGAAGTTGACAGTTTATTTTTTCCGAGCGCTCATCACGATGGCACGCGTCCTACTGGTTCAGCCGAGGGTTGGGGATTTAGAAAATATGCCTCTATTAATAAACTTGAGTGTGTCGTTGAGAGATGCCAATTTATTAGTGTTTAGATAGAAATTGATGCTGGCGATATTTTTTGTTTCAATTCGAGGAGTTGAAAGCTTACGCTTTTAAATTGTGAATGATTCTTTTTGCAAAGGGGCTATTCGAACTTATGTCTATGAGTAATTAAAACCCTTCTTTTTATAATCTTTTGTTAAAAGAATGAAAAGATATCATATAAAAAATATGGCTTTTTTATACATTCTTGTTATAGTTACCGAGGGTAGACTATTTAAGAGAAGGTCTATTTCTGTCTCCATTCATCAATAGATAAGGTTTACTTTACTTCTTAAAGTTATTCTCAGAGTGAAGCCAAAAGGTACAGTTTGAACTTCAAGGGCAAGAAGTGCGGAACGTTTGTTCTTTGTCCCGGTTTAATTATGCGTGTGTGTTATGATTTTCTTATATATATATTATATTTTGTTATATATATATATATATATATATTTATGGCCTTATCGAAACTAATCTTACAGGTACTCTAAAAGAAAATGGGAAAGGTGTGCTGAAAGAGAAGAAACGGCGCAAGAAACCCTTCCAGTATAATTTATTGCTCTCTTTTAAGAAAACAGGTCCTTCACTGATTTTTATTGACACACTATTACAAAAAGTATCTCGCCCCAAGCTGCAAGCATTACGCGATGCAAGACAATGATATTATGCTTTATACGATATACATACTTAGACATAAATATAAACATCACTAACTCTGAAATTAAAAATCCATTTTCACATATCTATTTATTTATTAAAGTATGTATGTATTTATATATATACATCAACATCAGGTTGGCACATATACATAATGCAATGACTTAAAACCTATCAAAAATATAAATAATAGTATTTTATTAATATTAAAGATATAAGTTTTGCATAATAGGTGTATTAAATTTAATCTCTATTTAGTTATTTTATACTTTTCAGTTTTTGAAGTTGGTTTTTTTAAACGAAGTTCTTTTAAAGAAATATACGTAAATATAACCTAAAGATAACACTTTTTCAATATGCGACAATTTAAATAATTAGATATTAATTTATAAATCACTGAAACAGTCGTCAATAAATAGAATAGATAAGTGTGGTTCGAGAATTTCATGCGACTTCTTCTCATTCAAGGTCAACGTGTCCGAAGTGGTGGTTATATCTTTGACATTCGTAAGTGTCATTTTGACCTAATTGAATAAATGATTTTTCTGTCCTTCTTTCTTTCAAACCATTCAGGTAAAAATCTACCTACGATAGAAAAGTTTTGGTTAAATACTAGCTTACCCGACAGACGTTGTTCTGTACATAATAAATAAAATACTGTTTTTTATAAATTTGTCAATATTATTTTATAACATCAAGAATTATTTCGTAAAATATGCTCCTTGTTGTTATAATGAAATCGTTTCACAGCAGAAGTATACCGTACGTCAGTAAATTCTTTAATAGAAAATATGTCCATACAAAACAAATGTTGGAAATAAAAATAATTATGGATCCCAAATCGAAATAAAAACTATCCTATCTCTCAAGTTGGATTAAAACTGCACTTCATAGTTCATGAAGTAATCCCCATTAATGTAGGCCATACACGCTACGGTCTACCGGAGAGGTAATCTGTGCAGGTTATGCCTGCGCAGGTAGACCGGAATGTGTGTGGGAATAGACCTGTGCAGGTTTTTGAACCTGCGCAGGCGACCGGCGCAAGATCGAAAAGCGATTCTTTCGAGTGACACCGTACGGTGTACCTGTGCGTGTGTGCGTGTACTCCGGTCGCCTGCGCAGGTCGAGTCAGTTGTTTCCTAGTGTTTCTTTCAGACGGTTGTCTCATCGCTCGCATCTTATTGCCAGAAAATGGCGCCACCAGATTCAACTAAAAAAATCCTTAAGATTTTATCGAAATGTATAGAAGTAATCCATGTCTTTGGCAAATTAAAAACAAAGATTACCATAATCGAGACAAAAAAGAAGCTGCTTATAAATTACTAATAGAAAAATTGAGAGAAATTGAGCCAGGTGCGAACAAAGATGTAGTTGTGAAAAAGATCAATAACTTAAGAAGCAATGTTAGGAAGGAAAAGAAGAAATATGAGCAATCTTTAAAGTCTGGGGCATCTGCTGATGATGTGTACCGTATTAAACTGTGGTACTACGATTTGTTCAATTTCATTCATGATCAATGCACTCCAAGGGAATCTTCATCCAACTTAGATAGTGATGACGAAAATAGTTGTGAGGTAAGTAAAATATTTCATACTTTGTAGTATAATTTTTTATTGAGTTCAATACATGTAACACATAATTATTTTGTATTTACAGTCATTCTAAATTTCACTAAAGCTTATAATATAACTATTAGTGATGTTCCGGATATCCGTATCATCGAAAATAAAGATCCGTATCCGCGTAACGATCCTGTACATCACTAATAACTATGTATTTAGAACTACCTACTCTGCCCGTTCACCCTTATTTTTTAATTTACATGATCATTTTGCCATGGAACCCTTCCCTCCTGATTGAAATAATTCATAAAATTGTTTCGGACAATCTTCGCGTTGTTCAAAGTATTTCCTGGGTTTCTTCTTTCCAAGTTTTCCATGGTACTATTTTGTGTATTGTATCCTTCAGAAATTATAGTCCCGTTTTCAGAGTTTTCTCGATAAAAAGATTTTTGAGGTGCATAAGACTTTTTTGAGTGTTCAATTAAAAAGTTATGTAATACACAAGATGCTTTCACTACTTTATCGGTATTTTCAGGTTCTAAATTTATATGAGTATAAAATATCCGAAATCGTGATGCTCGTTTTCAACAGTCCGCCTCGCACGAGATAATCTGTAATTCAGAATTTTTCTTTCTTGCGATGTTAAATCTGCCCGCCGAAACGGTTTTATCATATCGGGGCGTAATGGGAACGCGTCATCTGCCACAAATACATATGGTAAATTTCGGTTACTTCCTGTTAACAATTCACTGCTTGGAATACGTAAATCACTATTTTCTAATTTTTCAAAAAATTTAGTGTTTTGTAGAACCCCTCCATCGGATATTCTGCCATTCATGCCAATGTCTATATACATAAATTGGTATTTTGCATTAACAATTGCCATAAGAACTACGCTATGTTGCCCTTTATAATTATAAAAATACGATCCACTATTAGCCGGTGGAACAATCGCTATGTGCTTTCCATCTATTGCACCAAGACAATGAGGAAAGTTCCATCGATCTTCATACATCTTTGCTATTTCCTTCCACTCTTCTTCAGATGTAGGAAACTGTAATATAAAAATAACAGATTTATCATTTATACAATAAGCAGTTATTTTTGATATGAAATATCTATAACGGCAGGACACAAAAATATATCATAATTATTTTATGTTATTAACATAATATGTAATTATTTATGTTTTTAGAAAGACAACACTGAAGACTCTTCAAATGCCGCTGAAGAATATTCATCCAACAGCGTATCTACCGACAACGAGGCTCGATCAACATCGTCAAATAATAATAATTCATCTCGCCCACCAAAACCTTGTAAAACAAAAAGAAAAGATGAAAGCTTAGCAAATGAAGTATTGGAATCGGTAGAGATCACTTTAAGCGTCCTCGCCCAATTGTAACAGAAGATAGGTGCGATATTATTGGAAAAAATGTGGCGATGAAATTGAGGGCTTTAGATGCGAAACAAATAATAGTCGCAGAAAAACTTATAAATGATTTACTTTTTGAAGCAGAAATAGGAAACCTCACTCCCGAGCATGCCTATATTAACATGAGAGATATTTTGAAACAAAATCAACGAAGCTATGTTCCTGCTCAGCAATATCGACAACATGCATATCAGTCCTCTCCTAATTCCAATAGGGCATATACCCCTGTAAGTTTTGTTTCTTCCGGAAGTCCTAGTCCACCCTGCCTTCCATTTCCCACTAGTCAAAATTCAGAGTATATTTCTCAATCATTTCATACTAGCCATCTACTCAACAGTTCCCAAGGCAATCCTTACTCGCCACAAATACGAACACCTACAATTCCAGGAAATCAGCCCAATGAAACAGATGTAGTTTTATCGATTCCAGATTCGGCAGCGACATTCCTTAATAATTTCAATGTTGATAATTAATAATTTGTACGCGACAGTTTTGTACTTTAATGATTAAAATTAAAATCGTATTTTTTTCAATAAATATTATCTGTAATATAGCAGTATTTTAATGACTTACCTTCAAATAATCTCTTCTAAGTACTTTATACAAAGCCTCACATGTTTCAGGAATAATTTTACCAAGTGCCTGAGGCGAAATAATTGTTGAAAACTTTAGGTCCTCATAACTTCTGCCAGTTGCGAGAAATCTCAATGTAACTGATAATCTTTCGTGCGCAGAAATACTATTTCTCATAACTGTGTCTTCTTTTTTTATCATAGGAGTTACCATTTCAAGTAGTGTAAGGTATGTTTTCTCGTCCATTCGAAGATAGTTTTTAAAATCTTCTGGTTCAAATTTCAATTCATTTATTAAATTAACATGACTATATGTTTTCCTTTTCAATAACCAATGCTTACACCACTTTCTTCGCTTGTTTTTCGTATCATTTTTCTTCAAAATTAAAGCAAGACCTAGCAACGCCAGCGTGTCATCGTCCATATTCGATGCCATCGCAAAGAGAACTGAAGACCGCTCCGATACACCGGAACGTCCCCATACACGCTACCATTGTTCGGTTGACCTACGCAGGCATACCTGCACAGATTACCTCTCCGGTAGACCGTAGCGTGTATGGCCTCCTTAAAATCCGTTAATTAGTTTAGAGAGTCCATCGCGGACAAACAACGTGTCACGTAATATATATTAATCTAATATATATATATATTAGATTAATATAGAACAAGTATACGAAATTTTATAATTATATTTAAATTAAAATATTGCGTTGTTTAGTAGTAAAACAAATAAACAAAATCTACACTTCACAATCCACACTCCTAACTCATTCTCTAAAACAGAAGTAGCCTTTGTTTCTCCTTATAACATAAATGTTATGCGAATACATAATAGATATTTATTTACCATAAGGATTGACAATAACATAACATATTGCACCTACACTTGGTATAAGTCATGAAGCTACATCAGTTTGTAAAGGGGCTATGACATGGGAAGAAGAACTGATAAGAAACTACGAGTCTATCTTTTATATCATATAAAAACTTAGTGTATTTAATATTATATTATACAATTTTAGGTGGCTTTCGCAGAACCAGTCAATAACAATGCATCATTATCTATATATATAAAAATGAATTTCTGTTCGTTAAAACTCGAGAACGGCAGGACCGATTTGGCTAATTTTTTGGTCTTGAATTATTTGTGGAAGTCCAGGGAAGGTTTAAAAGGTTTGAATAAACATGAAAATCCTCGGATTTAAATAAAAACAACAATTTTGATTATCCTTTGACGTGTCCCCGTCGTTCAGAAATAAAATAAAAATAATAGTTTAAAATGAATAACTAATAAGAATTTTTATATTTTTCTAACTTTGTAAGTAGGTAAAATTAAATTTCCTTAAAACACGGGTAACACTTAAAAAAAGGAGTCCTTTTGTTTGTTTTAAGTTTATTTTATACAAAAGTTTAGGTCTTTTATTTATCGATTGAGGTAGTATGAAGTCTGCCGGGTCAACTAGTTCTCTATATAATCTACTATACTATAGTAAGCCTTCTTTCTCAAAGAAGATTTATAATAATAATAATACAATTCTTGAATTTGTGCTTAGTGAGTCATAGTATACACTCTGGCATTTTATTTAATTGAATACGATATACCTATGAAGAAGCTCTCACTCTACCCAACCAATAGAAGTACAAAACTGACAATCTATTTGGGAGTTTAGCCAGAACTTTCAAATTCAAATTCAAATATTTTTATTCAAAATAGGATTTAAAATCACTTATTGAACGTCAAAAACTACAACCCATTCAAAAGAGACTGCCTCAGACCTGAGAAGAATGGGCGCAAGAAACTCAGAGGGCTTTTTTTTAAATATAAAATATGGATTACAATGTGATATCGTACAATAAACATTTATAATTAAAGAGCCTGAGGGTGTTCGCTTTATTCCCAGTCCGTGGTGTCATTAAGCAAATCGTTTATGCTATTAACAGAGAGAAAACAATTAATATAATAATTTAATTGTTTTTAAACATTATGAAATTTTTCACTAGGTTTTCACTTCTGTGCGCAGGCTCTACAACTGCCAATTTTTTTAATTACTATGTACTGTCTAAACATTCAAATAATACATGAAGTAAAAATTCAAACAAACAGACACTTTTCTAGGTGGTACTTAGTTATTCATAGTTTGCAGTTTAAATATTCATTTAAAAGTTCATTCCAGTTCCGTTGCTGAATGCCTGGTCCACCGCAAAGGAATTAGATCACCTCCTTACCTATTATCATTGATGTAGGCTACTCTGTGTGTATGTATGTCGATCGAGAGCGCGCATGCGCGGTCACCGAGCTAAAAGGGGACGAAGGGATGCTGTGGAACAGAGAATGTATGGAGCTGGCTTTTATAATTATTTTCTTGTGTAATACATTGTTGAATGCTTTAATAATTTATACGTCTAGAGTGAGCCTCTTGCAGTTAGGCAACGCATGTCAACAGGCCTGGTTTATTACTTTAACTTGCATGACAGCTACTTCTTACACTCGCTATTTTTTATTCACTTTGTTTTAGTCTGTGTTACAGAAAATAGAGGCTAATAGTTCGTTTATTTAGACGTATAAATTATCTAAGGTTGAATGGTTGAGTGAAGAGCGAGACAAAAGCATAAAATTAAAAGTATAAATAATTCAGATATCGCTTTAATTTTTGTTCCAAAAACTACATATCAATTTACACACCAAATAATTTTGTTATGAAACTGGTAAGATACAATTTGTCATTGACGACTCCTTGTATAATTAGTAATACACAGTGACTAACAAACTCTGTTATTAAGTATTGCATGTATCACGATTACTGATGGATTCCTTAAAAAAAATAAGTATAGTGTTGCGAAAGGGTGTGAACGGCCGCGGCGGTAGTATAATGTAGTGGTGGCAAAGTAGCCTACATAATATAGACTGGATTACCTTTTGTAGAAAATAGGCTATATAAATACCATATATGTGCTGCAGAAGATGGTTGTAGTGTGTGAATACACTATTTATAACATAGATCCTAAAGAATTATAAAAAAAAAATTACCATCAAGCCCGCTGGGTTTTTAATTCAGTTATTCTCAGGGCTGAGACATATAATTTCAAATAGGTGATAGTTTTTGACGTTCAATGAGTGATTTGCGCAGGTCCGGCCACACATGGAGTATTGCTGTCATCTCTGGTCTGGCGCACCCCGGTATCAGCTCGATCCATTTGACCAATTTTTTTTCAATTTCAAATATTCTTTATTACAAATAAGATTAATTACAGACTTATTACCTAGTATGTGTAACCTAGTTAATAAATGTAATAATATTTTAAAATACATATTTTTTAAAAGTGCCAAGACTCATTCAAAATTTATAAAAAGAAATTATTATAATAAAGTTACATAAAGGACATATAAAGTAACAAACAAAGTCAAGTATATTTACATTATGAAAGCTTTAGTGGCAGCAATTCATTTATAAACAAAATTGTAATTATTAGGATTAGTAACATACGCACAGGTGATGTTACGTTGTGACAAGAAAAGCGAGAATCGCGAACCGGTTCAGTAAACTCGAGCAAGCGCGCGAGCAGGCTAGAAAAACCCGTCCTTAATACTGTTAATACGGTCGGTTTTAGCGTAGAGGCGCCGGAGTAGTGGACGGCTTACACTTTTGTTAAAAGGTGATTCATTGCACTCATAGAAACTAATAGTGATGGACGATGCTATTATGCTTATCGATAGGTGACAATCGGGTTTTTGGTATTTTACACAAATTTTTCACTAGTTTATTTTTACTGGCGGGATTTTTGTGTATGTAAAATTTTTCAGACAGTTTGCAGATGTACGTGTCGATTCTTGGAAAACCAATCTGTAGGTGAAGGTTTTGCAGGTTGGTACGGAAGGGTGGGTTATAGGCGTATTTTAGTGCTTTATTTTGAATGACTTGGAGTTTATTAATGTTGCGAGGGGAAGTATTACTCCATACAGGACACGCATATGTAATGCATGGTCGAACCAGTGTCTGATAAATTCTAAGTTTCGTACGGCTGCTTAGTTGACTGCGTCTATTAAGTACAGGAGATAAGGCATTGAGTGATTTTATACCTTTTATATGGAGATTTGTAAGATTTACGTTCCAATTGATTTTGTTATCCAGAAAGGTACCCAAGTATTTTACAGAGGGACTCCACGATACCTGAAAGTCACCAATTTTCAGTTTACGTCTTGGGAGACAACGTTTACGAGTGAAAACGATGGCTTCAGTTTTAGATTCATTTATCTTCAGCTTCCAGTTTCTAAAGTAATCTAAGAGTTGATCTATGGCAAGTTGTAATCTGCTTATGATCAAATCCATATCCTCAGATGACGTAAAACATGCAGTGTCATCGGCATAACATGCTATACTTGTCAGCCTCTGGACGGGTATATTATTAAGGAACATGATAAAGCAGTATGATAAATCCATTTGACCGCGTGCAACGCAGAGCAGCTCGAATTGTTGGGGACCCAGTGCTCTGTGAACGGCTGGATTAATTGGCGTTGCGTAGAGACGTCGCTTCATTGTGTGTCTTCTACCGCATTTATCACGGGGAGTGTTCCGAAGAGCTGTTTAACCTGATTCCTGCCACCATATTCCATCTTCGCACGACACGCCACAAATTAGGATATGATCCCCACCATCTGGATGTGTGGCGGTCCTCCACAGTGCGGTTTTCAAGGAGCTTTCTTCCACGTACTACAAAGCTGAATGAGCTTCCTTGTGTGGTATTCCCGGGACAATACGACATGGGTACCTTCAAAAAAAGCGCGTACACCTTTCTTAAAGGCCGGCAATGCTCTTGTGATTCCTCTGGTATTGCAAGAGAATGTGGGCGGCGGTGATCACTTAACACCAGGTGACCCGTACGCTCGTTTGTCCTCCTATTCCATAAAAAAAGAGATTTAAAAACCGATTGGTAATAAAAATATACGAATTTGACTTTAATTAAGATATTACGAAACGTATAATTCTTAAACTACATTATAACCACTTTGTCGAGAGTATAGTGTCCAAGAAGATATTAACAATTCAATGTGATTTCTATTTATTTATTAGACCTAAAACATTTTACTAAATACATATCTACTTGCTTAATTTAATTTAAGTTACATTTCTTCTCACTCACTTTGTTTTATAAAAAAGACAAATTATTGGTATTTAAGTGCTTAATAATGAACACTGAACATCTACTCAATTCATGAATATAAATAAATAATTCACGAAGTCTCCATTCATTTCTCATCTTCGCCCGCACTTTCGCGATATCAGGGTGTGTTAAGCATTGCTCCTATGAAATTAACTATAAAATCTTCAAAAACAAACGTATCGGGACGAGATTGTGACAGAAAACTGTGACCAAAATTGGATACCTGTGGTGATAATTCTTAAGCTGTAAGTAGCATTTTTTAAATACTATTTAAAGATCTGACCTTCTTCTGACGTATATTAGGTTAGGGATTCGTGAAAAGTTATAAATTGACTTAAATTCTTATTAAAATTATTGTGACTGTAATGAAGTCTCGAATTGGACTGAAGCCTTATTTTTTTCTTTCAATTTAAGCCTTTTTTTAAATATCTCCAATATTACATTAGGAAAATCACAAAAATTTTGATAAAACAATTAAATGAAATTGGTGAGTCATAATATGCGATGTACATAAGAAATTATTTGTACGAACAAATCTCGTTAGATATATTTTTACGTAAAAATGTATTAAAATAGGTTATTGAAATCTTTTTGTTTCGAGGCTGTGAAATATTTCAAGGAGAAGTCCTTCGAAACTTTTAGTAGATATATTTCTCTTTTTCTAATATAAATTTTCAAGTTTTTTTTTTTATATAAAAGTGTGTATTTTTATTGAATATTTATTTAATTGGAGGCTGTGGAATTAGTACTTTTAGTACCTACGAGACCTGTTAGGGTATTTATATAACGACTCTGTGAAAAATTCTTATTATAAGTTCGTTTAAGGTTTTTTAACAATGATTTTTTTACTAAATATCAACAAATGATAAAACATTGTAATTTAGATGTACCTATTATTATAGTTATTATCAAACAACAACAACATAAACTAATAGAAAAATCGTTTTACAATTTAAAGAATTATTTAGATGACTTGGGTATGAATTGCTCTAAGGAATTTGAGCTTTAATAACTCTTAATAAACTGTAATATTAATATTTATGAATTACATAATGCAAACATAAGCAATGGTCAAATTGTTAGTAGAGGTATTTAGTGAGTATAAAATATATTACTTCGCGTGTGGTGACGCACCAGAATATCACCAACCCATCTCCTCTCGTGGGTGTCGTAAGAGGCGACTAAGCGACAAGGAACGGAGGATGGGTAGTAGCATCTTTCGAAAGCAACCCAACTTCGACAAAACTTCCCAAAAACAAGACAGACCCTATAAGGCTCAGGCCTCCCAGTCCCCAGCAGCTCCGCTCGTGGTGGCCACATAAGTGACGGGGCAGGGGGTACTAAGAATCCCCGGGTGCGGCAACGCTACCATAAACCAAGACCATTGGGCCTGGCAAGTGGCAACATACAATGTCAAGACACTGCGGACCGACGAGAAGTTGGAGGAATTGGAGAAAGCTTTGAGCAGATTACGATGGGATGTCGTGGGGTTATCTGAGTTGAGGGGTGAGGACTCGATAATCCTAAATTCCGGACACCTGCTCTACTCCGGGAGGGCGACCAACTGTCCCAGGGAGGTGTCGGGTTCCTCGTTCATAAGTCTCTCGTCAACAACGTAAATGAGGTGGGGAGCGTGTTGATTAGGGTAGCGTACCTAATACTCAGAATTACTGAATGGTATTCGTTGAAGGTCATTCACGCTTACGCTCCGACTTCAATACATTCAGAGGAGGTGGAGGCCATGTATGAGGACAACTCAACAGCTATTCACACTCCTAAGACCCACTTCACCGTTGTCATGGGAGACTTTAACGCAAAACTGGGCAAACGTAGCGGCGATGAGTTGAGAGTGGGGCAATTTGGTTTTGGAAATCGGAACGCCCGAGGCCGGATGCTGGCTGACTTCATGGAGAAGTAGGATCTCTATATGACGAACTCCTTCTTCATGAAGCCAGAACTACGCAAATGGACTTGGATCAGCCCCGATGGTGCCACCAAAAATAAGATTGACATAGTTATGTCGACCAAAAGACATATATTCAATGATGTCTCTGTGATCAGTTCAACAAAACAATTATTAAATATAGCTAATATTTACAATACTTAGTTATATGATGTTAAAACTATCATGTTAAAATTTTCGTTAATTATGTTGATAAATAGCATCATTGTATTAATAGTTTATTGTAATACCAAAAGAAGGAAATGGATAATCGATCTTCGATCACGCGATGGAGATAAATTAGCTTAGAAGTAATGGTTTGGTCATAGTGGCCTGTTCAAATCTAAGCGGTATCCGCCACCGCCTGCGGTAGAATAAATCGAGTGGGTATGCGGTAAAAGGCATAAAAAGCATAAAATACATTTATTTTCACAAAATTTATTCCTTTCGAATTCTTTTTGATGTCATTTCTAATATACTAGACACTACTACCGCTCCGGAAACATATAGACAAGAAGCGGCGTAAGAAACTCTCCCGGAATTTTTTTGCGCTCTTTTTAATCAAATATACAATATTGTACCAGGCTGTCGGATCACTTAGATATTCAGCTGTGGTAATATTACTGTTCAGACCGAAGCTAATTTCGCTATCCATATTATCGAGTTTCGCTCACGAAGTTCAGAAGTTTTCGACAGTAATTTCTGTGTAGCCAAAGACTATACACGTCTGGCACGTTGTATTTTCTACCTAGCATTTGATTTTAGTGCTGGACAGGGATGAAGATAACGTTTTATAAGCTTTAATTGACTCACCAGCTAAGAAAATTATTTGGATCCATCACATCAACAGACAACACCGAACTATTCCGCTCTCGCCACGGAACTTGATAAATATCTGAGAGAAACTCGCGCGGTATGCATTCCTACCCATAGTCGCAGAGAATAGGTCGCTCTAGCCGCGAAACTTGATACAACAACCTGACCCTCCCATAGCAAATTATCACTTCAATAAAAGATAAAAATCCCCGAATGCAAGACCGACCAGGCACCACATGCAGCACCAATTCACGACCGTGACTCATGGACCAGCTATCGCTTCCCTCACACATATCATAGGGAAGGTAAATGTCTCTCCGCCCTGCCGCTCAGAATTTTGGCCATTCCTGAGCGTCTGTCCGTTGTAATGGGCAGCGCGTGCCATCATCAGATAAGTCAGAAAATTACTTGTCTCGTCGACGACTTTTTCTCAAAAAGAAACACTAATTATAATAATAATTTTTCAATATTTTTCTGATATTTAAATACTAGGTGCTGCCCGCAGCGTCCTCCGCGTGGACGCTGTAAAGCAGTAAAAATATATATATATATTTGCCTGCATCTAGCGTGCCAATATGTAGTCTATTGTTGTACCGATGTCCAGTTATTATGGAAAATTTTAATTAAATTTATTCAGTAGTCCTGAGTCCGCCCACCACCGGACCGCACCATAGTATCGCGCACGCGATTGTTAGTCTCGTAACTATTAAAATATGTGTCCAAATGATGTAGCGTGAAAGAAATGTTTATCTAATTTAAATAAAAGAAGCGATAAAAGTGTTTAAGATAACAAAAAAAAAACAATTTGAAACTACCCAAAGTGCAATAAAATAAACTAACAATTTTTATTGTGCTTATGGTTCACAATTTATGCGATAATGCCTTACACATAAAAGGTAAATATTTGCTGAAGCAGGCTTTTTATAGGACTATTTAAGATAAACATTTTCATTATTCATTATATACGTGTAACTCCAACGGTTTTTGTGACCCACGCCAGAATAGCTCGCAGATGACAAACATTTTCCCCCTCCCTCCATTTAATTCGTTATACTTTGGATAATTCACGTTACATCTTTATAAATTATAGCCTACGCGTTATTCTAATGTTTAATATATTATTAATCTAAAGTTTCATCAAAATCTATTCAGTAGTTTTTGCGTGAAAGAGTAACAAACAAACATCCATACATTCTTACAAACTTTCGTGCTTATAATATTAAATAGGATTATTTTTTTTTGAAGTCTTTAGTGATACGAGTGTTAAGAACATTGTTCGGAATTAATTAAAAAAAACATACAGATCTTATTTTATATTCAGTTACGCAACCCTGATAAGTCCAGAATATAAACAAACTCAAACAATAACGATGGCTGTACAATAGATATATATAGGTCAGCGGTTCATTTGAGTGTGAATGTCACATTAAATGGGTCATTGCGCCGGTTCCTATAATAAAACTTTAGCGGATTATTTTAAATGCTTAAAAACGGGAATGGTTTCGTACCATGGCATATAACGACGCCGGATTTAGAGGCCAGAGACAGCCCCTGGACAACAAAGCAGTGGAGGCCCCCTGGCCCCAAATTCTTTTTCCAAATAAAATGGACAGGTTTTTTCAGTTGATTTTTTAATAAATTATTGATTGTGAAAAATAAGAATCTATCAAAAATAGATTTTTTAACAAACACAATTATTACAATCGGAAACAAGTATTATCTAGAATTAAGTTGTAACGTTAACGAACGGCGCCGTCCGAGTGTTTTTATTGGTGTGGGGGCCCTTCTTTTGTGTAGCCCTTTTTTTCGGGAGGCCCCGGGGCTGTATCCCAGCTGTATTAAATCCGGCCCAGGCGTAACATACGTTTTTATAATACCATTATAAAATAAACTGTTTTTTAATTGTGTGGCGGCCATTTTATAACAGGTTTAACCATCTTGTTTGTATTATCTATTTATTGTGATAGTGATAGTAATAATATCTACACGCAGTGTCAAAAGCTTAGCGCATTTTATGATACAGACAGACTGCCAGAGAGCTAAATCGTGGTAATAATTGTACAAGTACAGAAGGCTTACTTCGCAAAATCAATTAAGGAAATAGAGACTCTAGCTGCGACATAATTAGGAACAATTCAGATCGCATAGCGCTATTAATCTGCATTTATATTCACCTAGAAATTATTTATCTTTTTTGTCGCGTGACTCTTACCTCTTGTGACGACATAAGGGTTCTCTTCATTTAAAAAAATATTTAATCTGAATATTTACTCTCATGGTCGCTCAGAGGGCAATGGAGAGGGCTATGCATGGAGTTTCCCCGCGAGATCGAATCCTTAATTAGCGGCCGCGTAAGTCGTGTGTATGTGTGAGTGCGTCGATTCCAACGCTCTAGTATGAAGTTAAAGTACGTTTCAAAGTTCTTTTCCCGAAATTGTATTTGTAAAAATAGCTATTTGTAATACGAATGATCATTCTTCCTAAAAATTTTCACCCTAAAGTTTTCATTCATACTATTTGTAGTGCTACCGGCGATGCTCATAACACTGATGTTTCCGAAAATTGTAATTAATAACATCATTAATGTAAATATATTTAAACTCCTACTGTTTTTAATCATAACGCTTTTATCCCTAAACATACTCACCATAATATTTTCACTCATACTCAGAAAGAAACATTTACCAAGTGTAATAAAAAATATATGTGGGTAGAAGATGATAGTTATAGTTTTAATTAATTAAATTTATTGGATCTGGTCAAGATCGCCGGAGTAGGATGGATGAGGGCAGCGCAGGACCGATCGTCATGGCGATATTTGGGGGAGGCCTTTATCTAGCAGTGGACGTCTTCCGGCTGATGACTATAAATAATGGGTGTTGCCCGGCCTGCGGCTGGGCTCATATGTATTTATGTTCTAACTAAATCTAACGCCTTTAGTTTCTGGAAAATGATTTGGAATATTATTATTTTATTTGAACAGAATTATAAAATATTTCTCATTGCAATCACTACTAACTGTCAAAGTCAAACTTCTTAAAGAGGTTATCATCAATACACCAATAAAAGTGATTATTTGAAAGTTATAGCCGCTAATAATAAACTTATTTAATTGAAATGTATATATGAAAACATGTATTTAACTACTTGTACCATGGTACTATTATTCTTATATGTTATACCTACATGTTATGTGAAAACAAAGTTACGCAAAATTAATGTATATAATATTGATAATTATGAATAAAAAGAAATCTAAACAAAAAAGATATGACTTTGAATAATAGTAAAAACGATGGTTATGTTGAGAAAATATAGGAATACAAATAAAAAGTATAATAGATGTTTATTGCTACTGACGTTATAAAGTTGAATGCTTGGGAATTATTAACATTAGAACAATTAACATTAGGAATTGTGATTGTTAGGATGAAAAATGTTCGGAAAAACATTTTCAGATTTCCAATTATCGGAGTTGAAATTTTAGGTGAACTTTGGCGCACCCCGTTTCTATTACTGTGTTGTGGCAGGATTCTCTAGAAAGTCCTTGATTATTATGTGTTGTCGGTGTTTGTTTGCAGGTTATGTGTGAGCGGAAGTGCATCATGCACCCTGCTGCCAGGTGACCCTGTAGGCTACACCCGCGGAACATGTCATGGGACTCTTTGGAGTCGCGCGACTTCCTTGGGTAAGTGTTACTAGGGGATGGTAATTCATACAATCGACCTACTTTGACTGAACGAATCACTTTTGCCGCGGCGACCCTTTGTATCGCGTGCGTCTTGCGACCGTCTTTTGTATCGATCATGTGGGAACGACACATATTCAGTTAGGATCACAGACGTGGATCCAAATAGATGCCGCGAGTGTATGTACTTCGCGTGTCAAAAAGAGGAGCATAGCCCTTCCTTTGACGCATTTATTTTATTTTTTATTATGATTTATAATGTATATACATTTCTGATTTTAGTAATAAGCAATACCGACTTTTGATGTACTGAAAACGTCATCTAATGATGAGATGAGTGGCTAAACGTTAGGCTCGATGCACTGGCATTTTAACGACGTCACAATAGTTACAAAAAAAGGGCACGCTTGGTTTTCATACAGACGGAGGGATTTGCGTTATCTACTTGGATCTATGTCTGTGGTTAGAATGGCTTCGAGTCTTTGTGGTCGCGTACTGTTATGCGTGAGCCTTGGAGTAGCTTTTTAAAAGACAATTTTATTCATTTAACGAGCACTCGGAGCGGACTGGATGGGAGGATGAGAGTTGAATAAAGGAAATGATCTTCTGTGTGATGCTGAGTAAGATGGAAGAGGATTGCACTGTAAGCAATGTTACCTACAGATGAAAGTTATAACAGTACGAAGCACAGAGTACCTTTGTATATACTAGTAATAGAGACATATCTGTTGAGATAATATATGATATTATTATATGTTTAAATGGGAAAGCCAGAAATACCGCCATTTGTTTGCGTGTTTTGATTTTTTTTAACGCTATAGCTACACATATAGACCTATATAGTACTTTATAATATGTTACCTGCATACTCTTAATAGTGATTTTCATTATTATAACACTCGAAATAAGGGATTGCTTGTAACTAATTCTAGTAGACTTCATAAGATAAATAATAGCTTTAAGGGTAAATGTATTCTATAATAAAGTCCCAGCCACTGTTCAGGCATTATCTATAAATAAATTTAAATGTTTTATAAAAAAGTGACTCTGTCGTAAATCCTATTACTCCACTGCTGAATATCTAAATGATCGGACAGCCTGGGACTAGATTGTGATTATTTTATAGCGATAGAAATCACTGTACAATATTGTATATTATTATTGAAAAGAGCGCAAAAAAAGAATGCTGGGAGAGTTTCTTGCGCCGCTTCTTCTCTCTCAGAGCGCCATTTGCCGAAGCGGTAGTAGTATCTAGTAGTTATTAGAAATGACATCAAAAAGAATTCTAAAGGAATCAATTTTGAGAAAATAAATGCCTTTTAATAAGGTATGGCGAATATAATAATTCAAATTGAAATATTTTTTTTATTCAAAATAGGATGTTATTACTTAACAATAGTTAAAAACTACCTTGAAATCAAAAAGAATTGTTAAAAACGTCTGTGTGGTAACCCGGCAGTGTGTAGTGAAATTACTGGGCAAATGAGACTTAACATCTTATGTCTCAAGATGACGAACGCAGTTGTTGTGCCGTTCAGAATTTTTGGGGTTTTTCAAGAATCCTGAGCGGCACTGCATTGTAATGGGCAGGGCGTATCAATTACCATCAGCTGAACGTCCTGCTCGTCTCGTCCCTTTTTTCCATTAAGAAAACTACTTTTCCGAATGCATAGTAGGTTTTGACGTTCAATAAGTGATTTCAAATCATATTTTGAATAAAAATATTTAAATTTGAATTATTTGTAATTTGACTGTTCCAGCGGGGCGCCTGCACACCAGCTGTCTGCCGCACGGCTGATCAGCTCACCGGATCCATCCCGGCACCGACTCGATGAACAACCAGGTATTGAAATTTAAAAGAATTGTTAAAAAACGTTTGTGTGGGAAAGGTATATACCATAAACGATTTTCTTAATGACACCACGGACTAAACTAACGGACGGGAATAAAGCGAACACCCTCAGGCTCTAATTATAAATGTTTATTGTACGATATCACATTGTAATCTATATTTTATATAAAAAAGCCCGCTGAGTTTCTTGCGCCCATTCTTCTCAGGTCTGAGGCAGTCTCTTTTGAATGGGTGGAAGTTTTTGACGTTCAATAAGTGATTTTAAATCCTATTTTGAATAAAAATATTTGAATTTGAAACTAATTTAACACCAACTTTGTGTAATTCATTCAATTCAAGAAGAAAAAATAAACTGTACGTGCCACTTAATAAGTTAGCTATACTTAAGGTCTCCTTCATAGGTCACCATGTATTCTATTTTACAATAAAATACCAGATACCACTACGACTAACTCGGCACAAATTCTTAGGCTTATAAAGGATAATAATGCATGGTTTTTGTCTATTTGTTTTATGACAATAAGGGATGAGACGAGCAGGACATTCAGCTGATGGTAATTGATACGACCTGCTCATTACAATACAGTGCCGCTCAAGATTCTTGGGAAACACTACCACAAATATCCTGAGCGGCACTACAATTGCGATCGTCACCTTGACAAATCAGATGCTAAGTCTCATTTGCCCAGTAATTTCACTAGCTACGGCGCCCTTCAGACCAGAACACAGTTTACACATTTCTGCTTCACGGCAGAAATAGGCGCCCTTGTCGCGTCGCTATGGGAGCATTGACGTCACTGCGGTCAGCGACTCCTCAGCGAATAGCTATTTCGAAATCTATATCACAAGACATAGATTTCAAAATAAACAAATATAAAATATTTTTCCACCTATTTAATTTAACAGCAATTTACAAAAAGCCTTATATTTGTATAGGTCTCAGAATACATAAAATATCTATTATTTTGTCACAGTTACTCAATCATTTTCTGTGCTTCCCCGGGGCATAAAAAAGCTAAGTCCCAGGCCTAAGGATGCCGGCTAGATTTTGGGTACCAGAACAGCGTCTCTTTCTGCCGTGAAGCAGTAATGTGTAAACATTATTATGTTTCGGTCTGAAGGGTGCCGTAGCTAGTGAAATTACTGGACAAATGAGACGTCAGAGAACATCTTATGTCTCAAGGTGAAGGTGAGGAGCATTTGTAGTGACGCTCAGAATTTTTAGGGTTTTCAAGAATCCTGAGCGGCATTGCATTGTAATGGGCAGGGCGTATCAATTACCATCAGCTGAACGTCTTGCTCGTCTGGTCCCTTATTGTCATAAAAAAGCTATAGTAATAGTATGGACGATTCTGATGTTAAATTGCAGAAGTATATTCTTTCTCCGAAGAATATCCGACTGAGATCCGCAATGGACGATGGGGGGCCCGGTTCGGACCAGCTCACCGGCCTTCAGCAGGATGGCTGGAGTGCTTTAGGGTCGTAAGGTCCAGGATAGACCAGTACTTGGCGAGAAGGAAAGTAAGTATTAATAAACAAACACCTCTCAATCATAATAGAAATATTATATAGAAATATGTAAATATCTCTATTTAAGATACTAGTATTTAAAGTATTAAGTTAATTTTATAAAACTATGTAAATATCTATATTTAAAGAGACTCATTCCTGCAGTCAAACTGTCAGAACAGATTTGCAGGGTTTTGTTAACATTTGAATGTTATTATTTAATTAGTAAATAAATAAATAATAAAAAAAATAAGACTACATTCTGTAATATTGCAGATGAAGTCCCGTTACACATAGTCCCTTTACAGTTGATAACCTGCTCAACCTCAATATTTGCATATTAGGAAATTGACTTGAGATGTCGCTCCTGAAATCTAAACAATGTGTTATGTTTTTAAAGTGATAACCCTCACTTCTAGGATTAATACAAAAATAAAATTTGAAAAACAAAATTTGATGAACGATGCGGGACTCGAACCCACGACCTCTGGCGTTCCGTGCCAGTGCTCTAACCAAATGAGCTAACCGTTCGAGTGACGCATCGGCATAAAATCTTGTATGCTTTGTTCAACTCTCAGGTTGAGATACGCCAGCTCACTGCAAAAGATATAATAAGATTCATGAAAAGAATCAATCTTATCAGTGAGCCAGCTCACTGCAAAAGATATAAAAAGATTCATGAAAAGAATCAATCTTATCAGTGAGCTAGTTAATAGTAGCTACCACAATATAACACATTGGTCGCAGTTAAACAGGGCTAATCTGAACTGTATAAAGCCGCTACCAACCATAGTTGATAGATAACCATAGATATACTTTTAAGAAAGACCTCTCAATTTTAATTTAGTGAGGTATAATAATGAGGTTTTATTGAATAGTTACAACACTTTGGTTGGTTTCTAACCCGTAGACCAATTTTTTAAAATAAGACCAATATAATCATCATTATCTGTATCTCGTTGTTTTGCTTTCTTTGATATTCTTGTTTTTTTAAATATGGAGCATGATCATAAAGATCGCAAACAGAACCCTTAGAAAATCTTACTAAAAATTATACGGAGCTTCCCGAAGGAATCCGAATTGGATTCGACGAGTGACCCCCCCTTTCGCGAAATTGGACCTACCAAACTGGATTATATGTCCAACGTACTCGCCAACATTCGAAGCAAATTCGAGCAGACTTACGTTGCACGCGGTCAAATGGATCGAGTTGATTCTGAGCCCAAGCCAGAGATGAAAGCAATACTCCATATATGGACGGACCTGCCCTTAGAAGAGGTCTAGAATGAGCCATGTTGAAGGATTTCCTTGCTCTATTATGATGACCCATAATATCTTCGGAGCCAATTTGGTTCTGCCTTCCATATTACCGCGGGATTGTGAATCACTTAACATTTCGAGACCCCTCTTCATACGATTCTAGGCGAAGCATTAAGGAAAGTGTTGTCATAGAGCGTTGATACGACAAATTGAATCGCTTTTAGTAGGTAGGTAAAGCGCAAATTTCTGGAACAAAGTTCCTTTACCATATTTCGTAAGCTTCATCTTCAGATAGACGACATCGTAGAAGATACGAGTATCTTTCGGTGGACGATTTTCCGAGAGAAACCTTTCGATCGATTCAATCCTATCAATTTTATAATTTCAGCCTTGTAAAGTATAATTGTGTATTACATAAGTCATATATCTTCGTGCCGTTTAGTGTCGAGACACTTGCCCCGTGTGGACCAGAGGCGCGGAGAATATACAAAGTACTATCTTCGCGCCTCTATACTGGAAACCCAAGTGCTAGCAGCTATGTCAATGGATCAGCTTAGCTATCCAACGCGGAAATGCTGCCAGTATTCTTGGTACGTTTCCCCGTAATCATAGTTTTAATTTTATGTAGTCATAGTATTGTAAATCTAGTTATAAGATTTGTTTTGATTGAAGAATTAATACTTTAGTTCATTGTTTATTTAATTTTCAGATTGAGCGCGGTGTAAGGCTATACGGTCAGAATGAACAACGGCAGGCTGTTAAGGTTTGGCTGTCAGCCCTGCGCGGGGTCAGACACCGCAGTGACAAGTTCTCACTGCTTGGACATCTATATCAGGCCTTCATGGATTTTGGAAAATATAGGTAATTAGCAATTAATATTATATGTGTATTGAAGGTGTCCTAATTGGGACTAATTTAGACAGGAAGTGACGTATACTTACACAAAGATTGATAAAACCAAACTTATAAGTTATAGTGTTACGCAATCATTTTTACATCATTTCAATGTTTCAGTGTGGTATCTTATACAATTAATAGGTACTCTATCTAAATTCATATCTCTAGTTATTTCGGATAAACTTAGAAAATAGTGTTCCCTAACCCTGTTTCATCATCATCATCATCACTTCAGCTGGAAGGCGTCCAATGCTGAACAAAAAGGGCCTCCCCCAAAGATCGCCATGACGATCGGTCCTGCGCTGCCCTCATCCAACCTACTCCGGCGATCTTGACCAGATCGTCGGTCCGTCTTGTGGGGAATCCTGTTTACTAAGTTATATTTTTATGTTTCTGTAAATATATATTTTAAGTTTCTGTAAATATTTTTGTACATATTAACGATATTTTTTGGAGGAGTCGGAAAAATCTGTCGTCTGTGAGCTTTCAATGAAAACGCTGTCCAATGAAAACCTTAGAGACAAAAAAAGACCATACCGACGAATTGAGAACCTCCTCCTTTTTTAAGTCGGTTAACAAAATAATGTATGGTGGAATTGTGTATCTTATAAAGACCTACAGAAAGGTCCATGATGGCACATGTCCATTTCTAACAAAGTATAGCCATCTAAAAATATTGTTAATTATAAAGCGGTAATGTAAACAGCTTTGTTTACAAAAATACTTTATTAATCCATAACATTTTATATTATACTAGCGGACCCGACAGACGTTGTCCTGTTATAAAAAATAAAACTCTTGCGGATGGAATTTCTTTAAATCCGTTCTTAGCTGATCTCTAGTCGGCGAAAGGAATATTTCTATCAAATTTCGAGTCTCTACGCCTTATGGTTCCAGAGATATCGTGATGAGTGACTATATACGTGGCAATCTCTTTTATATATATAGATTTCATTACGAGTGCGGAAAACCTGTCATTGCAAAGAGTTCCGACAAATGTCTACCCGAACCGAGGCGCAGCCGAAGGTGAGAGTTGACAGTCGGAACAAGTTGCAATGACGGTTCCGCACGTGTACTGATCAGCTATTTTTAATACAGTTGCGAAAAAATGAAGCATTTTAATAAAATATTAAAAACACAAAATGGCGCCAACCGTAAAAGAATATAAGCAGAGATATTTTTGTTTTCTTACCCATTCGGGGTAGGCAAAGGGAACTATGCCCATACAGCCAAGTCTTCAGTAGATTTTTTTATTGATATGAAATAAAAATGAAAATTAATGAGATGAAATGAAATAAAACCTAACCTAACCTTAGATTTGATATTGAAACAAATTAGTAGCTTCTTTTCAGAAATATTTGCATGAATCCTAAAAACTTCTATGAATTTTTTTGTTGGAAAAACCTCGTGGTTAGTTTGTTTCTTTTTAATAGACATTATTTTGACAGTTTGGGAAGAAAACGCACGAGTGCGGAAAAGGTAAAGAAAAAGCTCGCGTGTGTAATAGCCAACATCCCGAACACTATACGTCCCTGCAATACCTACGCCACTTTTTGAGCAACTGTATTAAAAAATAAGCTAAAAAATTAGATCTTTTACACATTGCCTACTACAAACAAGGAACGGTAGATGAATCATTCAGAAATAAGTTTTCGTTTCATTTTTAACTAATTAAACAATTTTACACATTTCCGATGGCTTTAGACTACCTTATTCCCCAATACTAACATCACGGATTCGTAAAAAAAAAGGACTCCGTGTCATCTTACATAACAGTGTAGTACCAAAAAAAGCCGATTAACGTGTAAATACATAGCCCTACGCACATACTAACACTACTACAGGCCGATAGGCGGCCATTATGGGAAGTGTCATCGTCTGTGACAGATCAGTTTGCGTCTCAATAAAATATTTTAAAAATGCCGTCGTGCGTTGTAAAAAAGTGTAAAAACGATACTTTATAAGTATTTGTGGCCATATATGATTATTTAAGGGAGAAAAAATTGTGTAACTAGTATCCCCCCGTAACCGCACACACACTAGCATAACGGTGCTTCGCTTGCTAATATCACGGCGCGGAGTACTTTTGGTTATTTGTGTGTCCGAGGAAAAATTGGTGAACTAATTAATGCCTCTTACTTTAAGTCTGGTCACACATAAGAAGACTGTCTTTCTGTTTCAGAGAATCGCTAGAGTTCGCGAATCGTCAGCTTGGCATATCTGAAGAGTTGGACTCGGCGCCAATGAGGGCCGAGGCCTACTTAAACCTCGCACGAGCTCACCAAACTCTTGGCGGCCTGGACAGGTATATCTTGCAGTCTCTTACAGTCATAATTTGTAACCAGCGAGTTAAAAACTATACTTAAAGTGACCTCCCTTGTAGGATTAATACACAAAAAAAATTAAAAAAAATTGAAGCCTGACAACCTGAGAGTTTAACAAAGCATACAAGATTTTATGACGATACGTCATTCGAACGGTTAGCTCAGTTGGAAGAGCACGCGCACGGAACGCGAGAGGTCGTGGGTTCGGACCCGCATCGTTCATAAAATTTTGTTATCAAATTTTATTTGTGTATAATTACTTACTGTTCGGGCTCAGGAATAATATCGATTTTAATAGACTGAGTATACCATGTGATTGTGAGAGAAAATAAATATATTTTGAATTTGAATATCACTCAAATTCAAGTTGGTAAACATACAAACGCTTCCCTCACAATACATATATTTGACGAAGGTCACAGATCACATGGTCAGGATCTTTGTGGAGTGTGGACGTTGATCACGACAGCAATTAAAACACAGTCTTACAAACACACGGTATCATTATTAGCAACAAACGTTACAATTGTAATGGTAAGAACACTTCACAAAGTTTTTTAATTATTTACAAAGATCGTGGTGTTCTCGGCACGCGCGTGCGACACAATCATCTCGCTCGATAGTTCTTCCCTGACTGACCGCCACTGCGCGGCGCTCGCCCGGCGCCCGCTCTCGTCTTCACCCACCGCACTCGCACCACACGCTTCTTACGCTCAACGTTCTTGATTACGATAATATATTATATGAATATAATGTACCTATATTAGAAAAAATAATACTGGATGCAAGAAATATTATGATTTGATTTTATTCCATTTTAGAAAATAGAATAAACTGTACGTGCCGTTTCAATAACTCAGCCAGAGGACATATGAAAGATCATATGTCTTGCTATTAAATTGCTCACTGAGCACAAATTTAAGAAATATATTAAAGCTTCTTTGATAAAAAGACTTACTATAGTATAGTAGATTATACATATAGAGGATAATAATGCATGGTTCTTGTCTGGATATGCGGAGGCCACCTAAATTAGTATAATATTATATTAAGTAGGCTAAGTTGTTATTTGATTTAAGATGGCCTTTAAGATTCTTATCGGTTCTTCTCCCTACGTTAAAGGCCCATTACGATCTGATGTAGCTGTTGCAATATGTTAAATCAATTTTTGTATTTATGGTCTATGTGGATAATGCTACTGTACTCAATAACTTTTGTATTAATTCACATTTACTTTTTTGACTTACTCGTGTAAGACATTGACTATTTGACGTTTGAGTGTGTCTGTTGCATCATTTTACATTTTACATGATATATTGTAATTTGAAATGATTTGTAAATCTATGTACTTTAATGTAAATCTTGATATAAAAGAGTGGCAATGAGTTTCTTGCTACTTCTTCTCATTAGCTCAACCCTTTACGAAGTAGCGGTAGATTCAATAAGAAAAAAAAAAAATTTTTTTTTTGACATTCATAAGTGTCATTTCCGCGACCTACGTGAGTAAACTGATTTTGATTTGATTTGATTTGTTGTTATTATCACTCCCTATGGTAAATCAATATATATGATCTATGTCATAACATTTAGATAATTTTAGATTTCCGCAAAAACAACTTCTTATTCAATAATTTTCTTCCAGGGCTTTGTCATATGCGCGTCATGCATTGTACAACGACTGTGGGGGAGGCTCCACGGCAGGCTGGGTCCACCACACGGTGGCGAGCGTCAGTCTGGAGCTCGGAGCGTTCTCCAAAGCCATGGACAGCTTCCAGAAAGCGCTCGCCGTTGCGCAGGCGCAGAACGACAACACGCTACTGCTGCAAGTAAGAGTTATAACTGCCTTGCGAATAACACAATACAAAGTGCCGGATTGACCAGATTAATACTGAACAGATTTATGAATAAATCAATAAAAAGCAATGTAAAAAGATTGTACAAGAATTTTGTTCAAGAATCGCTAGGTAAACGTGATCTCAGGCACCCCGCCCTTTTCATGGCCCCGCGCTACTCCACCTCGGTTACAACAGTCTCATAACATCTAGATAGAGTTTTATTCCTTTTTTTTGTGGGAGGCTCCTTTGCACAGGAAGCCGGCTAGATTATGGGTACCACAACGGCGCCTAATTCTGCCTTGAAGCAGTAATGTGTAAACATTACTGTGTTTCGGTCTGAAGGGCGTCGTAGCTAGTGAAATTACTGGGCAAATGAGACTTAACATCTCATGTCTCAAGGTGTCGAGCGCAATTGTAGGGCCGCTCAGAATTTTTGGGTTTTTGAAGAATCCTGAGTGGCACTCCATTGTACTGGGTGGGGCGTATGAATTACCATCAGCTGAGCGTCCTGCTCGTCTCGTCCCTTATTTTCATAAAAAAAATATCTCGATAGAGCTGGAAAAAGGCTGTCAAAATAATGCTCAAATTTCCAAGCATGCTTGAGAAAATCTATATTCCATATGTACTTTTGTATGCAAAATGTGTGTGGCAGTGGGCAGGGCACATAATTCGACGGACAGATGGCCGTTGGGGCAGTAAAGTCCTCGAATGGTGACCACGTACTGGACGACACAGTGTTGGTACGCCCCCACAAGGTGGACCGACGATCTAGTCAAGATCGCCGCAATACGTTGGATGAGGGCAGAACAGGACCAATCGTCGTGGAGATCTTTGAGGGAGGCCTTTGTCCAGCAGTTGACGTCTTCCGACTGCAATGACGATGACAAACAATTATAAAAATTAAGCATCTTTTATGGAAAAGGAGGACAAACTAGGGTACCGTAACGTGGTGTTGAGTGATCACTGCCGCCCACAATCTCTTGCAACACCAGAGGAATCACAGGAGCGTTGCCGGCCTTTACGGAAGGTGTTCGCACTTTTTTTTAAAGGTACCCATGTCGTATCGTCCCGGAAACATCGCACAAGGAAGCTAATTCCACAGCTTTGTAGTACGCGGAACAAAGTTCCTTGAAAACCGCACTTTGGAGGAACGCTACACATCCAGATGGTGGGGATGATATCCCAATTTGTGGCGTGTCGTGCGAAGGCGGAACACGGCGGCAGGAATCAGGTGAAAAAGCTCTTCGAAACACTCCCCGTGATAAATGCGGTAGAAGACACACAATGAAGCGACCGAAGTCTCTACGCAACGCCAAATGATGCAGCCGTTTACAGAGAACTGGGTCGCCGACAACTCCAGATATTCTGCGTTGCACGCGATCAAATGGATCGAGCTCATACTGGTGTGCGCCAGACCAGAGATGATAGCAATACTCCATATGTGGCCGGACCTGTGCTTAATAGAATAGATTAATGTAGATGCTAGAATAAATTAATGTTGTATTTAAATATCAATTGGATTATCCAGGTCTACGTAGGTCTATCAGAGCTGTGGCGCCGCCTCCGAGACACAGAGAGAGCTGTAGCCTGTGCCGCGAGAGCCTGTGACCTGGGCCGAGGTCCGAGAGCTGCCGACCTGAACACCAGACATCACAGGATCGCCCTACTTCAGATGGCAGCGGCCCTGAGAGCTAGAGGGGAGTTGGGGGACGCTTACGACTATTGCAATGTAAGTATTTACTTCAAAGTATGAGTTGTTTTTGACGTTATACTTTAGGCACGTTATGAAAAAATGATGAGAGTGAAATTTTAAGATGCGAGCGCATCACTGTAACACAAAAGTAACCGGTTGAAGTTGGTTCCTAAAATTCTCTGACGCAAACGCCATTCGTAATTTTTTTTGTTTCTTTGTCCATTATTAGGACAGGCAAAGCGTTCAAGCCCATACAGCCGTATTCATTATCTAATAATTATTTGTCAAAGCCATTTTTGCAAGATTTTTACAAAATTGTTCTTTCTAAAAATGTACTATGAATAGCACGAGGAATAAATTATTTTAATTATTTTTGCTTCGTTAGGCCAAAGAAGTGTAACTTCTTGCGTGCATACATAAGTACACACACACTTTTATTTATGCAGAGGAACAAACAGTATTACAATAATAAATAGTAACAAAACTTAAAACTAGCTAGGTAACATTCATGGCTCCAGTGTCCATTCTGCAATGGAACACCAGAAGCCTTCGTCCTAAAAAATCCAGTCTAATTCACCTTATTAATAAATATCTTCCTTCCGCTATCGCCATCTCTGAGACATGGCTGGTCACTGGATCACACTTCAGGGTCCCCAGTTATGTGTGCCTCAGAGATGATCGGGCAGAAGGCATTGGTGCGGGCTGCGCCTTATTTATAAGACGCTCCATTCCCCTTTCTCCAATTATCCTTCCTAATCCCCATCCAGGTATTAATATTGTTGCAGCGAATGTTATGAACACCTCCTTGGTTTCAATCTACATTCCTCAACCTCAGTCAACTATCATTGCAGATATTCTCCTATTATTATCTTCTATTCCCCCTCCTATTATTATAATGGGAGACTTTAATGCTCATCACTCTTCATGGGGCTCAAGTCACACTGACTGTTTTTCCCTTTCTCTGTTGGACATTTTAGATGAAATAAATCTCTGCATTATCAATGATGGCTCTCCAACCCGCATGGTTTTACCTTCTCAAAATCCCAAAAGCGCTGTTGATCTCATCTTATGTTCTCCGGTCTGACTCCACTCCTCTCTTGGAACATCTTACAAGATTCCCACGGTAGTGACCATTTTCCTATAATTATTTCTATCCCTAACAAGGTAATCCGTCCCCAAAACTTTTCCCCGTCTGTCAAATATAAAATAGTTGATGCAAACTCGCATAAATTTTCTACCTGTCTTGATAGAAAAATTGCGGAATTTCCAACCACTAACCATGTTAATGTAGTAGAGAATTACATAAAATTAGCAAATGCCATGATAACATGTGCTGATAATAACTTCCCAGTCAAAAAACATTTCTCAAATAAAATTTCAACTCCTTGGTGGGACGCCGAGAGTACTGCTGCTGCTAAGGAAAGAAAATTGGCGGAAAAAAATTACACAAGAAACATGTCTATTTTTAACTTCATTCATTACAAAAAAGTGGCTGCTAAAGCTGCACATTTATTTAAAAAAAAGAAAAAACAAGGATGGATCAACTTATGTCAGAATTTGTCTCCAAGCACATCCTCAATTGTTTGGAAACAAATTAAAAAATTTAGAGGCTCACTTTGTACTCAAGAGTATATAGGCTTGAATCCTTTTCAGATAGGATGTCCCCTCCCTTCAGTTCCAAATAAGGACTATTTTCCATCCCCTCCAAACCTTCTTACCTCAACCCACAGTTTAGAATCTCCTTTCTCTTTCTCTGAACTTCTTCTTGCGCTGTAGGTCTAGTTGACTCTGCTCCTGGGGCAGATGGTATTCATTCATTAAAAACTCTTTAAATACATGCAAGGAATATTACCTAGGTATAATCAATAACCTTTTTTAAAGTTGGGATCATCCCTCCACCTTGGAAAAATCAGGTAATTATTCCATTACTTAAACCTGGCCAGAACCCATCTGAAGCCTCCAGCTATAGACCAAATTGCTCTCTCTTCTGCTCTTGCAAAAGTCTCTGAAATTATGATAAAACATAGACTTGAGTGGTTTATTGAAAGCAATAATCTCCTTTCCAACTCTCAGTATGGTTTCAGAAAAGGCAAGAGTTCCCTAGAAAACTTAGGTATCCTTACAACTGGCATTAGAATAGCACTCCTCAGAAAAGAACACCTTTTGGGAGTCTTCCTTGACATTGAATCTGCATATGATAACGTATCACTTCCTCTACTTAAGAGTAAACTCAACCAGCTGAGTATCCCAGTGAAGTTATCTCGTTTCATATGTAACATGTTAATGGAGAGATCAATCACTATAAAAGGCCCATCCTCTTACCTCCCTCCCAAGTCAGTTTGGAAAGGTCTACCTCAAGGCTCAGTCCTTAGTCCCCTTCTATACAATCTGTATACCCATGACCTCAGTAGCACAGTATCCCCTTTCTGCCAAATATTGCAATATGCAGATGACATTGTCCTTTATTCTTCTAACAAGTCCATACAAGATTCATGTTATCATTTAAATCATGCACTTGAATATCTTTCTGAATATTTAATGCAACATGGGCTGTCACTATCAACATCTAAAAGTAAGGTTATTCACAAATAAAAGACTTTTCCCTCTTATTAAAATTAAAATTTATAATTTAGAGATACCTGTTTTTCTCATGTAAAGTTTCTGTGTGTTTGGTTGAACCAATAATTATCAGGTATAAAACATTTTGATTATGTCTCACAGAAGTGTGAGAAAAATATTAATATCTTCCGCTTTCTATCAGGTGTATGGTGGGGATCTCACCCTTACACCCAAAAATTATTATACAATGCAATAATTCGCAGCCATTTCGATTATGGTGCTTTATTCTTAATACCAGGAAACAAAGCAGGCCTGAATAAATTGGACAAAATCCAGGCTATGTGCTTACGCATTATATTGGGAGCAATGAAATCCAGCCCTATTAATGCAATGCAAGTTGAATGTGTGGAACCTCCCCTTTCTTGCCAATAAATTTTTCCTAAAACTAGCTGAATGTCATGGACATCCTTTGTTTCAAAAATTAGAACAATTAGTTACTTTATACAATAATAATAATAGTGTTCCTGTAGAAAAAAGACCCTGCATCCTCCACATTTACCTGTTATTTACTCACCTCTCTAACCCCCTCTTTCAATATTCTAGATTTCCTAAATATACAATGACTTTCAATGCACTTACTTACCAACCATCAGTAATTTTAGACTTGGGCATTGATAAGTATTCTATGGAAGCCAATAAAATTTTCACTCTACTAGAATTATACTCAGTTATCGCTGCCCATCTGTCACTTCTGTTTTTACTGAGGAATCAATTGCCATACTCGAAGCTATTTTATTTGTTAAGTCTCATGGCTTGAACAATTCTATTATACTTTCAGACTCTTAAAGTTGCCTTCAAGCAATACTATCAAATCCATTTAAGTCAAAATTCATGTCAATTCCCAATTATACTTAGAATAAGAGAATGTCTGAAAGAGTGTTACAACCTCAATATTAACATAGTTTTAGCATGGATACCAGATCATTCAGGTATTCTTGGTAATGAAAATGCGGATTCCTGTGCTAGGACAGCTACTCAAACGGGCTCTCTCCAATATTCAGAAATTTTCTCTCATGACTTGCGCACCATCCTGAAACCCAAGATGCATGAGACTTGGTCCAACATATGGCAAGTGTCCAAAACTTCTAAGGGTAAATTTTATGGAGAACTCCAACCTGAAATCCCTCAAAAACCTTGGTTCTGTAAATTTAAGATTCCAAATAAAACTGTTATTTCAACTACGTTTACGCTTTATCCACGCGTGTACGCCAGTTTTCTTAGCTAAACTTAGGATTAGAGACAATTCCCTTTATGAATGTGGCCTAGACGAGGGTAACGTGGATCATCTGTTCTTCAATTGTCCCTTAATGCAACCTTCTTTGTACAATTTTATACCTGCTGAAGTTCCCCGCCCAACTTCCTTTAAATGTCTCCTATCCCTAGTCTTCACTCCTTTTGTAAATATTTTGTGTAACTATATTAAAAAGAATAAGATTAAGTTGTAAATATCATTAAACACTTGTTATAATTTATGTAATTATATTTGTCTATGTCCTTTTTAGTCTACACAAACAAAAACAGCATGTATATTTGTTTCAGGTATAAAATAAGAAAATAAAACTTGTTTCAATCTTTAGCACCTACAAAAATACTCTAAGCTTGGTGGTTTACCTTAACGTGACATTGGCAAATTTTTGGTATACCTTCCACAGGAGCCATAGTAGGACGAATATAATAGAATAGAATAAAAAACTACCTTTAAAAAACCGACTTCAAAAACTGAAAGGTATTTCATAACTAAAAATTTAATTTAATACACCTCATAAGTTAACATTTAAATTTAATATTAATAAAATATCCACTATTATTTATATTATGTGTTACCTATTGATAGGTTTTAAGTCGGTGCCAAGCCCTAAACAAAATAAAACTTAATATTATAAACAGCTTACTTACTGTAATTATTAAGGTTCTATACGAATCTGTTCTAGACGAAGCTATCCCGCTCAAAGTCACGCGTGGTGAGTGTAGGTACCTACATTGGGCTTGGCACCGACTTCAAACCTATCAATAGGTAGCACATATAAATAATAGTATATTAAATTAAATTTTTAGTTATTTGATACCTTTCAGTTTTTGAAGTCGGTTTTTTTAAACGTAGTTTTTTTTATTCTTGTACTGTTTAGTGTCAGCTAATAATAATAATATATAATCAACCTGTATAAAAACTCCTTAATAAGCCGTACACAAAAAACAATTATATCATCCAGGTAGACAAAGTTCATAAAGTGATAACTACTGGGCCAATCTATGTAAAAATTTTATGGGACCAAATGGCATCTATTCCGCATCGAACTAAAGAAGAATTACGTAAATCGGATCATAAATCTCAGAGTAATTGGTGTACATACATAGAAAAATACCGATCGAATTGAGAAGTGGTTCCTTTTAGAAGTCGATTAAAAAATCAGCTGTTTTCATGTTTTCAACGCGCTGTAACTCTCGAACCCGAACACGCGAGGTTCCTGCGCGTGGTCACTTCTTAGTGAATATAATGTAATATTATTTCCAGGAAGCTCTTCGTCTTTCAACGGTGGTTGGTGATCAGGGCAGCTTCGCTCGTGCAGTCAGAATAGCTGGCGATGTTTACCGAAGAAAATGCGATTTTAATAAAGCCTTAAGGTAAATAATTCTCATTCTTAAGGTTATTTTTGTAAGATTCGTTTTTTACAAAGTTTTTAATGTTGGTTAGTGTAACGTAGATAAAATATAGAATTATACCAGTGGGAGGCTCCTTGGCACAGTATACCGACTAGATAATTATGTGTGTTAGTGTAAAATAACTTGCGACGGTAGTTCAAAATCCGTGCTTAATCTTTATGACGTCTGAGCCTATATTTGACGTGGGCTTGTGAACTTAGATTCACACATTTCAACCCGGTTATTAATTATTGAATAGCTTTGTCGTTTGACATCGGACTAACGTGTTGATGATTATGGTTCGAATCTTTTTTTTTTTCATTTTTGTAGATATAACGTGTTTTTATTAATATGTTTTGGCCAATTTTAATTTTATTGTTGTTTATTTCATTGGCATTTTATTTGAATCCTTATAGGTACATAATTTATTTTGTATTTTAATTTTTATTAAGGCTTTTTTGTAAATAATTGATTGTCCTTTTACATATAATTGATTGAGCATAGATCATAATATTTTCCTATTGTAAATAATATTATAGCAGGATGTATACCAGATCGAAACGAAGGAATATCTGCGCAACATGCACACACACTATAAAAGTGAAAGAATATTTGGAATGTACTAATTGCAATAACACGTTTGACTTAAAATGTGCTAGCATTACTTTAAAAAGATACAATTCAATGTCGACCGATAAGAGACTCAAATGGAAATGTCATAAATGTAGGAAAAGCTCTACACAGGAAATAAAAAATCTTTCAAATACTGAACAGCTGACACAAAGTATCTCGTTAGATAAAACCATTTCAAATATTAGTAATTTATCCAGCAAGAATACTCTCACACTACATAATCAATCATTAGAAAATATAACATTTTGTAGTTCAATGGAAGACCTACAAAATACTACATTCAGAGATGTCAGCACATGTAGTTTACCAGATCTTGGTACTGTCGAAAGCTCACAGGTTTTAGATCTTAAACAGGACTTAGCAACCCTATCTGGGCAATTAGAAAGTGCTCATCAAGAAATTGCCAAAATAAATATAGAAAACACAAAACAAAGAAAGTTAATTGAAGAAAATGAAAAACAAATAAAATTACTTAAAACATTGCTAGGCGACGGTAATTCTTGTATCAACTCCACACCGCTACGAAGAAAGACAAAGAAATCTAAACGCACACCGTCAGTAAAATCCTCTATACAAAACAATATAATATCTCATAAAGCAATAGAACAAATACCAATTAATTTAGAAAATGCACCAGCAGTACCACTAAATTCTGAATTGAATGAAAAACTCGCTAAAAAAAGTACCAATATTCAAAGAAAATCAGGAAGAAAAATTTACATTATAGGAAGTCAACAATCTAAAAATTTATCCTCAGCGCTCATTCAGTCGAGAAGAACCAATCCGTATGAAAAATATACAATTGAAGCGTTCATCAAACCCGATGCAACGACAGGGGACATCCTCAAATCTTGTGAGTTGTATGATTTTTCCTGTAACGACAAAT
This sequence comes from Leptidea juvernica, assembly GCA_949711755.1. NCBI lineage: Eukaryota > Metazoa > Arthropoda > Insecta > Lepidoptera > Pieridae > Leptidea > Leptidea juvernica. Next base: position 3,099,767 of record CATIXQ010000027.1, read on the forward strand.
TAATATTAACTGTAGGTGAAAATGACTGTGATCCAATTAAAATATCATCTGACTTATATACAAAAATAAATTCTCTACCACAAGTCCATATTATTGTAACTAGTGTGACTTTCAGTAGGCATTTGAATGAACTGAAACTTAATGACATGTTGCGATTGATATGTAACAAGTTTCCTAATTGTACGTTTCTTAATCTCGATGAAAACATTTATCGAAATAACACGCCGTATTATATGTGCCATAAAATAAATCTCGTAATTGACCAAATAGACTACTATAAAAGGTTTTTGAATTTAAAAAAAAAAGACACATAAATCGTTCCACATTAAAAGGAACGATACCATATTATTTTAAGAAAGTGACTCATGACGTAACTTCAAAAAATTATCAAACTAACTTCATCTCAGGATGCACCAAAGAAGGGAACAATTCCTTTTTATTTTAAACCAAATAAAGTTGATGACAGCAAAAATGGGGAAAAACTGTTTTTTCGTGCCAAAAATTAATAATTCAACATGCATTTGTAAAGTTCTTCACCAAAATGTTGCAGGCTTTCTAGCAAAGAAAGACTTAATAGAAATCATGGTTGAAGATCTGCAAAATACAGATAAAATTGACATACTATGCTTCACGGAAACATTGATTCCAAAAGGGGATGAAAGTAATATAAAACTAAATGGGTGTCTGTTAGCATCAAATTTCAGTAGAATAAAAAGAAGGGGTGGTGTTTGTATATTAACATCACAAGGGATAGGATCAAAAAATTTAGAATACCTACATACTTTGTGTGAACCGAAAGCATTTGAATATTGTGGGATAGACATAGTGGACAAAAATTTGTTTATCATTTGTATCTACAGGACACCTGATTCTGATGTAAGTATATTTTTTGAAAAACTGAGAACCGTGCTTCAGAAATACTGTAAAAAGAATAAAAAAATATTATATCAGGTGATTTTAATATTAATACACTGAATTGTAATAAAATCTCTCAACAGTTACAGCAAATCGTGCAAAACTTTAACTTTAGATTACACATTAATCTACCAACGAGAAATAGCACATGCATTGATCATATAATGAGTAATATTGATGGGGCTATAGGTTCTTTACATAATTACGATATTTCTGACCATAACACAGCACAAATTCTAAGTTTCGAAAGTGTTAACATTACAAATAAAATATCTATGTTTATGTACAAACGTAATTATAGTAATTATAATATTGAGATATTCAAAAATTACTTAAAAATCTTGTCGTTCAATGAAGTCTATGAAGAAAAAAATTTCAATAACGCTTTTAGCAAATTTCATTCCTTAGTAACTCTATTATATAGACTTTGTTTTCCGAGAATAAAAATTAAAAATATGGAATCCAATGGACAGCCCAAATGGATAACTAAAGGTATTCGAATAAGCTGTAAAATAAAAAGAGTATTAAGATATAGAAAATGTAGAAAAAAAGACGATAGCAATAAGAATAATTATTTGAAATATGCAAGAACACTTAAATATTGTATTGCCACATCAAAAAAATTGAGTAATACCCATTATGTAGCAAACAGTAAAAACATATGCTATGCGACGTGGAGAATTATTAAAAATGAAACAAAAAGTAACAATAGTGACACTTGTATAGAATCAGTTATAGTAAATAATAATGAGATTAATAACACTAAAGATATAGCAAACAGTTTTAATGATTATTGGATAAATTTGACTAACAGCAGTGATAAATGTCTGACAAAGCGAAAGTTGAAACCTTGTATAAATCAAAATAAAACTGGAAGTAGTATTTTTCTCAATCCAGTAACGGAAAACGAAACATTAAAAATAATACAATTGTTGCGGAATACTAAAGCAGTAGGCTATGATGAAATTCTCACAAAAATTATTAAAATATGCAAAGATGAACTAGTACCAGTTATAACATACCTAATCAATTTGTCGTTTGAAACTGGTGAATTCCCAGACGCACTAAAATTATCGGTGGTCAAGCCACTACATAAAAAACAACTTAATAACTACCGCCCAATTGCACTCGTATTTATTTTTTCAAAAGTCTTTAAGAAAGCAAGTATGGCCGTTTAACAATTTTTTTTACAAAAAATAATATAATAAACAAGCAACAATTTGGCTTTCAAAAAAACAAGTCGACAACATTAGCTGCATTTAAACTGGTTAACAAAATAGCAGAAAATATAGATTCAAAAAAAACAACGTGTGTAATATTTTTTGATATGAGCAAGGCTTTTGACTTCGTATCACACACCATCTTGTTGGATAAGTTGGAGCAAAATGGCGTTAGAGGACCAGCTCTTAACTGGATGGAGTCCTACTTAAAAGACCGTAAGCAATGTGTGGAGATCAATTCTATCGACGAAAAGGCTACCATAATTGCCCAATAATCAAACTTTAAATTAAATAGATTTGGTGTTCCGCAAGGAAGCGTCCTTGGACCATTATTATTTTTAATTTATATTAATGACCTGCCTAGTGTGACAAAAAATTACTGTTATTTATTCGCCGATGACATATCAATAATTATGACATGTAATAATAAAAATGAGATTGATATATATGAAAATGAAATTAATAATGAAATTAATACAGTGGTAAATTGGCTAGAGGATAATAATCTTCAAGTTAATATCAAAAAAACCTCATTTATGCAATTTAGTTTAAGTAACCGCTCTAATAACTATAGCCTTAAGATAAATTATACAAATACCCAAATAGAAGAAGCCCTGCATGTTAAACTTTTAGGAGTACTTCTAGATAAAAATCTAAAGTGGAAAGAGCATGTAGACATGGTATGCCAAAAAATTGATAGATATGTTTATGTGTTATATAGACCCTCCAAGCTTACGCGTATTACCCGTCCAACGATTTAAAAAGGATCTTTTTACATGGCTTATAGATAAATGTTTTTATTCCATAAATGAAATGTTGACACATTAGGTTAAATGAAATTGACTTAAAAATATATATGAATTCTAGTCTTTAAATAATGACATTTAAAAATAATAATTATAATTTAAATTAACCTAAGTGCTTAAAATATAGAGTTTGTTAATCAATTATAATAATAACTAGAATTTTGTTAATAATAATTTTGCATGCCAGAAATGGCCGATAACATTGATACATTAAAACTATTTACACCCATTGTTACATGTTTTCTAGCAAAATAAAGAATTTATTTATTTATTTATTTACTTATTTATTTATTTATTTATCTTATGAAGCCTACAAGAATAAGTTACAAGCAATCCCTTATTTCTAGTGTTATAATAATGAAAATCACTATTAAGAGCAAAAAGGTGACGATTTTTGTGAACGTATATAAAATTATCATAAATGTACTGACTGAATGAACCCTTCAGACCGAAACACAGCAATGCTTACACATTATTGCTTCACGGTAGAAAAAAGCCGCCGTTGTGGTACCCATAATCTAGCCGGCATCCTGTGCAAAAGACCCTCCCACAGGTAAACTCGAAAACAAACATTCATATTCATTATATAAGTGTTTACACCTATCGGGATTCAAACCCGGGACCTCTAGCTTCATAGGCAGGGTCACTAACCACTAGTGACTAGACTATAAGTGTCGTCATATACTTATTATGCCCCCTACTCGGCTAAGTCGTGTTAGTAAGTCTTTTGTGGGGCGATGTATATGCTTTTACAACAAGATCCCAGTAAATGTTTAAAACAAATGTATTACGAAATTCAAAAGAGTTATTAGAAAACGTTTGTGCTAAAGGTTACTTTAACAGAAATGAGTTTCTTAATGATATCACAGATTGGGAATGGAGCGACCGCCTTCGGGCCATTACAGGCTAAAGAAGCCCGCTGAGTTTCTTACGCCCGTTCTTCTCAGGTGTGAGGCATACTTTTTCGAAGTTGCCATAGTTTTTGACTTTCAATAACTGATCTCATATCCCATTTTGAATAAAAATATTTGAATTTGAATTATAAAACCTTTATAAATCTGCAGACATTACGAAATAGCAATGGGAGCTGGTCAATCTTTGGGTGATCGTCTTGCCCAGATGGAAGCTATGGACGGAGCAGCGAGATGCCTGGAGGCCCTCAGAGTCCAGGGCAGAATTTGCAACTGTAGACCTTTAGAGTTTAACACCAGGCTACTGGAAGTCGCCACTTCTGTTGGTTCTAAGGTAGGTATTAATTTTTATTGAAGTGAAAACTTGTTAAGCGGCGTTGAGCACTTTTCTTGAGATGACACGTGACCTGATCGAAATTTGTAAGACAATTTTGTACCGTGTTTTGGTACCAGGCGATCATAGTTGAAGGAGTGTTTGTCTTATGTATGACACGAGTATAAATAATTTCTGACGTCATTCGCACGACGTATAGATACGAGTAGATATAGATATATAGATACCAGGAGAACGGTGATAGTGATGTCTTTTGAAATGAAAACTTTTTAGCAGCGTTGACCACTTTTCTTGGGATGGGTATAAAATGTTAAAATCGCGTCAATACACGTGACCTGATCGAAAATTCGTAAGACTGTCGTTGAAATTATGGATGAATGTTGATTTTTCTGAGAGATATAAAATATTCAAAAATGCATAACGTTAATGTTTAAGTTTTCACTTCTGCTGGCACTCCCGGAGTGGAACCCATATTTTTTTATGGAGGAGAGGACAAACGAACCTACGGGTCATCTGCTCTTAAGTGATCACCGCCACCCACAATCTCTTGCAACACCACTGGAATCACAAGAGCGTTGCCGGCCTTTTAAATAAGTATACGCGCTTTTATTGAAGGTACCTATGTCGTGTAGTCCCGGAAACACCGCACAAGGAAGCTCATTCCACAGCTTGGTTGTACGTGAAAGAAAGTTCCTTGAAAGCCGCACTGTGGAGGAACGTCACACATCCAGATGGTGGGGATGGTATTTGTTGGTAATAGCTCGCCCACTCTAGGGTTAAGTCAATAATAAATAAATCAATAAAAATTCCCAGATGCTAGTACGTCGGGTGCGTCTTCGCCTATCAGAGATCTACACGGCACTTGGCGATAATAATGCCGCGGCAAGACAGAAGAAAGCGGCAGCTTCCTGGGCGCTGCCGGCCTGCGCTAAATGCCGCGAGCCATTGGCAGACCGTCCAGAACCGTTGGCGTCATTACCGTGCGCACATATCGTTCATCATGCGTAAGTAATCAAGTCATAATCACATAATAAACAAGTCAATTTTAAAATTAAATTACGAAAATTTGTTATTTATAGTTTTTTTTATCATAAGAAATACCAATTCAATACAAATTTTTTTATAAAAATATGAGACTTATTTGTATTTTCAAAAATAAAATCATATTTTTATTATATGTATGTCACGTGACCGAAAACGCCGACCACCTTTTTGTGACGTCACTATAACAGAAACATAAGGCAGAAACTGACTGGCGGCTGTCAAAGTGCTTTTGTGCTTGTTTAATATTCCCATTTTGGCGCCTTACGGCAAACTATTCCCTCACCAAGCTCTGACCCTTATTTTGTTTATTAGATGGTTTATTTTGCATGGTCTTATAGTTTGTGTCAATAGCTTTCAGATACATTCACTCAAATCATCAATAAGAATTCTATTAAAACACGTAAAATAATACGCATTGTCAAAACGCTGCGCGTGCCAAAATCACGCCGATCTGAGGCATACCGCGGCGCGAGGGTTCTTCCCGAATTCGGAAGGTTAATACAAAACAAGAGTTATGTCAGCGAGACCAGAACTTGCACCTTCCTTAAATTGTTTCAGCTGTATGCCAGAATCGTGGTCACGGCGCTCAACTCGCAGTACTGGCGGAGAGTGCGCAGAGTGCGCATCCCCCCGCGCTCCCCGCGACCCCCCACCTGCGCCCGCGCCGCCTCACCACAGGGTACTTAGTCAGGTAACATTATATTGACTACCCAAATTTTTGTCAGTTTTCTGCACCTTCTGTGGGCGACGTTATCTACGAGGGTCGAACTGAAAATTCTTAGAAAATCCACGATGGAACAACTTAGAAAAGAACTTTGCCCACTCGTCCTTATGGGTCTCTTCGATAGCCTTTTGAAACACAGCAGCTACGTTAGCGTCCATAAAACATTTCCTCGAAGTTTTTCTTTTTTTTTCGCATATAAGAAAATGATGTATGAGTTTGGGACTAGGCAGGTGACCCAGTAATTCCACGCGTAACGTCGCCAAATAGTCTATTGTTCGCTTGGCAGTGTGCGATGAGGCGTTGTCATGGTGAAGAGGGATCATACTGAGAGGTCTTTCTCTCGAACTTTTTCCATAACAAGTGGCCAACATTTGTTACTGAACTACTCTGCAGTAACATTTTTTTCTGCTATGTATGCTGTCCTACCGAAGTACGAGGCCACCATCTTTTTTCCCACGCTTCGCATACACTTTAGTTGGCAACTCTTCGGAATAAAACACCCACTGAGTAGACAGTATTTTGGTGTCAGTATCATAGTAATAAATCCAGTTTTCGCCACCCGTTAGTATGTCAAACACAGCACCTCCGTTAAATCTTTCAACTATTTCACAGCATCAAGCAACACAACGGGTTTTTGGGCCTCGGTCAAATTATGAGGTATCAGGTACCAGGCACAAAGCTCCCGACAGCTATTATTGATGGAAAACCGATGTCTATGCTTGTCCAAATCTGTTGTTTCTCACAGTTGTAAAAAGTGTCACGAGATGGGGCTGAATCGTTAGACGCCATCTTAGCTGTTTATCACAACTTTTATGGTGACTCAAATGACATTGAAATTAATAATCCCTGCAACACCAGAGGAATTACAGGTGCGTCGCCGGCCAAAGAAAAGTGTACGCGCTTTTTTAAGGTATGTACCCATGTCGTATTGTCCCGGAAACACCGCACAAGGAGCTCATTCCACGTTGTTGTAAGTTGAAGAAAGTTTATTGAAGAAACGCACCATATCCAGAAGGTCTTGATGATTGATACAAATTAGGAATTAGTGGCGTGTCGTGGGAAGGTGGAATTCAGCGGCAGGAATCAGGTCTAACAGCTTTTCGGAACACTCCCTGCGATAGATGCGATAGAAGACATGCAGTGAAGCGACGTCTCTACGCAACGCCAACTTATCTAGCTGTTCACAAAGCACTGGATCTCCGACAATTCTAGCAGCTCTGCGTCGCAGGCGATACTGGGGTGCGCCACACCAGAGATGAGAACAATACTCCAATATTATATTCAATAGATACTCGAACGGCTAGCTCAGTTGGGAGAGCACTGGCACGGAACGCCAGACGTCGTAGGTTCGAGCCCCGCATCGTTTTTAAAATTTTGATTTTCAAATTTTATTTGTATATCCAATAGGGTTTGAATAATTTTCTTTGACATGTCATCTACAACGATTTGAAACCTTAATAATGTTTTTAATATCCTCAGGACTTTCCGTTCGCGTCGCCACCGTTGCTTCGTGAACCAGATATTAATTCTCTTCGATCAGATCAAAGCAGCCAAGAAGAGAGTGTGTAAGGATAGTAAGTGCAATAAAATGTTGAAAAACCCTTCAAATCACTATTAGGTCGTCAAATTTTGTGAATAACGTTCAAAACTCGAAAGCAAGAACACAGAGTACTTGTAGTTGTAGGTACTTACTTGAAAAGCGAGAAAAGAAATATAAGATTTAATAAGGTAGCGGAACATTCGCATTCAAGTACACTGAACTAATATTTTCATCATTATCATAAAAAAAAACGGAGAATTTACTGGGTGGGGAATCATTGTCCTTCTTAAAGTGCTGAGTACCTAGGTACTTAGCCAAGTTGCAAACATTAGCATTCATACGTAACAGAGTGTAGTCTGTGCACTGGACTGTTCAGGTTCAGCCTAGCGAACTCTCTAAGAAAAAAGCGATTTACTAGATTTTATAAAACGTGCAGTAATTGATAGTTTATTTTGAGATTGATAGACATTTGACGGCTGTAATCTTGTAAAAAACGGAGATAGCCGAAATGCACTACGTTTTATGCAACTGTTCGCTTTCAAACTTATCCGGATTATACTTCGTCGCCATATTAATTTAATTAGTATTTCAAACTTATGTCAAATCACTGCACGTTTCATACTTTACTAAATTTCAATTTTTACTTATGTAGTCCCGTCTTTTATTACGTAGTATTTACATCCTCTTTGATAAACTAAATTAAATACTATGATACGTAATGGTAAAACAAAATTAAAAAATACTGAAAACACCCACAGGCTATAAATATTCTTCTACCTTTCATAGACCAAAAATAAATTGACACTGACAGCTATTGAGTTGCCAAGTCCATTACCAATTTTTCCCCAATCGAGTACAAATTCATGTTGTTTTATATTGTGATAAAAAGGCTATGTAATAGTGATTAAAGGATATAAGGTGTTTTACTTATTCTAGATAGTGTGTTGGAGTCACAATAACTCTTGAAGTAAATTTGGATTCTGTGCGATCAATGAAACAGCAATATTATGAATACAAAATTAAGTGTGTATACAAAAAATTCTTAGGGGCAATGTATACTAATAAAAGTAAAGCCGTTTTTGTCTTTCGGTTATACTGCGAAAACTACTGAACCGATCGGAATAATACTTATACCATTAGATGCAGCGTGTTTGGAAGGTTTTAATATGTAACAAGCTGACCCGGCAGACTTTGTTCTGTATGTATTAAATAAAATATTCTTTTTTATGAATTCGTCAATAATATTTCAAAGCATCAAGACTTATTTCCCTGTTGTTTTATGAAATTGACTCGCCGCAGAACTGTCAAACTGTGTGTGAGTAAATTCTCTCATAGAGAATATGTCCATACAAAACAAATATTGGATATTATTTCCATAAAAAATAATTATGGGTCCCAAATTGAAATAAAAACTATCCTAACTCTCAAGTTGGACTAAGCTGCACTGAAGTAATCCCCATTAAAATCTGTTCATTAGTTTAGGAGTTCACAGAGAACAAACATCAGGACACTGGGTTTATATATATTAATATTTATGGAAATTATTTATCTGACATCTAGATGTTTATAACATAGTAATACCAATGTATCCGCAATACAAATAATAATTTACTTAATGACATTTCATTAAATATAATACAATTCATACAATGAGCGGGTGCGGATTACTTAATTTATATGGCAAAACAACTTTCGCCAGGTTACATACTAGTATTTTATATAACATAAATATTATTTGCTTGATGGAGAATATTCAAATATTAAAATCCGCATAATATAAAACCTAAATAAATCGAATACCTCTGTAAGACATCAAGAAACAACCGTGCATAATATAAATCCGGTCTGGATAAATGTGTTGAATTAAAAACAGTAGGTATGCGATCTATAATAATAAAAGGACTACTAAATTTCATGTAAATACTCTGCGATATAAACATCGTAAATTATTGCCAGTCTTGAAGACTTTGCCTCTAAGAATTTTCTACTAAATTGGTAGAAACGCTGTTTCTATTCAAACGCTTTATTTTCTCATTTGAATGTTGTGTAAATTATATTAAAAGTTTTATCTATACAAATTGAATTTTTATATTAAATTTATTCGCTTATACCTATCGTGATATTTGTTGCGTAGTGATAGATTTATTTTTTAAATTAAGAATTTAAAGTTTATCTAATATTAAAATATGTATTTGAAGCCCAGAGCTGTTGTCATAAAGTTTCAAACATATCCTAATATGAAATCATTGAAAAACAATATTCATTTTCAAATAAACATAATATAAAAATTTCAAAAATATATATACTTTACTTATTGGTATTTGTAGAATTGGACTTAAATAATTCTACTAATAATACACAACAACAAATGGCTATAGAAATTTCTATAATATCTCTTGCTATTAAAAATAATATGATTATGAAATAAATGCATTGTTTATGTATGAAACAAAATATTTATTTATAAATATATACCAAACTCAAACATAATAACTGTAAATTAAATGAAGAAGAAAAATTATTTTAACGTACCTAAAGTAATGCTATAGAAATAAATTTATTAATTCTTTTTTGGTACCTGTTCAAGTATTTATTAAGAGATATACGAAAAAAGTTATGTCTGTTATTACTATTACCAATAGATACCGTGAATAGACCAAAGATCGTTTATCAAAAGATTTATCTGTAAGATAAAATAGAAGTAAGAATCTTTATTTGTCAGCATGTGCCATATTGAAAAATAATTTAAAAATAGTATTATATTATTTTGTAAGTGTTTTTAGGGACTATATTTTATGGCGTTGTTATAGATATGTCAAAAAACCCACATACTTACTCGAACTAGTCATAGTAAACAAAAAAAGGCCATCGGTAAACCAATACAATAAATTAAAATTAAAATTTAATTTTAATCCAATTTAAGTTTTAAAGGCAAGTATCTTAAAGAATTATTATTGTACTATCTTTGCATTTCAAAATTATGAAAGTAAGTATCTCTAACGAATTTTTCAAAAAGTCAAAATGGTGAATCTATTATTTAAATGGTAAAGTGCAAGCTAGATAATGCCTACAAGTAGCGCGGAAGTAGCTGTTAATGTTGCCAGTTTATGAAATAATTTCCCTATCGCAGTTAATAGAATAAAGTTTGTTATTTTCATCTAATCAGAGTGAACTTGCTTTTTAGAATTATTGCGAAAAACTAATATAAAAACTTGGCAAAGCAATCATCTAGTGCGCACTATATTTATTTATCTTTATATAACATCATGTAGTTCTATTTCTAAAGACAGTGATCCATTGTTTATTGACAAACATCTGCCAAATTCAAATGTAGCCACTGACCTCTACCTATGCCTCTACTATATACCACAGGACTGGCGGCTGTCAAAGTATTTTTGTGCCTGTTTGATATTCGCCATTTTGGCACTGTTGGCCATGTAGCGAGAATCTGCGTTACTAAAACTAGTGATGACAACCTAGTGGACAACATTGATTGTGGGAAACTATTTACAAAAAAAATGTTGTGTACTTTATTACCTTGATTCTTAAAGTATAAATAACACGGAAAACGAACGAAATTAATTCAAAATGCAGAAATACTTCAGAGTATTGTACGTTCCTTCGCAGCCATTTGTATTATATGTCAAAATTAGTTTTCTGGACGCTCGAGAGTGGCGCTTCAAATAGGCACAAAAAATTTGCTGTCAAACATATGGAACAGCCTGTCCAGTGATATTTGTACAGGTTAGTGAATGTAGCACTTTAAGATTCAAATTTGCCATTATTAGATTTTTGTCTGTGATAGCAGATGGCAGAACATCCTTTGAAATTGATTGCAATATTTTTTCTCTTATGTTTGTATAGTTTAAACATTCTATATAGTCCCATAACAAGCTATTACTGCCAAATTATATATTATGCTTAGTGAAGTAAGTCAATCCATAAAATATATTATTATTGATGTTGTAATAAAATGCACTGGTTATTAAGAATGGCACAAAGAAATGGTACCTATTTAAAAATAAAATATGTAGCTATAATCGAATACATACATTAAATTGAAATCATTGAACTTCGAAGCTATATTATTATTTAATAAATACTTAATATATTGACACAATATACTGGCATATAGCCAGGTTAATTTAAAAATAAAAAACCATTGTCACGGGTCATGGAAAATTATTATACATTTAGAATATTATGTCTCAAGACTTCTTTAAAAATACTAACCCAAGTTATTATTAGAATTAATAACTCACTTCCTCAAACTCATTTAATAATATAATGTGTGTGTAATTCCAAATAGATCCTTAAATATTAAATAGTTAAAAATTTCTACAAAAATAAAAAAAATTAGATGAAGTAAGAAATAGAAATAACTTTTGTGAAAACAAAATTACTACATTGAAAAAAATATCAATATCATATTACGAGTTATAATGCAACTTATTCACATAAAAAATTAAATACCAAAATAAACAACAAACTTTATTATAATTAAAAAATCAAACAAAAAAAATGGTATTAAAACCTCAATATCATTTTTAAAGACCTATCCATCGACGTATGAGTTTGATTTATAAAAAAAAATTGAGTTGTATTTCTAAGTATGGGAAACCTCCAGAATTAATTGTTTTTTTTCTATATTTGTGTGAAACTTAATGCGGATCACAGAATACATCTACTTACCAAGTTTCAACAGTATAGTTCTTATAGTTTCGGAAAAAAGTGGCTGTCATTTCTGAAATGACGAATCTATAAGGGTTCCGTTTTTTGCCATTTGGCTATGGAAATTAAAAAATGAGTTATATAATTATGTTAAACGTATTTATATGTACTCTAGCATACGTCATTTTTTTTTTCAAACTTATCGCTGAACAAGCTGCGACTATTTGACGTCGCACTTTTTGACATTTCAATCATAACTTTCGTTATCAACCCACCTTATCGGTGGACTGGCGAAAATACTATCACTGTCGTATATTGGAGCGATTTTAATTGATTTGGACCGTCACAACAGAATTATTCAACATAATTGAAGCAACAAAAATCGGGTCGATAACTGTTTGAACACTGTTAAATGCAAGAGTATATCTTTTAATTTATATTGATTTAAATGGAAACATATATTCGTGATCTGACACAATAATTGTTAAAAGCAATATTTTAAAAGTCCGTTAAGGTATAATTTTACCAGTTTTTAAGTTAATGTGTCAACATCTACTCCCATAGTAACTATAGGTGTAGCATACAGAAAAGATCACAGCTAATAAATACTCTTGTCAGATTTGAATAAAATTCAAAAGTTTAAAAAATTTATGTAATTAAATAAATTATATTACAGCCTTGCGAAAGCCTAAGAAAAAAGCGATACACTCGATTGTATGAAACTTTTTTTTTAAGTAATTCAAACAAAATAAATGAAAATACTAAATGACATCGATTGTTGCTGATTTTTTTTATTTAATAGCGGAATTGGTAAGTTCAAGAATATTCTGTATAGTGACAGTCCGAGATACGAGATCCATACCAAAATTTATCTCAAACAAATAATATTTATTTTAATAATATTATTATACAACCCTCTATCTAGTCATGATTATTTTTATATTGGCATTTTAAAAGACTATTACGTGTGTTTTAAAGAGCATTATTTTTCTTCATTTGTTATTGGCTTAGATTTTTGTTACGTCTAGATAGAGCTTCTAGCTGCTGAAAATAGGCTAGGTTTTTTACTTTAGTGCGCATGACAAGCTACGTCTTACACTCGCGTTTTGATTGTCACTTTGTGTTAGTGTGCGTGCATAGCTCAAAATAGCGGTTCCCTGTTATCACATATTTTTTTCGACCTTTTCACAGCTGTCACAGTCTATCTAGATGTGTAAATGATCTAAGGTTAATGGTATATTTTGGTACCATAAATTATTTGTATAAAGTGAGACTTTTATGCAAGAAAAAGTTGTATTTAATATCAAACCCTTTGCACAGGATGCGGCTAGATTATGGGTATCACAACGGCGCCTATTTCTGCCGTGAAGCAGTAATGTGTAAGCATCACTGTAGTTCGGTCTGAAGGGCGCCGTAGCTAGTGAAATTTGCGCAGTTGTAGAGCCCCTCAGAATTTTTGGGTTTTTCAAGAATCCTGAGCGGTACTGCATTGTAATGGGCAGGGCTTAACAACTACCATCATCTGAACGTCCTGCTCGTCTTGTCCCTTATTGTCATAAAAAAAGAATAGAAACAATATTATTTAGTCTTTAGCAAATCGTACTATAATTGACGGACTGAACAATGTCTCAATAATACGCTGATAAAATATAAGAACTATAAAGTACTAAATCCAGTAATAATAATCTTTAGTTCGATATTTCGTGACGGCCAACCTATTGCCTACATGTAGTCTTAAAAAAAATGATATTATTATAGTACCTACTGGCTAGTTTGTTAAGTTCTAAATCATAATATTCAGTCACATACCATATCGCATCCCCGCACAGTAAAATATTTTATTAAAGAGTGCAAAGTGTAAATAAATAGAAGACATTAAAAATATATGCCTGTAACTACTTATTGAAATGATATAATAGTTTTAAATAGAATCTATATTATTTACAACTTAAATTATAATTATACTGTGATAATGTAATTTTCATTTACCAAATTCTACCAAATTAGTAGCTTTTTCAATCATTAATGTTATGCTCTTCAATGTTCCTACTACGAACCGTTGTTTTTATTTGCTTGTGTAGTAACTTAGCTAAAGGATTGGTGTCCGCTTCGCTCCAACTAAGTGCGCCTAAGTGAGCAGACCCGTGACAGTGTCGAAAAATGTGTGACGTAGACGTGCCACATGTTCTGTTAAACTTTGCAAATAATTGAAACTAAAATGCCGGGTTGCGTAGTAAGACTTTGTAAAAATAATAGTACTAGAAATAAGAAAGACACTGGGATCGCATATCATCAGTAAGTATTTTTATTAATTTCAATATAAAATAACACAAAGCGTATGTTACAAAATTTGAAAGATGCCATTGAGCGTCAAGATGCCACGTACACAAGCATCTAATAGTTGCCGTAATAAAAAAATTATTGTTCTTAGGCAGCTTATCTAGTTGGAGCGCAGCGGAGACCAATTTTTAATCTTATTGTAATAAATTAATTATATTATACAAATGCAAATATATTTTTAAATCACCTTACATAATACCATCAAATCTATTTTTAATTATTTTATCGAAAATTATATATTTCAAATCTATCATAAAATTAAATCTAAATAATAAATGTGTCTGTGCATCTAGACGCATAAATTATCTTAGGTAATTAATACTAATATTTTTTTAATTCGATATTCAGAAAGTATTAGGTACCTAGTACATAAGTAAGATTTACATTTAAATAACTAATTGTGTGGTTGCTCTAAGAGATCGTGATCTCTTCGTGAACTAGTCGATTTGAGCCGACTTCACCCGAACGAGTGCTATTTCATTATTGTACATTATCCTACATTATCACTGACCTATACTATTTACCACTGGACTGGCAGCTGTCAAAGTGCTTTGGTGCCTGTTTGATATTCGCCATTTTGGCGCTGTTGTCCATGTAGCGAGAGTCTGCGGTACTAGTACCGCAGACTAGTACTAGTAGTTCAAGAACTAGTAGTTACAACCTCTGCAAAAATCGATAGATGGTGGGAAACTATTTACAAAAAAAATGTGTACTTTATTACGTTGATTCCTGAAGTATACGTAGTAGTATAAGTAACACGGAAAACGACCGACATTAGATCAAATTGCGTTATTACTTTAGAGTCATCTGAAGCTTCTCTCGCAGCCATTTATTTTATACGTCAAAATTAGTTCTCTGGTCGCTCGCGAGTGGCGCTTCAAATAGGCACTAAAAATTAACTGTCAAAAATATGGAACAACCTGTCCAGTGGTATTTATACAGATCAGTGTATATTATTCAATAACTACAAGATAGTATGCAGTGTGCTTTATGAAGTTTTCAATTCAATTATTTACATTTTTTTGTTATATTAATTTCTTAGATCATTTATACGTCTAGATAGACTATTATAGCTGGGAATACGTCAAAAATAATTGTAGTTGATAATTAACCTCTGTTTTGAGCAATGCACGCACATTAACACAAAGTGACATACAAATCGCGTGTGTAAGACGTAGCTTGTCACGCACACTAAAGTAATAAACCTGGCCTGTTTTCATCGGTTGTCTAGCAGTAAGAGGCTCTATCTAGAGGTATAAATTATCCAAGATTAATATTTTGTACACGGTGTGTCGTGAGCTAATGGTAAATATAAAGACGCCGTTATATCAAACGGCATATTATAACCCACGAACGTTGAAACCATAGATTTACAATATACTATAGTACATATAAACAAAGCGTGAGAGAGAGAGAAGACAATCTCTAACGGAGATACAGAGAGATAGAAAAGGAAAGCGAATATTGTAAATATAACGAATTTTGATTGACATGTTGATAGAAGATTAACAATTGATGCGTCACTCAAAAAACAATAATAATATGACAGAGACACATCTGAGTAAGCGAGATACACTACAATATTTGCTATCCCTTTCGCGTATGCGATTTTTGTGTTTGGACCCAGTTCATCGGCTCCCAACAAAAATATGGGACGTTGCTGTCTATCACATTCACTGACCTCTATTATGTATATTGTATATACCACTGGACTGGCAGCTTTCAAAGTACTGTTGTGTCTGTTTGATATTCGCCATTTTGGCGCTGTTGGCCATGTAGCGAGAGTCTGCGGTACTAAAACTAGTGATGACAACCTCAGCAAATATCGATAGATGGTGAGAAACTATTTACAAAAAAAATATTGTGTACTTTATTACGTTGATACCTGAAGTAAGTATAAATAACACGGAAAACGAACGAAATTAATTCAAAATGCAAAAAATACTTCAGAGTATTGTACGTTCCTTCGCAGCCATTTGTATTATACGTAAAAATTAGTTCACAAGTTAGGATATCATCCCCACCATCTGGATGTGTGTCGGTCCTCCACAGTGCGGTTTTCAAGGATATTCTTCCACGTACTACATAGCTGTGGAATGAGCTTCCTTGTGCGGTGTTTCCGGGACGACACGACATGGGTACCTTCAAAAAAAGCGCGTACACCTTCCTCAAAGGCCGGCAACGCTGCTGTGACTCCTCTGGTGTGCAAAAGAATGTGGGCGGCTGTGATCACTTAACACAAGGTAACTCGTACGCTTGTTTGTCCTCCTATTCCATAAAAAAAATTAGTTCTCTGGACGATCGCGAGTGGCGCTTCAAAAAGGCACAAAAAAATCACTGTTAAACATATGGATCAACCTGTCCAGTGGTATTTAAATACAAGTCAGTGATTACATTGTACAAATCGTCCAGAACGAAAACATGAAAATATAATACACGTCACAGAATTTTGTTTTCTTATACATCCATACGCTGACAGCGAATCTACTGTTCATCTTCTATCTATTTTGTCAACAGTCAGCTATTGAAATAAGCATCTTAGCATTACTATAACTAGCTAACATAGACCAAGTATAGTAACTAGACATCGGTTTGGCGTGGCCAACATGAGACAGATAATATCCTAAATATATAGGTACATAATATAACATGTTCTTTCACTATCACTTTTCAATCGTAAAACACAACATCGCACCATATTTCCTTCGATTCTACTTAAAATTGTCACTGATGTTGAATAAATAGTGGATATTCCACACGTTTCACAACAATAAAATCTTATTTTTATAGACGCAAATAAAAGTAAACAAAATATCTGTGCAGCGCTGTCAATTTTGTTTAGCACACCGGGTGTGCTGACCTTGAAAAAACTGGCAAAAGTTTTTCTTTTTCTCATGTAAGAGAGGTTAATTAGTCTAGTTACTATACTAGGTCAAATCATAATTGGCCACGCATTGTCGAGCTGTCAGATAAATGTTAACTGTATATTATAAGTCTTAGATTAAGTATTGGTCTCCGCTACGCTACAACTACATGCCGCAGTAGTAGTCCCAAAGTGCGCCAATTAATACTACGCCCAAGCGTACTGGAGCCAGTCTCTAACAATGTGTGACGTTGACGTGCCACAGATACTGTTAAACTTTGCTAATAATTGAAACTAAAATGCCGGGTTGCGTAGTAAAGCATTGTAAAAATAATACTAAAACAATTAAGAAAGACACCGGGATCGCATAATATAATCAGTAGGTATTTTATATTTTATTAATTTCAACGTAAAATAACACGAAGCGTATGTTACAAAATTTGAAAGATGTCATTGAGTGTCAAAATGCCACTGACACAAGCATCTAATAGTTGCCGTAATAAAAAAGCTATTGATCTTAAGTAGTGCGGTATCTAGTTGAAGCGCATTGGAGACCAATCCTTAATTTAAGATCTATCTCTACTAATAAATGGAAAGCCGTTTTTTTTGTTCAGTTATACTGCGAAAACTACTGAGCTAAGTTATAAATCTATGATGTAAATTATACTTTTGAAGTGTCTGCCTGTCTGTGACTTTACTATGAGGTCACTAAGGCTGAGATCTATAGACCGTACTTAGTCTTTTCTGAGACTTTACTTGCGTTCAACTTTGCTGAGTGTGAAATGCGAACTTCACTTTTGCATTGGACTGTCTTGGCATAAGTCACAGTAGACATGTGTATCTTAAGTTCAGTATATGGCTGAATGCGCATACTGTGCAGTGCCAAAGAAAAAAAAAAGGTCAGTATAATTTCTGCTGTCAAATGTCAATGAAAACGAAGTCAACAATTATTAAGCTTACACTACACGTGATGCCGGCTAGATTATGGGCGGCGGCGCCTATTTCTGCCGTGAAGCAGTAATGTGTAAGCATTATTGTGTTTCGGTCTGAAGGGCGCCGTATATGTCTCAAGGTGACGAGCGCAATCGTAGTACCCCCCAGATTTTGTGGGTTTTTCAAGAATTCTGAGCGGCACTGTATTGTAATGGCATATCAATTACCATCAGCTGAACGGCCTGCTCGTCTCGTCCCTTATTGTCATACAAAAAAAGTTCTACGAACCTAAAGTCTGAGCAAAGTCGCTATATAGATCTCAGCCAAATATTGACAAACGCGTAGGAATAATAACAATATAATGATATATATTTTTATCACTGTCCATAAGCAATATTATTCCTATATTTTGTCATTCAAGGTTTTCTCGATTACTTTTCTTAGTAGTAAATGGTAATAACGTAGGTATTATTACCATTCGAAAAAATGTCTAAAGATTTTACGTGTGTAATATTATTTTATTCAAAGTATTGTTTGCGAACCCGAATAGATTTTGTAAGATAATAATAGTAGTTGTGACATTCGCGTTGTGTTTAAAATCGTTGTAGATAAATCCATAAAGATATTCTTCGTTATATTTTAAAATTTTAACTGAAATATAAATCTATACGAGAAGTTATGTAGTTTTATTTTTAATTTGTTTACAGCATGCTTTGGGAGAAATGTACTTGATGTGAATAATTGTTATAGTGTCAGCTATTTCTACGATGCAGATGGTGCCGTTTTGTTGCATGGAACGAAGCCGTGAGCCTGAATACACCCGAGTACGTGGATTGAACTTTCTTCCAATCATATATTTTCACTTATCGGGGATATAAAGTATCGTTGATACCTATATACGTTTATTAAATAATTGTATTCATATTCGCGATATATTATATAGAGACAATGAGTGCTTTAGTACTAATATCTGCTAAAACCCTCATTGTCTCTCCCAATAAAGTAGATGTGATTTATAAAGACCCTTCTACGTATTTACGTATTTTAGGCCCTCGAAGTGAAAAATGGCCGACACCGGTCAGCTGTTTCGTATTTGAAGACTTCCGTCCAATATGGCTGCTGCTGATTATATTTTTCATTGTAATAATATACAAATTTTACTTTACAATAAAAAATTTATTATGTTTTTTTAGACGTCTGAAGTCCTGAAGAATAATTGTTCACTTTCTACTTTACTTCTCGACAGTTTTCAAAATTATTCAGTGAATCTAGGATCGAAGAACGACGCAATAATGACGAACTGACGTGGTGGCTTGCTTAAAGCTGGCAGCTTGGGCGCATGTGCAGCTTTATATATTTTCACAGACATAAAAAAATTATTTCCTGTTCTTTTCCGAATTACTACAGCTGTGCCTGATAGGGTTGAGTTTTTTTTTTTTTAAGTCACCTTATACTCCAACAGCCATCTGCTATGACGTCAATAAGTGGGATACCATTCATCCATAGCAGCATCATTCATTCAAATGGCTAATTCTTTTTCCCAAACTTTGTTGACTGTGTCCATTCTTTTGTTAAATATGTTAGAAGATATTTAGGGCAAATCCATTGCTGCTAACAATTCATTTAATTGCGTATTGCCATATCCTATTGCTACTGCATTCGCAACTGTATTTATATTTATATCAATTTCAGTATCATTGCAAAATGTGTTATGAAACTTTTTTCATAACACATTTTGCATTTTAATTTTAGATTTGAAACTAGTCCTTATTTTCTTTCAATTGCAATCCACAGTCTATTTTACCATGTAAGAAACTTCTTAAAGGTCCTTCAAAAATCTTTATTTATATTATATCTTTTTGCCTCCACCTCGATCCTTGATGACAACGGAAAAACACCGCCGACCATCCTGCGGTGTCAGAGCTCTATACCTGAAGTAAAGTTCAGACAGAAAAGTGTTAGGCGAGCTCAGTTTTCGTTAGATGTTAGGAAGTCGAGCGGGCCGAATGGCATTTCTCCAATCGTGCTTAGAACATGTGCCCCCGAGTTGACGCCGGCGCTAACGCGTTTATTCCGGCACTCATACACAAAAGGCATAGTCCCTGACTGATGGAAGTCAGCCCTTGTCCATCCGATCCAAAAAAAAAGGGAACAGTTCGGAACCAGCAAAGGCCTGGCAATTAACCTGGATATAGCGAAGGCCTTTGATCGTGTATGGCACAATGCGCTTCTCGCAAAACTTCCATCATTTGGGCTTCCTGAGATCTTATGCAAGTGGACCTCCAGCTTCCTCACTGGGCGCAGCATACAGGTCGTTGTCGAAGGTTATGCTCGAATCCTAGGCCCGTGAACGCTGGAGTGCCCCAAGGTAGTGTGCTATCTCCCACACTGTTTCTTCTGCATATCAATGATATGTTGGACACCTCCAATATACATTGCTATGCAGACGACAGCACGGGCGATGCGGTATACACGGGCCATGAGGGTCGCTCGAGGGAAATCGTCGACCAGTGCTGGGAGAAACTTGTGTCTTCTATCGAGTCCTCAAGTGAGAAGGTCGCGGAATGGGGTAAATTGAACCTTGTCCAATTTGACACCCAGAAGACTCAAATTTGCTCGTTTACCACTGAAAAAAACCCCATTTGTCGTACCACCGCTCTTCGACTATACTTCCCCTGGGTCTCGAAAACTCGAGCAATTGCCAATTCTGTGGCCACGAATTGGCTCCGAAAAAACTGGGCGTCATAGATAGAGCATGACAATTCTTCAAGCTGGCCCACATTCTAGCGCTGTACAAAGCGTAGGCCCGGCCACATATGGAGTATTGCTGTCATCTCTGGTCTGGCGCACCACAGTATCAGCTCAATCCATTTGACCGCGTGCAACGCAGAGCAGCTCGAATTGTTGGGATGACGATGCGTAGAGACATCGCTGAATTGTGTGTCTTCTACCGCATTCATCACGGGGAGTGTTCCGAAGAGCTGCTTCACCTGATAACTGCCGCCGAATTCCACCTTCGCACGACACGCCACAAGTTAGGATATCATCCCCACCATCTGGATGTGTGGCGGTCCTCCACAGTGAGGTTTTCAAGGAGCTTTCTTCCACGTACTACGAAGCTGTGGAATGAGCTTCCCTATGCGGTGTTTCCGGGACGAAATGACATGGGTACCTTAAAAAAAAGCGTATACCTTCCTTAAAGGCCGGCAACGCTCCTGTGATTCCTCTGGTGTTGCAGTAAAAAGTGGGCGGCGGTGATCACTTAACACCAGGTGACCCGTGCGCTCGTTTGTCCTCCTTTTCCATTAAAAAAATGAATGAAAGTTAATCTTTCTGAGATGATGTTAAAAGTTGTAATAATTCCGAAGTGTTAAATCTTTTATGTACCTATCTAATTATAATAATATATATTGTCATTTTTGTGGACGATAGCGCAAAAGATGAATATTGTATTTTTATAATCATATATAATTATATATATATATTTGTGGTTTATTATATATATATATATAATTAAACCACATAAAAGCTAGTACTTTAGTACTGATAAATAAAGCAATTCGTGCGAAATTATTCCCATTCCAAAATGTTCAAAAATGCACAGAAGCTGGCACTCCCGGAGTGCAACCCGTATTTTTTTTTCTAATCCTGACTGTTTAAATAATGCTGTCAAATTGTTACATTGTTTACATTATATAAATACTCACATTCACTCTGCATTGTCTTCGAGAAATCCCTAAAAAAACAATTATTTCATTGAAATAAAACATATTTATGCTAAACATTAGTCTCATTAGTTCTCTCTACTTGCGTACGTAGAGCTATACGTACCTATAACTATGCCAATATCAGATCTCAAGTATTTTTTTAAGTCAAATTCGAACTTTCCTTACTACGCTGCAATTTTTAATAGTTACCTACATTAGACTCGAGAATATTTGTTATTTGGTGTTCTTATCAAACGAAAATGCATGATTATATCAATATAAACATACAGGCTAGCCAAAATATTTAATGTTGTTGGTTAATATCATTTTACTTAAATCATAACGCCAATTATTACTTTAATATTATGTTAATAAAAATAGGTACTTATGTGCTTACTCAATGCTATCACGCATCTCTTGAGTCATCTTTTTACACCGTTTGCAAGGACTGATTTACGTTTTCTGGACAACTTCACTGATTTTCTAAGTTTCCACCCAGTCTTATTTCCCATTATTATTATTTTTTACACCAAGAGAGAATCAATTTCAAATTCAAATATTTTTATTCAAAATAGGATGTGAAATCACTTATTGAAAGTCAAAAAAACTACCACCCATTCCAAAGTGAATGCCTCAGGCCTGAGAAGAATGGGCGCAACAAACTCAGCGGGCTTTTTTTTCATCAAAAATATGGTTTACAATTAAAGTAACATGTACAAAGTAACATTGTACAATTAAACTTATTATTTAATAGCCTGAGGGCGGTCGCTCCATTCCTAATCTGTGGTATCATTAAGTAATAGTATACCACTGCCTGATACAGCAAAATGAAAGGTAAATAAATTATATCACGCTGATTGAAGTATGTGAATGATGACAGGTCTGAAAAATGTAACGCCTGATCATATTTTGCGAGCGAATACTTTCTTACTTATGTCAATAAGTAAGGCGCAAACAGTTACATGCTTATAATCCTTGTTATTGATTACTAATCCTAATAAATGAACGTACGCAATAAAAGTACAAGCTTTATGAATGCCTCTTCTGAGTTTCGTACTAAACAAATGCGTCATACCGAAAAACAGCTTGTTTTACTGTAAATACAAATGGTGGTTAAAAATAACTCTGGAGTATTAACTATAACCAACAGCAAGCATTGGCAACTTAAGAATTAGACTTAAGGGTATGTCTAACAAGATAAATTAGTGTTCATAGCTCCAAATGCTATATTTCCACCATAAAACTTCCCTAAAAACACCTGGTTTGCGTGTTTTCTCCTCACTCTTCGCCTTAAAGCATAAAAGGTATTTATTTCCTTAAAATTGATTCCTTCAAAATTCTTTTTGATGTCAGTTCTAGCACTTCCACCGCTTCGGAAACAAATGCGCTCTGAGAGAGAAGAAACTACGCTAGAAACTCTCCCAGCACACTTTTTATTAAAATACTTATAATATAAAGATGGTCGCCGCTACATTTATTATTTTATCAATATAGATATCGTTTCTAAGGTGCTCGTGGTAGTAGAGATTTTTTTTAAATCCAATAAAAGTTTGTGCGTTCACCGCTTAGACACGGCAAAGGGAATCTCCCTTTGCCGTCGATTTGAGATCACTCCTCAAACTGCTACAGCTTGTATAGGTATATTCGGTTTCGATATTTCGAGCGACGTTCAGTTCCGTGGTCACTTGGAAGAGTACAGATTGGTGTACTCAGTAACGTGCGACAGAACTTCGCTTCAATCACTTGCAACTATATAAGGCGCAAATTCGTTATTCGCCATCACATCGAGTAATGTTCTCACCACTGGACGGGCGCTCCCCAGTAAAAGAGCTTCTTGCATTTGACCGTATGCAACGAAGAGCGGCTTTAATCATCTCCTATCGGTTGATTGATTATTTGGCGTTGTGTTGAGATGTGGGATCAGTCTGTAATGGGCAGGGCGTATCAATTACAAATAGCTGAACTTCCTGCCAGCCTCTTCCACTATTTTAATAAAAAAAAGAAGAACCGCTGTCTCGTTTAATATTTGGTTGAGTTTGTAGAAGTTAAACTTTAACATGATAAAACTGAATTTATGATGTATTAAAACAAATAATTTTAACGTCATAGTATTTGAATACATATTTATTTCCGGTTAAATACTTGTAAATCTATACATAATATTATATTTAAATTACACCAATCATCTAGCCTACGGCAGCAAGAATAAGTTGGGCCAAATCTTCCCTTGGAGACCTGGCTGCCAAATGCATAGTTACCCCTCCGCTTCCAGGGGCGATCCTAGCTCGCACCAGTACAGGAGCACCACTCCTGAATTTGGCAAATCCGCGAACCTCCTTTACTGCTTCACCACTTATTGCATTCCTCGGCAGACCTAAATGCTTGCAAACCGCTTTAGCCGCCTCATCGATGTCGTTCTGCGGTAGTGCAAACGTGTCTATAGCTTCTGGACATCCCTCAGCCTTTTCCCAAGCTCGCTCCCAGTCTTCTGCTGCCGCTTTAGCCCTAATTTGATCACATACGCCAATTTCAAAATCTTCCAGTGGATAAGAATCTGCATAGCCTTCCCCCGGATCTGGTACGCCTGTGTTAGGATCGCAATCACGAACAACAAACTCCAATTTACTCACAAAAGTGCCCAAACTATCAAAATACGCAGACGGAAATTTTAATAAAAGGTACACACTGTCAGGTTTATCGTAAACCAACTTGGGGCAAGGAACGATAGTAACAATTTCATAATCTTGTGGAGGCTCACACCTAACGTAAACCTCCTCCAGAATTTGGTCGCTCAAAGTATTGATGCATTCAAATTGAAGACAAACGTGCCCGGCGTAGATATGTTTTAACAAACGCACGCGGTATTCTGTTTCTGGTTCAGTTAAGTCGATGGGGAACACTGTCTGTATCAGTGGTCCTAATTGTTCAATGCCAGGCACTCTTGCCAATTGTTCAGCATAAATCTCTTCTATGGCAACTTTTGCTGGCTTCCGGACCTCCACTTCAACTATATCTTCGCTTGTATCTTTCACTTCTTCAGCTGGTACTGCCATTATATCGAAAGGTTCAGTCGGACGGACCTCAATGTGGTCTCGTAAGGCTCTCTCTAATAAAACTGGATTAGGTTTCTGTACGTTTATTATGTAATCATTAATCAATTGCTCGTCACCAGTTTCTAAAATGGCATTGTAAAGAATTGCTCTGTCGCGAACTTCGTCTTCATCATCCAATTCACAGCGGGAAAGTAGAACTTTAATATTCGGCAACAGCTCAGGTCTTTGCGCTCCAAATTGTGCAACTGCCGATACAGCAGCAGCTCTAACAGGACCAGATTCAAGGATAACTCTGTTATATATAAATCTGATATACCGCGATGGTTGACGCGATTTTGGTCCTTCACGGCCAAGCAAATGTAATATACGCACAGCTAAGGTTGTATGCTCACAATCCTCAATAAACTCACATAGGTGTGCTAGACCAGTTTCCTTAGCATCAGGGTTTTCTTCAACAAGAGCTATGATTGCGTCGGCAATTGCGGCTTTATATTCTAAGCCGCCTTCATCTCTCAACATTCCAGCGAGGAATGATGCCAAGGCTTGATGCTTACGTGGAAACTTAGTACATAGTCGTCGTATCGCTTTGACAACGACAATTTTAAATTCATCAGATATTTCGGACACAAAACTCGATATCTGTTTCATTAGTCTATCGATTGAGCTTTCAGCACCGGTAGCTAGTAAAGTAGTCACTGCTAAAGTCGCTACAGATCTGTTGGGGTCAGAGATAAGGTTTTCCAAATCGACAGCACAAGCTGCAACAGCTGTAGGGTGCTTTGCTGTAAGCCTTGCCAAAGTGCGAGCTCCAGCCAAGCGCAGAGAAGCCTTAGAAGAACCGCAGAACAACTGTAGCACGGATACAGCTGGAGCTAAATCTCTAAGAGCTTTTCGTAAGTTAACAATAGCATGTGCAGCTTCGTAAATGACCATTTCAGATTTATGACGTAGGCAGCATTCTATGAACTCAATGTAGGGTTGTGATGCTTCGGAGTCATCTTCCTCTACCAGTTGAGCTGCTAAACGGATAAGAAGGCACAGAGCATACGGAGATTTTATTGAAGATTTACTCAGTCGCGTTACTAATTTTACGGTGGACAATTTGTCGTTTCGACGAGTGGCTGCTGCAAGTCCTAAAGCGTGATAGGACACCATTGCATTATCTGAATTAATGCCCTCCTGTAACAAAAATAAAGGATTGAATATTTTTGCACTATATAAAGTTATTATTATACAGAGTGTCGCTACCATGGCGACAATTAAATGAACACACGGGTAAACTACTTAACCGTAATCAAAAAAAAAAATATCTAAAAATTTAAGTGAATTTTCATACAAAGAAATTATACATTTAGAAAGCAAAGTTTTTATCACGCTTCGGTGGGTTCATTCATTCACCTACGAGTTCTGATGGCTACGGCGCGGCGTGGAAGAAGTAAGTGTCCAGTGCCTACGCTAGCTGACGGCTACTAGACTATTTACAGGATCTAAAGCCGTTCAGGAGGTAAAAAGAAGAGAGAGGAGAAAAGTGTACATTTGAATAATGTGATAATTTGAGTGACATACTGGTGCGTACATATTGCTGAAATTGAACATGAAATGTATCATGCAAGAGAAGAATTCGCCGTGCAATGTGTCATGAAAGGTAACAATTTCTCATAGTTTGGACGTCTTAGGCTAGGGTTACTATGGATGCGAGTTCTGACGAAAATTCGTTCTGACGGATTCGTCAGAAGAAACAAACGCCTCCAACAAGCGTATCCAATGACAGTGTTTACTCTGGCAACGAAGAACGCGTCAGAACATGCACGACGTCGTCAGCACCACTCGAGCGTTCAAACGAGTTTGATTTTTTTCGCACGACCTGCGTCTGCGAATTTCGAGTGATTTCGTTTCCACCATGGATAACGATAAATTGATCAGTCTCGTGTACGAGAACAGGTGTTTGTAGGATATGAGAGACAAAAATGATCACAACAGAGATATTTCTCGGCAAAAGTGAGAGAAAGTTGCTAGCAGTAAGTACAATTTTTTATTTTGATGTTGGGCTTACATTAATTAGGTACATGAGCAATTAGAATTAATGTTTACATTTTATCTATCAAGAACATGACTTGTAGAGTTATAGATTATTACAGTAGGTTGTATTGAAACGGAAATTCACATGCTGGACTAACTAAATAATTTTTCAAGTTTTCTCTATTCTCATTCGCGCATCTTCCGTAGTGGTTATATCTCCGTGAAACTGGCACATTGTGTAGGGACTCAAAGTCCACCTCGGGAATATCAACGGAAGTAAGACCTTTTTTATCGATGTCAAATCAAATTCATCAAAGTTGTCCATCTTCGCTGGACGGCAGAAACGAACTGACTATCAAAATAACAGAAAACGCGCACAGTGTAAACGCCTTGTTCTGACGAGGATTTCGGACGTACTCGTCAGAACAAATTTTCGTCAGATATCGCATCCATAGTAATATGCATAGCCTTATGCGCGCATATCGAGCACATCACGCGCACGCAACGAGTATTACAAGCCGCGCGCGAAGAAAACCGTGATTTGTCGGCTTTTCCAACGAACACAAAGGGGCGCGTCTGAATGGCTCCTTAGTGAGGTTCGTAGTGAATGCGCGGTATGAGCGCGCTATGCATTCGCTCTTGCAGCTAACATGCAATGAAAGCTAGAATGTTATATTTCATGTTACTATTCATCAGTGTGTACGCACTTTCAGGAAATGGGACACTAACAGTGGCAAAAAAAAGCAACCTAGACATCCTCGAGCGCGGTTAAATTTTATTTTATTTTGCAGGAAATTTGTCATGCATCACGGAAGTAACCGGAAGAGGCTTCCAACTGAGCGAAACGTTCGACTGACGTATGGTTCGTTGAGGGTTGAACAACACATACCACGATTTAAGAACCATATGTTCTACTCAAACGGTTGGCTCACTTGGAAGATCGTTCGGACGAAACCCGAGAGGTCTCAGGTTCCATTCCCACATCGTTCATATTCATTAAATTAATTTTCAAAAATTGTCCATGACTTTTAGTCACATTCAAACTGTCAGTCTTTTGAATAGTAGCTTCAAGAGGGTTCATTTAAATTCCCTCTTCCATGTCTGATCTGCTGGAAAAATTTTCTCTTTCCTATTGTCTATCCCTCCTTGCTTGCATCATGGGTGTGGAGGTATCCACACCCATGATGCAAGCTAATAATAGCTAAAGAAAATATAACTCCGTCCAAGTTATATTTTCTTATTTCAAATCAAATCAAATCAAAATATTTTATTACAAAAATAAATTCTTAATAAATTTGTAATTGTTCAACGGACAGAGTTCGTTGGGGCAGTAAAGTCCTCAAATGGCAACCACATACCGGAAGACGCAGTGTTGGTAGGCCCCCACAAGATTGACCAACGATCTGGTCAAGATCGCTGTAATATGTTGGATGAGAGGCAGTGCAGGGCCAATTGTCATGGAAATCTTTGAGGTAGGCCTTTTTCCAGCAGTGGACATCTTCCGGCAGATAATGATGATTTAAAAATAATTTCAATTCAATATATTTTGTAAGGTGATGCAACAAAAATACTTTAACATCAAATACTCAATTCTTTGCACAAGTAAAATAAAAAAATTGATGTAAATTAATAAATAAAAGAAAAATGAAGCTTAGTTACCTATAACAAAAACTTTTAGATCATTTGGTGCTCACTAAAATTAATCTAAGAGTCACAGTATGAAAATTTAACATTTCAGCTACAGTCTAGATAGCGGATTTTGTTGTTAGACAACCAATAAAGACAGGCCAGGTTTAAAACTTTTATCTGTGTTACAAGCTATCTCTCCACTCTCAATTTGTATGACACTTTGTGTTTGTGTGTGTGAATTGCTCATAATAGAGATTATAACTCTAAGCTCGATTTTTTCCAATGTTTTTACAGCTGTCATAGTCTGTCTAGACATATAAATGATCTGAGAAAAAAACTTTGACGAGTCAATCATTAAATAATGAGAATCTACTTGATGGAGCCTGATTATCTCTTGATAACTGACTTAATGTCATACATAATCTAATGATAACAGTAGAGAATTTATGTCTTAGACCAATGACTATACACATGCCAAACTGTAAAATTATTTTATGGAAAACAAGCATACATACAGGTCATCTGATGATATATGATCACCATGAGTTGAAGTTTCAAAGGCTCAGAAGAGTGTTGCTGACCTAATAATGTGTCAAATAAGTGTACTAAAATAATGTCACAAATGACTGTTCCAGCAAATATAGTCAAACTTAATTTGCAACAGTATAAATTACATAAGATTGACTAATCCTACCAATGTTAAAATTAAAATAAATATAAAAAAGTTGTAGGCATTTCCAATACTACATAATTATTAACACTTTAACTGCCCTAGAAAGGTCTCATGAGTGAGACATCAATCAAACTACAGGAGTTTTAACACATTTTAAATACAAATGGTGTGCTAAGCAACAATTGTATCATGTGTTGTCACAAATGTTGTGTTTTAGCAGGTAATGTTTTTCTTACTCCTACCATCTTAACTAACTGTTTAAGTTAAACTTACCTGAGCCTCATTTGCCCATCGTTTGACTAGATCAGGCGCTGTTGAGGATAAATGTAGTGCTGACACCAGGGCGGCAGAACTAACGGCAGGGTTTTTATCAACAATAGCCTGTTTCATGTATCTCTCAATTGCTTGAAGCATTGTATTATCTGTGATGCTGCATAGCGCCCGTATAGCAGCTGCACGGTATAAATCCTCTTTACCAGTCATATCTTTCGTCAACGAAGACGTAACTATGATTACATCCTGAGCCATCTTACTCAGTTCCTTTATACACAAGTAAACCATCCTACGAAGCATTACATCTTTCGATTGAAACAATTTAGTAGTCGCGAAAAAAGCGTCTGTAGCCTCTTGTGTAGTCAATTTTTCGCCTTGGTTGAGTAAATAGAGAATTTTCGACAAAATATGACAACATTTTCTGGGATTAACTGGTGTCTCATTAAAATAGCGAGACTCTTGTAAAATGATGGTTTTATCAAGGTTTTGGTAAGGGTTACCACCTGTGTCTTCTTCTTCTTTCTTGTCTCGTTTAAATGCACTCATTTTCTTGTTTTCCTTAGATATTATTAAAAAGTTATACGGTGACGACGAATACAGCTTTAAAGATTTTGATACAAATTACACGTCACAACTTTGTCATTTGTCAAATGTCAATTAATGTCTCATGGAAATGATTGGAATCTTGACTTGAATAGAATATTGACACTATAGAAGTAGCCCCATATGCCCCTTTTAGATAGCAATAGTTTTGACAGTTTTCTTAGGTGTTGTCTTATAGACTGTTTTCCAATTACAGCACTATTGTAGAGCGCAATATGCAGCATAATGCTCAACATTGAGTGTTCCATCTACAATAATGCTTCGCACAATCGAGCACTCTCAAAAGTACTGCTTTCGCGTGATGCGTAGAATAGATCCCAACTTAATTAGGCAGAAAATTAACGTGTGTTTTTTCTATAAGTTGGCATTGATCCAAATTTTATTTACTATAGGTAGTAATATTGTTTATTATTGAAAAAAATTTAAAAGCTTTCGTTTCGTCGTAGTTTTTTAGAAATAGAAATTCAGACTGTGTAAAAAAAATTTAAGTATGGATAAAGATACAAACTTACCGAAAAATGATTTACATTATAATTTCATTTTAGAATTCTAAAGTATACACAAATTTATTGAACAAAAATGAACTTTTGTCAACATTGCTCGAATGGCTTGATCGAATCATTTAATGAAGGAGACACCATAAATGTTTTCGTGGAAATGAACATATTTAACAAAATGAAGAAGACAACATCTTATTTTCTTATTAGATTGCTAACTCTAAAAATTTTTTTTTTTCAACACTGAACTAGTATACACGTACTCTGCTAGTGCATTTTAAAAGTAATTCATGTTCCAATTAAGCATCAGCACAATTCGGCATTGTGCCGCACTGAGTCGCATTAAGCTCTGTAATTGGAAAACTACCATTACTATTAATAGGAAATATATTGTTTCATTTGTTATTTCTATTCATATGTATTTATTTTCTTTCATAAATCTAAGTTTTTAAAATATAAAAACTATGTGTTATATTATTAGATAGATACAAAAACAAAATATCATTAACTTGGAGTGCCGCCGGCAGCGGAGTCATTCCCAAGGGTTGAGCTATCGGTAGCAGGGCCACAGACAGAGGCAAATGTATTTGATCTTTGAGCCAACCGCTTAGCGACAACCCGTTGATATATATTTTATAATTTTTAAAAGGCAATTTCTTACCCCTGTAACCCTTTTACGTTGTTTATCTAGTTACATAAAATTCAATTTAATGTTTTCCAAACAAAAACTTTTAAAATAGATGTAATTGGTAGACTGCATAAGGTTTCATCAATAAAAAGGAGATTTTGGCTCTAAGCCAGGAAAGCTCTACCTTAAAGCTGCTTTCAGAGAAAAGTAATATTATCGCCTTTAATACGTTGGTGGCATATATTTATCTCATTAATTTTGATACCATACTCTTGTCGATATACGTTTCAATGTAACATTACTATAAGCCGTTGAGAATATTTTTATTGAGAATACGGGTCCTATCCAACTGTTGTTACTGCAGTGATTTTCTAATAAATCTTTATTTGGTATTCTACTTTTTGCCCTTTAAGTTTCCAGTGCTTCAATAATATGCTTCTGTGTCCTAGATATTCTAGTAATTTTCAGGGCTTAATAATCGGTAATCCATAAATAGGTAGATATGGTAGCTATTCATTTAGTTGAACTGTAAAGTTTCGCAAAAAAGTATCTTAACCACTTTTTCTCATAAGCTATTATATTAGAATATTAATATATTATTGTAAGAAAAGTTTTAAGTAAAAAAGCAAAACAAAAGAGAGAATTTGAAGAAATAAAGACATGAAGCACGTATTTTGAATTATAGTTATAAATTTGGAATAAAAACAATCTTGATACTGTGAGTGTAAAGATAATGAGAATTTTTATCGCCAGAATGGATTGTGGAAAATTATTACTCTGAGTAAATAGTTTAAAGGCCTTTTATGGCTAAATTGAAAACTTCAAAATTGACATTTTGACACTTAAAAAATAACATTGTACATATTGATTTTCTTAGCTTTTCGTGGGGGTACAGTTTTTCTCGTTGAAATAATCAATATATATATTTAATTCAACGCAATAGTAGACATTTGCAGAATATAAGCTGCAACTATATATTTTAAGTTTAAGTTTTAGTAATTTAAAGCTTTCATAAGCTTGTTTACTGACCCGTAACGATAAAAGTAGTAAGTGTTCATTTTAACTCGTTTAATTAATAAAGCAACATTCTTTTCGAATAAAATGAGTACCATAGCGCAACAGGAAAGCCTTATTAAGGAGAGTTTGTTTCATTTTATCACGAAAAATATCCCTACGGCTAACATTAGTGTTATAGATGATATAGCCCTTTCTTATGTTATTTCTATAATAGAATCAGCATCTCAGGACTCTTGCTTCGATATTGAAGGTAAGATACATACAATTTGTTATTCTTAAAGTGATAGGTATTTCTCACTTCAGGGAATAAATTTAATTTGTAACCAAAATTTATGAACGATGCGTGACTCGAACCCGCGCCCAATTGGTGTGTTATATAGTCTATTTCAATAATAATCAAGTTTTATTAATGTGCGCGCTAATATTTTACATAAAAACTTAATATAATGAAAATTTTATCACATTTCTGCCTATAATCTCGAGCTTTAACCTTTTATTTAAATAACTTTGGTTCAAAAACATAATTTATGATTTTACACATTGATTTTTCTATACTTTTAACTATGTGAATGTATTTTTTATATAGCCATAGGTGCAGTTGTTATGTAATTATATCGCTTTTAATATTGATGAATCTCGCGCTCGCCGTCGGATAATCTTAATCGCGTCATCGGACGTTTCACTACCTGCCAGCTGTTATTGGTCGGACGTTGCAATAGTTAAAGAGACATACCAATATTCTTGTTCAACTGTCAGTTTCTAAGAGTTGAACAAGTCATACCAATATTTACGAACCATATGTCACTCGAATGGTTGGTTCTGTAGAAGAGCGCTCGGACGGGACCGGTAAGATACGGATTAAAAATAAATTGTTTTAAGTTTATGTTATTAATCAGTTTATGTAACTTATAATTGTGAATTATATTTGTGAAATATTTCAATCCTTTATTTTTCCACTTCCTTTACAAGGACAGAAGCAAAAGATTGCACATTTCAGGATTATTCTAGATATATTATATACTAGCTGACCCGGCAAATGTTGTTTTGCCATATAAAGTATAATTCACGCAATAGCTTTATAAATAATAGCCTATGTGTTATTCTGGTGTGTAAGCTATATTATTGTAAAGTTTCATCAAAATCCATTCAGTAGTTTTTGCGTTAAAGAAGTTCAAACATACATCTAGACATACTAACTTTCACATTTATAATATTAATAGGATAAAGTTAAGATTAAAATTGAATCATGGACACACCCAGTAACATTTACCAGATTTGTAGAGGGTAGTGAACTGCAACGGCTTGGCAGTTGATCGTGTAGTGCAACTAATCTCAATCTTGCAGCAACTTGCTTTGCATCAGTATCATTCTCATCAACGATTTTCAAAGTGGCCAATATTAGTGGCCTCTTTGAATTGAAATTGGTTTTCCAGGGGTCAATGTAAAAGATTACTGATTTTAAGGGTGTAATAATTATCACAAGTTCTTATTTGAACCTCATATAAGTAGTGTTATGTAATAACTGTGAATAATATATAAAATTACTAATATTTACAAGGATGCTTGTTATACTTAAAAAAACTCATAACGATAAAAGTAGCTAGTGTTGATTTTAAATCGTTTAATTAATAAAGCAACATTCTTTTCGAATGAAATGAGTATTATAGCGCAACAGGAAAGCCTTATTAAGGAGAGTTTGTTTCATTTTATCACTAAAAATATCCCTACGGCTATCATTAGTGTTATAGATGATATAGCCCTTTCTTACATTATTTCTATAATAGAATCTGCATCTCAGGACTCTTGCTTCGATATTGAAGGTAAGATACAATACACTTTGTTATTCTTAAAGTGATAGGTATTCCTCACTTCAGGGAATAAATTTAATTTGTAACCAAAATTTATGAACGATACGGGACTTGAACCTGCGACCCATTGGTATGTTTAAATATTGGTATGTCTTGTTCAACTGTCAGGTTCTGAGTGTTGAACAAGACATACCCATATTTATGAACCATATGTCACTCGAACGGTTGGCTCTGTGGAAGAGCGCTCGGATGGGACAGGTAAGATACGGATTAAAAATAAAGTTTTAAGCTTATATTATTAATCAGTTTATGTAACTTATAATTGTGAAATATTTTAATCCTTTATTTTTCCACTTCCTTTACAAGGACAGAAGCAAAAGATTGCACATTTCAGGATTATTCTATATATATTATATATAAAGTTAAGATTAAAATTGAATCATGGACACACCCAGTAACATTTACCGGATTTGCAGAGGGTAGTGAACTGCAACGGCTTGGCAGTTGATCGTGTAGTGCAACTAATCTCAATCTTGCAGGAACTTGCTTTGCATCAGTATCTTTCTCATCAAGGATTCCCAAAGTGGCCAATATACCTCTTTGAATTGAAATGGGTTTTCGAGGGGTCAATGTAAAAGATTACCGACTTTAAGGGTGTAATAATTATCACAAGTTCTTATTTGAAGCTCATATAAGTTGTGTTATGTAAAAACTGTGAATAATATATAAAATAACTAATATTATACAAGGATGGATTATTATGGGGATACTTAAAAAAAACTCAAGACCATTCTTGAGGTACTATGGCTATGAGGGTATCAGTGTCTGATACAGGGTTGTTGCGGATGCAAATATTTTGACATCCATAGATACTGATGCTGATGCAAATTATTAATGTTCACATCGGTAAATGCAGATGCGGATTTCAGGATTTTTTTAAAGATATTTCAATTTTAAGTCCATGAATAAATGAAAATAATTTTAATTTTTTTTATTAAGTACTAACAAACAAAACTAAAACAATTTTTAGTTGTATTTAATACTTATAGCCTACAAGACTTAAAAAATAACACATACTTAAAAACTTATAAACACAAAAAAAATATATATTTAAATACTTTTACTTAAAAAATATAGAGAAACTAATTTCAGTAATTAAATAAAAAAATCTGGGAATTATATTTGATAAATAATAAAATGGCAGCCTTCTCAGCCTCCAAGCTATTTCGGAGTGGGTCATATATTAACCCAGCTCCACTAAACAGTTGTTCGCTGGGAGCACTGGCTGGTGGATGTGAAAATATGTTTGTGCCAATTTGTTGAGAGTTGTAAATTCACCATTACCAAAAGTGGATTTTCATCCAATCTTTTTTTATTGGGATAAATGACTAATTCCTTTGGGAGAAGGGCGTCGGGGCTACTGTTGTCAGGTCTCCTTCTCCTTCACCTTCATCTTCACTCAATGAATCTAACATCATGGCAAGATCTCTTTTTAACAAGTCTTCATACCTATACCGGATATGCCTTGTTCCAGATCGAAGTCAGCTCCCATTCTCATTCTTTTAGTTTTTTCAAAATTTAGCTACGATATATTATGAGAACCAGTAGCGATAGGGTCTAGGACTGCCAACCGAATAGCATCAGTATCCGGTGCTTTTGCTAGTCAAGTTTTTTCATAAGCATTTGAATGATAGAAATCACAGATGATATGAGTGCTGGAGAGCTGCTCATTTCACGAGTGGCTTCTTTGATAGGTTTCAATAGTTCAAGGCAGCATTCCATTATTTCCAAATGTGATTATCATTAGCATAAAAACTTAACACATCTTTTATCTTTGAAACTCGCTCAATCCATCTAGCCCCGCCCACTTTCTTTTTCAAGTCCTTTGCAAGTCATTCAAGAATATTCCACATACGAGGGCGGCACTGAAAATTTCGGGAATCAAGGAAGTGACACAACATTACTATTTAAAAATGTATTTATTGACACATTTTTCCATACGATGGAACCAATAATTGAAGCAACCATTCCATTCGGAGGTTGGGGTCTCCAAAATGGACGTTTTGTAGGCGTCCACAGCTTCTTCAGGTGATGAAAATCTCAGACCACGCAATTTATTCTTTATTTTAGGGAAAGTATAGAAGTCATTAGGGCTTAGGTCGGGGCTGTATGTATGATGGTCTAATAATTCTATGTTTTCTTGCTCTAAAAACTCTTTTGTTCTGTGCGCGGTGTGAGAACTCGCATTGTGGTGATCGAGGATGATGCGGCAGTTGCAGTTCTCTTTATGGAATTCAGAAACGACCTGTGGCAAACAAATGCTAGTGTACCATTTTGCATTAACCGTTCTTTGTCCCTCAAGAGGAATAGTCGCAACATGGATTTTTGGAGACAAACGTGGCCACTATTTTTTTTGCAACACTCCGTGAACGAACAATTTTTGTTGGCTTTAACTCATTTCGCACGCGTATATCCAGGATTCGTCACCTGATACGATGTTGTATACAGCATATTTTGCTCTTCACAAAGCAAATGCGGTATACATCGGGAAAACAACTTTTTTACATCTAATTGTTCATGCAGGATTATTTGTATTTGATTCATGCCAATGTCTAAAGTTGCCTGAATTTCGCGGTATGTCACATGTATCTGATGTATTTGATCTTCCTCAATCAGCTTACGCACAGCATCAACGTTTTCTTTGGTTGACTGCAGTTTTTGGACCACCTTGACGGGGAACATCACTGAGCTTGACACGTCCACGTAGAAATTCAACAAACCAGCGATAAATTGTGGTTTTGGATGGGGCTTCATCAGCAAATGCAGAAATCATCCGGTCAACACACTGTTGTTGTGTTAAACCACTTCGAAAGTCATAATAAATCATCACTCTAGAATTTTCTCGAGTCAATTCCATTTTTTCAACGACTATACAAGTTTGACAAGACCTTGTGACAAGACCGAGAATCTTTTTTTTTAAATAAATAAATGCTATTCGATTTTTAAAACGAAGGAGTTTTCAATTAAAAAGATTTTAATATGACAGGAACAGTTCAAATATTCCATTCCCGATACTTTTAGTGCAGCCTATGTATGCACATGCGAATAACCGTAACACCCCTGGTCTGATATCCACGTAGCCAATTAAGGTCTGGCATCTGTTCATTTTGGAAATGGGGTTTCTTGCCTTAAACAGTTTGAAAATCACTATTGTAAACCACACCATGGTCTTCCAAAGCCAAACCCAATGTTTTGCTACTAGGCAAGATAAGATTTTATAATGTATATACATTAGACCTTCTGTAATAATATTAAAGGAATGGATTGATATAATTTATTGCTGAAATTTTCTATTAGTTTTAAATATTTATGCTGTATTCTCTCTAACACTCAACTTATTTGGTTTGTAAAATTCTTCACATCTCTCTCTTACTCTATAGTTTTCATTTGATTGTGTGCTTTTGTCTGTCTCATTCTAACAAGCCGGAGAGAGAGGGATGTGAATACTTGCCAATAATTATACCATGTTTAATGATAAAATATTCGTTTTAGGTAATGTAATTTAATTTTATGCTTTTTGCCAACCCATTTTATATAAATATAATAAAATTACTGGTGATAAGTCATACAATCTTTTTTTGTGTAATTATCTTCTTACTTGGGCACTTTTTAATGCACACTCAGACTCACAAAAGTGTGCTTTCATTGTCTTTGAGCACACTTTTGTCGTTCTGCTATTAGACTGCAAATGATATGTCCGTGTATATATATATATAGGAGATCTTTGTTAAAAGCACTCAATTTGGCCCTGAATCTTTCTTTAATGTGTCAAGGAATCATTCAAAGCCTTAAATAAAAAAGCTGCCGGTAAGGCAGTAGGGTTAAGGAGGAATAACTTATGCATCCTAACAAGGACCCCAACGGGTACTGCAGCCTGAATAAACACCTCTCAATCCTGTTCCTTCCGAGATTTGACAGTGTGCAGATTATGTCGTAGTTCAGACGAATCTAAGCTTCAAGTATTATGCATATGTGGTTCTTTAATGCATCTTTTTTAAATGTCTTATTGGGAAAACATTCTTCTCTGATGTCAGCTCACTGACAAAGTTCATATTATCATTGACACAATACAAGTAATAGAACAGTGTGGAGCGCCAGTGTTGGTATATATGTATATATATCCTAAAATATATATTTCTTTTGTGTGTCTGTTGTAACTGAAATCCTCCTAAATTTGATGAAACTTTCTGTGTGTCTTCAGGTGAATTCGAGAATGGTTTAGATTCACAATTGAACTACCTCCTAAACGACTAACGACCGATTTTGATTATTTTGTTTTGTGTTCCAGTGAATTTGAGATTGGTTTAGATTCTCAATTCTGTCCATATAATATAATTCTCCTGCTCATGTGTTTGTTAGTGAACTCCTCCTAACGGCTGGACCGATTTTTCAAATTTAAGGAGTGTGTACAGGACAACGTCTCTCGGATCCACTAGTATATATATATATAATATATAAACTAAAATATGTGTTTAGATTTGTTTATATTATGTGTGTTGTTTTATTATTATATTGTTATACTATAAATTAGTAAAAGATTTTTTTTGCGTCTATTGCGACAAGTTCTAGTTGCTCTGTTGTTAAATTTAATTATATATATCTCCATTCTATAAACAATTTTACTGGAAAATATTTTGGAAACAGACCACGGACATTGGAGACAGAATTATAATTTAAATTTCTAATTAAAACTAAAATATATAAACTAAAGCTGAAAGTAGTCTTCTGCCTCGACATCCGACAATGTGCCTCTTTGGACAAAGACCTCCCACATTTCTTCTCTGTCACTAGCGAACCTTGACCATGTACTACCTGCTGTGGCCTTTACTGCTTCACACTTCTTTCCTGTTTTATTTCGTTACCCACTTTCTCCAGTCTTATTTTTGTTTTGTTATTTGTGTAAAAATATTTCGCAGTATTCTAGCATATTGGTTCTGAACTCCTAGATCTTTCAGGGCTTGTTGTATCACCTCGTGCTCCAGTGAGTCAAAGGCTTTGATGTTATCTATAAAAAAGCAATAAAATGTTCTATTGTATTCTTTGCCTTTCTCGAATAGTTGCTTCGAAAAGCAAGTACCCGAGAAGTTTTAACTACTGTACATAAAATATTGATTAATTTGAATTTTTAGGTTTTATTGAATTTATGTCTGCATACATTCCTGACTTTGCAAACATTGATGAGGGTGTGGTGTGCTCGTGGCTGATGGAGCTAGAGGCCGAAGTCTCTCAGCATGATGAGAGTGATAGCAACTCTGCTCATGGTAAGAATTTATTTATTGTTCCACACTGAAACTGTAACATACTGGATCCTATTACTAAGACTCTACCGATATTAATGCCATCTTAGTGCAGCAGAAGAGGGCTATTCGCGCTAATTAAAACGGAATTAAAACGCTTTTAAACTTATAGGTCCTAAAAAATCATTGAGAGCAAAATTTTAAGAAAAAAAAAGTGTGTGTGTC
This sequence comes from Leptidea juvernica, assembly GCA_949711755.1. NCBI lineage: Eukaryota > Metazoa > Arthropoda > Insecta > Lepidoptera > Pieridae > Leptidea > Leptidea juvernica. The sequence goes on from CATIXQ010000027.1 coordinate 3,139,497, forward strand.
AGCTCCGATGCACGACTGGAGTTTACTCCTCAAGAACGATTGTCGTTGAACAGGTACTAAACAAAATCAAGTCCAATGGAGATGGTTATTAACAGACATACAGCAGAAGCTAATAAAAGCGTATTAATAAAAAAAAAATCGATATTAAAAATATAAAATAATTTCATAGTGATTTTTCTTATGGTCAGGTACCTAATTATTACAAATCTGTGATCAGCGCCATCTATTATCCGTTATGTTGACGTATTACTTGATAGATACAGTGTTCGATTTGGGGAAATACGAAATAGTTTATGAAAGTGACACTAGATGACGTTTAATCTACTGTTATTTGTTTTTAATTTGAAGTTAGATAGGGTGTCCGTAGCTCAACGCCATCTAATAAACTTTAGGAAACTAACGTACATTAGCGACAACACTTCTTATTGCAAAATAAAATAATTTTCAAAAGTAACGCTAGGTGGCCGACAGGAAATTACAATGCTAATTATTGCCTTATTTGTAAGCAGACAAAGTCTGTTTTTATTTAAATGAGAAAAACGTTACTATCCCATTTGATCAGTAGATTTTACTCTCCATATTTTTCTCATACCGGGCGCCTTATATGAAAATCGTTTCTTAAGGAGTGAACTCCAATGAACATTTTGACTGTTGCTTCTCAATATATTATGATAATGTTATGTTCATAGGCACATAAGTGAATTTGCTAGAAAGTGTCACAACCATAATGTTACCATCAGAAACAGACATAAACTTATAATGCCTATTACTTGTCAAGTCGAGTTAGAAATTCTTTTGGGCGATATATATGCATCATATCATTATGTATATTAAGTAATTATTAAATGTATGTCTGGAAGTGTGTGTTTTTTTATACCTTAAAAAGATTTTCAGTGTCCATATTATGAAAAATATTTTTCTCGAAGATGAAGCTTTATTGAAATTTATATTCACTAAAAGGTTTTTTTAAGTGCTATCACGCACTTCTGTGTTAAATATACAAATTTACGTACGGATGATGCGGGTCTCAAGTAGATTTCCTAATATGCAATTATTGAGGTTGAGCAGGTTATCAACTGTAAAGTAGATCCTGTAGATGGAGCCACAACCTGAGAGTTGAACAAGACATACAAAAATCTTACGTTCGATGCGTCACTCGCACAGTTGGCTCAGTGGACGAGTGCTCTACGGAACCCGAGAGCCGCGGTCGCAAATTAAAATTTGTATATTCATATTCACTTCGTATTAAAAAACAATATTCTAAGCTTTAATAACATTTATATCGCAGATGATTCGGCTGGCAGCGACAAGATAAGTCTTACTTTGCAGAACATCAGCGAACTTCTACCGACCGGTACGAAGGCTAGCCGGTAAGTAGTTTTGAAATAATTTCATCCTATATATACATCTATATATATAAGAGATTTCCACGTATATAGTCACTCATCACGATATCTCTGGAACCATTAGAGCTAAAGACTTGAAATTTGGTAGGAATATTCTTTTCACCGAGTAGAGGTCAGCTAAGATTTTCGGATTTTCCAAAATTCCATCCGCAAGAGTTTTTGTTATTATGAACAGAACAACGTCTGTCGGGTCAGCTAGTATTTAATATATATCTAGGCATGCCATAAATACTGAAACAAAGAAAAAAAAATCTGTTGCAAATAACATTTATTACTTTTACAGTGTGTTAGTTTAATACATAAATATAAAACAATTTTAAATATAATTTGATCTCCATTGGCTGCAATACAGTCCTTTAAACGTTGGGGCCAGTTATCAATAGAAGCACGCACTCTTTCCATGAAAAAAATCTTCATTGCCAATCGTACGGATTGCTTTAGGGACTCCAAATTATTATGGCGTTTAGAGCAAGCCGTACTCTTTAAAACTGACCATAAATCATAATCCAGCGGATTAAGATCTGGACAAGACGACGGACAGTTTTGATGAAATCCGAAATGTTCGTTTCCAACCAAGATTGTAGACCGAGCTTTATGACCCGGCGCCGAGTCTTGCTGGAAGGACTATTCTTGGTTACTGAACATGGTGTTGCTAAGGGGTTTCACTAACTTTTCAAGAATGGTATTTTGATACACTTATGTCGATGTTTTGATACCTTTCATACCTTCATAGCTAATGCTCCACCAATGACCAAACCATCATTGAAGTCGGACAGTGCCCACGTTGCACGTGGAGACGGGCGGGTCATTGGGGAACGTTGTTCCCTGCTGTCCTCTTCTTCATTTTTTATTAAAATTAATAGTAACATGTGTGGGGGGAGCTTTTGCGCTCCGTTTAGGTTATCTTTTGGAGCTGAGGAAGCGCCTGTTCCCTCAGCTCTGATGTCATGTCCGGTGAGTTGTCGCCGGTTTGCGCGGGCCCTGGCGATCAGCCCTGAAGAAGAAGGTAGGCGATCAGCCTGGCCGGGCGCAAACACGTCACTCTTCATCCTCGTCCCGCACGAGTTCGCGCGGGTAGCGGTGGCTGTCAGGTGGCCGCGCGTGCCAGGGGGCCAGTTTGTAGCCTTTTCTGATTTGTTTGGCTCACGAGCACGTACCATGCAGGCGCGGCGGACGTGAGCCGGCTGCGTAGGTGGGTCTTGTACACCAAGACCTTCACCCTCACAGGGAGGCTTGAGGAGAGCACTGGACGAAGTAAGTCCATCGCGACGTGCTCGTTCATATTGAGCCGGCGGTCGATGGTGACCCCGAGGTACTTTTACGTCGGGGACCACGCATGTCCTGTCCGTTTAGCTGCAACCTATGCTGGCCTGTGAGCACACTCCCGGTCGCGAGCGCCTGGGTTTTGCCCACGTTTACTGATAGTCGCCACTTTGTAAGCCATTCTGGCAGGGTGTCCAGCTGGCGCTGCATCTTCACAGCGGCGTGTGTCAGGTTGAGTGACGTGGTAATGTACGCCGCGTCATCTGCATACAGCGCCAGAGTTGCCATCGGTTCGAGCGGAATATCATCTGTGTATTTAGCCTACGGAAGGGTTGATAAGCAGCTCCCCTGCGGTACGCCGGCTGTTGCTCAATTGTAAAATTTTTTATATTTACAAAATAAGGAAAAATATTAATAGCGCGTTTTATAATATAACGTAACATTTAACAGAGCCATCTACATTTCTTATGAAGTACTAACCCAATGACAAATATATTAAGTGACAAATGTTCAAAGCGTGTCTGGTTCTCATGTCCTCAATAATGAAGACACCATGTTCGTTTGCAGGTCACATTCTAGCTCTGAAAGTTCAGAATGCTCTACGCGTCGTGCTCCCATGGACACGGAGGAGTATTCCGAACAGGTCAACATGCTTATTGAGATGTTCCCCAACACCTGTACTATGGAGGTGGGTATTTGACAGCAATAGAAGATGTACTGGCATATGTTGAAAGGTCTTCTTCCCGTCAGCCACAACTATCCTTATAATCTATAAACGCTTATTAAAGATTGCTTTTTGGCGCAATCTGTTGCTGGTGGTAGCTTTATGGAGTGTTACTCACCTGGTGACCGCCTGGTTGTGCGACCAATTTGGTGGCGTAACCAGCTCGGACGCGTCATAACTCTGGTGCCTATATGATGTTTAGTTTGGTAGCTTAGCGACACCATCTAGTATATTAGAAATGACATCAAAAAGAATTCTAAAGGAATCGATTTTGAGAAAATAAATGTCTTGGCCTTTTATGCCTGCATGGTGGCGCGACTGATTGCGCGACCGTCGTGTCCCGGTGAAATATAGCCCTTTCAGATACCACAATAGGAAACTAATTCTTATATAATTCGAGAGTAGCCTGGAACTGAAGCACGATACAGTAATTCTTATTAATTATTAGTTGTTTTATTGCTAGAAACTATGACAATCATAATAACATTATTACACGCGGAACAAACATAAACTTGTAATGCCTACTACTCGGTTAAGTCGAGTTAGTTAGTCTTTTATTGGGCGACGTACATGATTTTACAATATGATCCCAGAAAATGTATAAAACAAATGTGTTACGAAATTCAAAAGAATTATTAAAAACGTTTGTGTGGGAAAGATTACTATAATATACACGATTTTCTTGATTATTCCACAAACTGGGAACAAAGCGCACCCTCAGTTTCTGTAATTATAAATGTTTATTGTACGATATTACATTTTAATACATATTTTTATAAAAAAAAGACCTGCTGAGTTTCTTGAGCCCGTTCTTCTCATGTCTGAGTCTGTCTACGTTGAATGAGTGGTAGTTTTTGACGTTCAATAAGTGATTTTTATTTTTTCTATTGCCCTAAATTGTCAATTCCTTTATATGACCTTCTGCCGAAGGATATCCCTCGCCCCATCAACATCCCTTTTCTTCTTACTTTATGCCATTCCCCTTTCATAAAGATTCTTTACAAATTTATTTCCCGCAATAATATTAAATTGTAATTTCTATCCTCCATACTTTCTACGCATCTATTAGGCACATATTCCCACTTACATTCACACATTTCTCCCTTAAACTTAGATTAGATACAAACAAGGTAGTTAATATTATGGGTGTTTATTACTAACCGTACTAACTCTTGTTGCCTGTTCTTCAGTTCACAAAAAAAAAACCACAGCTATTTCAACCGATCATTTCCTTTTAAATCAGCTCTCATTTCCTTTTAAAAAATCTCTCCACCATGACGTTGGCCGAATCGTTGACATTCAGTCGACGGAGCCAGTTAATATAAAAAAAGGTGATTTTGAATCCTATCTATACTAATATTATAAAGCTGCAGTGTTTGTTTGTTTGTTTGTTTGTTTGAACGCGCTAATCTCTGGTACTACTGGTCCGATTTGAATGATTCTTTCAGTGTTGGGTAGTCCATTTATCGAGGAAGGATATAGGCTATGTTTTTTTCTTTTCAAAATTAGGGACACCTTCACCTACACCTTCCTTAAAGGCCGGCAACGCTCTTGTGATTCCTCTGGTGTTGCAGGAGAGTGTGGGCGGCGGTGATCACTTAACACCAGGTGACCCGTACGCTCGTTTGTCCTCCTATTCCATAAAAAAAAAATATTTTTGCGTGCGCTGCAAAAACTATTGACAATAGAACAAAATGATGTACAGGCTATAATTATTTACTTATAAAACTATCGCGTGAATTATACTTTATATTAACAACGTTTGCCGGGTCAGCTAGTTTTGAATAAAAATATTTGAATTTGATGATTATTAGCCACTCACTATATGCGCGTTATAAAAATATCATGCTTCAAGCGTAAGCGAGCAGCCAGCGAACGAATCCCCGCATCCGGCGGCTAGCAGAGAAATCATGACGTCACCACGCTGTCGAACGAAAATGCGTACTTTGATCTTAATATTTACAGCCATTTTTAAAGCTAAAAAATAAAAATAAAAGCACGAATTTTTTTGTAATTTGTTGTTTTAAAAAAAGAACATTTTCATCCCAATTACGATATTATGTTGTGATTGTTAACCTGATCAAACTGACCTGAGCATTCAGTATTCCGCTCTCGCTCACCTGAGTCGGTTGATATTTTTATTTATTTGAATACATAATATTAAGAATCCAATGTGGTATAAAGTCGTTTATATATCCCTATAGCTGTACAATTGCACTATAGCATTTTATGCAAAACAACTGTGCTATTTTGGCGACATTATAGTACGTACGGTAAACAATGCTTTTAAACCCATAGACTTTTCAAAGACTCAATATAGTTCTTATATTAGTGATAGTGGCTGTAAAAATGACAGATAAAAGTAGAGGAGTATAGAAATAATATTAAAATGGTCGCAACAGATAAAGCATTGCGTCTCGATTGCAAATGGCGACCCTGAACGCGCGGCGGCGACTCTGCTGTTGCGTCGCGAACAAGGCCAGTCGCTTTCAGCCACTGTCCTCCACTCAGCAGCTAAGCAGCCACTGGTGGATGATCATGAGATCAAGAACAGGATCATTGCAAGGTGTGCATTATACTACGTTTTTTTTATGACAATAAGGGACGAGACGAGCAGGACATTCAGTCTGATGGTAATTGATACGTCCTGACCATTACAATGCATTGCTGTTCAGGATTAAAAAATTCGGAGCGGCACTACAATTGCGCTCGTCACCTTGAGACATAAGATGTTAAGTCTCATTTTCCCAGTAATTTCACTAGCTACACACACATTACTGCTTCAGGGCAGTAATAGGCACCGTTGTGGTACTCATAACCTAGCCGGCATCTTGTGCAAAGGATCCTCCCACTGGTAAGGTTTTATTAAATTAGTATTACAAATATAGAATAATTTTTACTATTCAATACTGGTATTATTTTCTTCTGAAATAAAAATCGAGGGTAGTTGGAAATTCAAAAATATAAATCGCAGGTAGTTGGGAATATTCGTTACGTGCGCACGATACGTAATCGGTTGGTAGGGCGACAGTTTAGTCTGTCTGGTGAGAACATCGGTGCGAGATAGTCGCTCAGATCTTAAAGTATCGAAGTGTACTGTGGAATTAATTTATTGAAGATGTTTAATGTACGTGTACAAGTTCAAGTGAGCTTGTTACATCAGCATCATAATATAGGGGCCCATCCATAATACGTCAAACAAGTTTTACGGATTTTTAACCTCATTCCCCGTGCTTGTGACTGGTTGGATGGTGCAACCCCTCCTATGAAAGCGCATTTTACGTTTTTATTTTCATAAGTTATAAAATTCACACTTATTTATTTATTGGGGGCAACAAAAAAAATACTAAATAGGAGTTAATTTATAAGTTACCACAGCTATCATAAATCAAAACAACGTTTAATAAGCAAACGGCAAGTACACAATTTTGTTAATTTAAAGTGGCATTTACCTGAAATACGACCAATCCTATCCGACTCCATCCTTTTTAAGTGTGGTGTCGTTTTTCACTGAACACTTTGTTACTGCGTGGCGTTGTATTCAAAGCGCGGTAAATATACAACTGAACGAAAACTCTGCCTAATAGACGCGTAGGCAGAGTTTTGCTGCACGATTGGGCCATGGTCTTTTTAAACATAAAATATGTTTGTCTTTTCACAGATATTCTTACGTGGATAAAGACGCAGAAATTAAAGAGCATAAGCCGTTGGCGCCAAAAATTGAGCCGAGGAAGATGGTTCGCTACAGGGATAATAAGATTGTGTCTCTGAAAGGGGAACGGTATACTGAGGTATGTATGCTTTCGCAGGTACGTGTCGCGGACTATAAATGCAATCTTTTTAAGGGCATACATGGGCATAAAGGCTTGCCTAACGGCCAATCTCAATAGAATTCAGAGTGAAGAAAACGCTTATGCCTTAAAATCCATACCATAAAATACAAGGCTAAAAATACTAATACTTCATTATTTGTATAAAGGGAACGCCATAATTTTCCATAGATTGATTATTTTAATGCCAAAGGCGGGAATCCATAAATAGCTTGAGGCAATTTTCTATTTTAGCCCCCTCTCGCTCCTTGGAGAGATGTCGTAAGATTTATCGCAAACATCTCCCCCCTCTCTAAACTCGAGCGATTTTTTTTTGCAAATTGCTTTATCCGTGCTCGATTGCATTATACTTATGCTTAATTATTTAAATTTAAGATTAATTACCATTTTCCCATTATTTTTTCTCTTCACAATTTGCCGAAATCCCCCCCTTGAAATCCACGTGAGTTGGGTGATATTTGGCTCTTTTTCGCCTCCTACATGCACCATGTAATTTGTGGACGTCCCCATAGGAGGAAATATATTTAAATAATCATCTCCACTAAAGTATTGGTATTAAAATCAAAATGAATTCAATTCCTTTTCCTCTGAAAGCGTCAAGAAGTAATTTTCGTAAGTCGCGTTTAAAAAACCTTTTGAAAGGTTTAGTACTATACAATACCTTGTTAATAAACTCAGTGTAAAGTTACACCATGTTTAATATTACTACTACCTGTCATTTAATTCTGTAGTGTTTTTTGGCGTTAATTAATTACGCTGTTATTAAATTTAACTTCAAATATTGTGTTGTTTACAACAAATATTAGAGGTGGTCCAACAAATAGTAGAGCTCCGAGTAGGTGGTAACGTTTTAGGGTATGTTCTAATATGCACTGCGAGCACTGCACAGTCACTGTAGAAGAATTCGTTCCGTTATGGACTGGCAGTATACTGCCGCAGTACCTTAGCGAAATATATGACGTCATAAATCGCCGCCATATTCTACTGAGCACTGGCGTTTTCGAGGTAAGGTACTCGCAGTACTTTGATCACGTGATCAGTCAAAACCACTCGAGTGCCTAACGTTTTATAAACAATACCTACAGTTTAATTCCAAATATTTTTAATTTGACAGTACTCCAACAACAGTTTTTTTTAATGAACTAGAAAACTTTAATACACTCATTTGAATGCTGTGTCAAAAAATGCGGCTGACAGTATACGGGATTGCGTTCCGTTTTAAAGAGTAACCAATATAACTGGCTATAAAGGAACGGCTTCACAGTATACTAAATTGGCGTCACACTCTACAGTGGTCGCAGTGCATATCGGAACATACCCTTAGTTTGTGCGATTGTCATTTGTTTTTACATTACGGCATTGTTTTGACAATTGTGTATCGGCAGTGCAAGGAATTTAACTCGAGATAATATTAGCTTAAGAAAGATGCCATAGATTCAGATGTGTGATCTCTGTGACGATTTTCGTGAAGGTCGCCGGGAGACTCCTGGTGTCGCAACTAATATTGATACGATACGAAATCTCGTTCCAACTGATAAATAAATGAAATGCCATTAAATCTAGCTAATTGCTTCTAGTGATCACCCAATAGTTGACACTGATTGGCACGAAAATGAAAAACCACATGAATATTTATGTAAGAATATCAGGTTCAAAATTCAAACGTAATTATTTTTATTCAAATTCAAATATTTCTATTCAAAATAGGATTCAAAATCACTTACTGAAACGTCAAAAACTACCACTCATTCAAAATAGACTGCCTCAGACCTGAGAAGAACGGGCGCAAGAAACTCAGCGGGCTTTTTTTTTATAAAAATATGGGTTACAATGTTATATCATACAATAAACATTATCATTAAAGAGCCTGAGGGTGTTCGCTTCATTCCCAGTCTGTGGTATCATTAAGAAAATCGTTTATGCTATAGAAACCTTTCCCACACAAATGTTTTTTAACAAATCTTTTAAATTTCGTAAGACAATTATTTTGTACATTTTCTGGGATCATATTGTAGAAGCATATACATCGCCCAATAAAAGACTTACTAAATCGATTTAACCGAGTAGTAGGCATATCAAGTTTGTTTGTCACAATTTTTATGGCAATAAGTATAAGGCAATTTTAATATGATTTACTAAATGCAAATATATTTGTATAGGTACCGAAGTCTGGCGCTGAAGAGGAGCAGTTGAAGAAACCCAAAAAACAACATTGCCCTTAACCTTTAGAACCATGTCAGTACAGTGAAAAAGCGGATACTAAACGAAGTACCGCTCAATCCTTGTCCTCTTGTCTCTTATTAGTACCTCATCCTTCGTGCCCTGTAGATGTGACGCGCCCGCGTCAAAGTGTGTCAAAATCGCGTCAAAGTGTGTCAAAACTGTGTGAAAATCTGTCAGAGTTGGCAACTTTGCCACAACCGAGCGGTCTTTTGCTCGGCTTCTGTTTAGTTTCTGTTTTTTGTACAATTTTTTCAGTATTAATTTATTTAATGTCAGATTTGTGTGAAAATGTGACAAAGTATTTTGTCCGCGTTCACATTATGTTGACAAGGTCACAACGTACAAATGAAATCTCTAGCATTCCCACGGCTTCGGCTGTATTGCTCAAAGATAAAAATATGCTAAGCAGGTTAAATCCAATATATTGGGTTGTGAATACGTATAAATTCTTTAGTGATTTTACGCGTTTCTACGTGTCTTTGACGCGTTTTGACGCCATTTTGTCGACACTCGCGGCGCATCTGTACTTTCGTGTAAGTGTTAGTGTAGTTTTAGCGCGTGATTCGCACACACCTATGATTTCTTCCGCTTTTTCAAGTACTGATTTGTTACGTTGTGTTAGTCGGCATATACGACTTAATTTCTGTGTACTATTATTTCGCGTGTTTATTTCTAGGCTCTCTAAAAGGCAGCTGGTTTGCAGTATTATTATTACAAATAGCAACACTATGGCATCATTAGATATAGGCGAGCGTAAATGTGTTCAAATCTATAGGGAATTTATAGTAACAAATTGTCTGGGATCTTTTAGACTGTGCGATGCCATAGGTTACCTTATTGACAGAGAGTGCTGCTTGAACGAAAATGGCGGGAGTTTTACCACCGTCCGCCATTTTCTTTTCGTGCGCGGCCATTTTGTATTCCTTATAGTTTTAAGCGTTCTCACACCTGTGATTTTTAAATATAATTTTATTATAAATGTGATTTATATGATAGTTTTATCGTTTTTATATACGTCTGTGATTCTGATGCCATTGAAGTTAATTATAGACCCTGTGAGTGGTTGTTGTTTATGTTTTTTAATTTTAGTATTTGGCAATTTCACGTTTGCGCCGTTTTGGTGTTAATGATTGAATTGTCGCTTAGATTATATGCGTGTTAGTGAGTTTGATTGTAATCACAAATACTATACAGGATGTATGAAATTAAACAGAAAAGCAAGTTTAATAACTACAGATGTTTAGTATAATCATCTAAAGTGATGCTTGGTTACTTGAACTTAACGAGTTATACAGGCTGCAATCGTTAAGTGTGACCAGGCTATTATTCCGAAACTATTACAAACATCAAAATACTTTAAACTGATATTCAAAGATTATTACCTCATCATTAAAATGAAATCAATAACTTTTTTTAAATCAGTTTCTGATATTAAACGTTTTGTATGGGATTAGTAGAAAAGTTTTAATTTCCTTATTAAGTAATAAAAATACCTTTTAATTGAATAATATATATTTCTTAGTACAAAATTTTGTATTCGAAGCGAAGTCCTTGTTATCATTATCATGACCTTTCTACTAATCTCATACTAAATGTATGGGAGTGTTTTATATCAAAATGTTGGATAGGTACTTCTCGTTTGAATTTAAAAAGTTATTAATGTAATTTACTGATTAGTTAACGTACTTTCGATATCAGTTCAAGGTTTTTGTATATCATAATACTTACGAAGTAATTACTGCCTGGTCACACTTAAAGATTTATTTATTTAACTCGTTAAGTTTATCTAGCTGTATAAACTTACTTCTAAAGGCAACTTTGAATACCAATCTTCTAGTCCCGTAATGTACAATCACAGATATAGCCGAATATATGAACGGATTACAATTCAAATAGTAAAAAAGAAATGACACCAGAGTAACTTTCAAGACATTTCTTTACATTTGACATCTGTCAAACTCTGCACTTATAACGAGTTGACATTTTTGGTTTGCGCGTTGTTTAGACGTCCGTCGTTTCAATTTCTGATATCAGTGCTCAAGATCAAGATAGTTTCACAGGTTTGAATAGCTGTTACATTACAATGGCGGCTGGAAAACTTAGCTCTGATTGGTCAGCGCTGACGAATTCATGGCGGCTCGAAAGCTTAGATCTGATTGGTCAACGCTGACGAATAGAAATTCAATTTGCATATCAGATTGTTGAATGTAGTCGTTGTAATCTCGTTACGCAATTAAATCACTAACACGTATAGGAATAATGTGATTCAAATTGAGACACGATTTCTCCCAAGGGGTAATAATAAGTTCTGCTTCGATAAAATTGTTCGGATTTTTTTATCTATCCCACTCAAGAATTGGGTGCTCTTCATATTTGTTTCCGCTCTATTGCTCGAACCATAGATAATTTATACAAACACTGTTGGTTTCGGTAAACATATTTTTTATTATAGTAATAGTGAATGGTTTGATCGTATTTTTTTTTAGATTAGGTACTTTATCTCTCTTTAGTCGCGCGCTCAAAGTTAAGCTTTGTGGTGGTTCCGATATTTATTTTGGATAATCGCCACTTCCGCTGATTGGTTGTGTAACATAATTTTGTTGGGCTTCCACCTTTGGGCCATCTCGCTGCCATTGTTGAAGTGAAACTTCTTTATCGACGTATGGGAGATATTTTATAGCAAATCGTCACGATTTTCGGTAACGCGCCATCTTGTTTTTATTTTTTTAATATTAATATTTAATATTTTAAAGTTCACAGAAAGCTTATAAGTAATAATAATACTAACATCGAAGAACCAAACTGGTGGTCTAGTCAGTATAATGGGGGGAATTTTACTTCTCAATGCTGGTCATCTCTAGACAGAGAAGCCAGACTTCGAGAGTTAAATATTTATCAATTAAATAGATATCCCATCCCCCAAGTCTTCTGCTACCATAAACATTGGCAATGAAAATAATAAAATGATTTTTAGTCACAATGAGCTCCTATAGATTGTCTGCTGGTTTTCGTGCGTTATGCTGAAGTTATACGGTATGTACTTCGGAAAAGTTGAGTGTTTAAAAGTTTCCGTACATAAAGCGCACTGCAGTACCGTACACTAAAAAGTTTATCGAAGCTTAACTACAGCTTAGCCAAGCTAAGAATTTTACTTTGATAGAAAAATTTTCAAACAGACTCTGCCTGAATCTTTTTGTTTTAAGACTTTTACTATATAAGAACTTACATAATATAGTCTTATATGTCATACGGGCAGAAGTCGTTTGATGTTTCGTTTTGTTTTAGTGAAAATATTAATGCCAAAATTGGTGCTAATAATATCGTTGTAAATTGCCAAATTTAAGTATGATAATATATTATTAAATTAAATGTACATTGCATTTATTTGTCTTGCCATATTAATGAATTTATTTACTGTAATAATTATTCTAACTGAATTATTTATATAATTATTTATTTCTTATTAAGTACTTTGTTGATTAAATTAGTCTAAATTAAAATGATGCGCCAAGTATATTTTGGATTTCTTAGTTTAGATGAAAGTACATTACACAAATCGAATTAATATTTTTATGAAAGTAAAAACTTGAAATGTATACGTTAGTAACATGCTCAAAACAACTCTATAAATAATATGGTTACCTAAAATTATAAAAAAATAACTACATCTTATTTTCGTTACAATATACAATATCTTGTTACAATAGCGACATTTAATGAACGCAATGGTAGAGCAACTAAGGTAAATCAATTTTCCATAATATACAGGCCGAGAAGTTGACGTCCAAAGCTAAAATTTGAAAGCCTCATGGTGATGAGTATCCGAATCACCCCTATGTATATTCTACGATTTTGTGTATTTTAGGAGATAATAAATTTTTTCCCCATTTATCCGCTTTTTTCACCTAATTGTGGTTTAGGACTTTTTTTAATTTTTTTTTTGAACACTTTTAGTTAATTTAATGTTGATAATTATTAACTACGGTTGCAATAACCACATAAGAAACTATGAATAGTTTAGACAATGCGGAACTAGTTTAGAATTGAGTCGTAAGTTCAAGATAACTGCTCCAGCAAAATTCATGAAAATATTAAGGTATCAAAAAAAAAATGGGAAGCCTATGGCTTTTAACTATTTTTAAAAACTTCCCAGAACATTGGCCAATAATATGCTTTAGCTTTGGACGTCAACTTCTCGGCCACCCTGTATATACTAAAGAATTGGAATATTTCCATAATATATATATTACAGAACATCCTGTAAGTAATCTAGTAGCCGCGTGTTATTGAGGCACTGAAACCCACTTGGCCCACGCTCAGGCGTAGCCGTTCAGATCTCGTAGGGGTGTAGCGCTCACAGAAGGTTGATTAAAATTTTGTTTTTTAACTAAATAATTTGTTTATTTAAAAATATCAATTATGATTTATTTTTTTATGATAACGGTTGTACCCGCGTGTTCATTAGGTGTCGCCATTGTAGGGCTTCACTGTATATGTCTGGCAACAATTCTTATTACAAATGTACGTATATTTTTGGATGCAACTCATTTTGACTTAGACCATGTCTGTAATCTCGCGATTCAATCTGATTTTTTTGTGCCTCATTTATAATTTGACCAAATTTAAATTAAAGGAACAAAGCTTGAAGGACAATTTGACATTAATTTGGGCAAATTATGAAGTCGTTGTGGCAACACTGACAGTTTAGTAGAGTTAAGTTTATGATATCATATAAGTGTAAATGTAATATTCAAAATGGCGCCCACAGCTTTTTATGTTGTCGGATGAAGCCATTACTATTTTAAGTTTTTTTTTCTTAGTCTTATCCTATTAAGTAACACTAATAATATTTATAAGTTTACCAAATGATCGAACATTATACGAAGCATGAATTATTAAGGAAAAGATATATTATGATGCATTTCCCAGTTAATATTTCTTAATAATTAAAAACCTAAATAAATATTATCTGAAATACTTCCGCCTGAATTTGACATATAGTAATGGTTATAGAGACCAAAATAGAATATTTTATAATTAATAATTTCAGTTGACCATGTAGGTAAGTTATATAATAGAAGAGGGTTAAGGCTAAAATCTGACATTTGGATCTTCTTAATTTTAAGTTCTTCTGACTGACATGATTTGACAGCTGTCAGTGTTGCCAACACCCTGGCATCAAAATCACAGATGACACATCGTAATAGCCGCATTTACTTTATTTGTATTAAATTATTTGATTTGTAGTTTAGTCTAGTTTTGCGATGAGCGCGCATTTGTCATATCCAATATGGAGCATTGTACCAATATATCTTTAACCCTTGCGTTTGTTTTATTTTAACCTAGTTAAGCCTACGGTACCTTACTGTATTATTTTTATCAAATAGGAAATCAAACGAGACTGCTGATCACCTGATATAGAAGTAATTAACGCAGCCTATCGACCTTATTATCCATAGACGTCCACTAAATCTTTGGGCTTTCTGAAGTGACATAAAAAACACAATTGATATATTTTTGAAGTTATACCATCTACTGGCGTGTTAGGAAAACCCCTGACGTAAGCTGGTCAACAAGCCTAAGAGTAACTCATATTATGTCTACTGAACCACAACCAATGGACGAGAATTTAATACATTTCAATTTAAATAAAAGTTTTAAAAATAATAATTTCTTTCTAATTACATAAAAATAATTTAATTATTAAGTTATTATGACACTCTAGGAATTATTTAACAACACTTAAAAATTGCAGAATAATCTAAATAATCTCGATTTTTTTTTTTGAGAGGAGGAAATCCTGTTGAGTATTTACGCCCCGGAACGGGGCGTAATATGTCGGACTCGAGTGTCACCCCATAGCGACTATAACCTCCTCTGTGCTGTTAGCAGCCCTGGCTTTCACAGCGAAGTAGGACGTGGGCCGTGGAGGCCGCAAAGACTACGCAACAACAGTCGCGGGGCGACTCCTAAGGAGACTCGAACCTCAGACCGGCTGTGTGCTTGTGGGAAGGAGAGAGATGAAAATGAAGATGAAAAGGTGAGAAGAACACACTCGCCGGCGAGTTAGGTGATGTTTTGTGTAATGTATGTAAGTGTGTATGTATGTAAGTAGTGTAAATGTTTGTGTTTGTGTCTGTTTGTGGAGTGTGTTTGTGATTGTGTAAGTGGTGTATGTCAGTCCGTGTGTGAGTGAGTGTAGTGAAGCGATTACAGGACGAGGACTAACGTCTCGTCGGGTATCAAAACAATGTGTGGTGTATCTACGGTGCGGGCCGCTGGCCATCGTCAGAGTGACGAGTGCCAGTGTTTTTGGTCGTTGACCGCGCCTATGCCTGCGAAGGCGGTGTGTGCGTGTTTGTGTGGGTGTCGCGTTCGCGATGGTGATGTCGTCATCCGGGTCTACCGTGACGTGTCTGGGACGTCTTATTGGGTTGAGACTATGGTGAAGGGGGGTGTACCCGCATGCCTTCCTAACCAAGATGTTGGGATGGTTAGGCGCCTTGTCAAAGAAGCGTCGCGAGATCCCTTTAAAGTGTTGAGCTATCGTCGGAAGCTCTAGGTCGCGAAATAATCTCGAGCAAGGCATTATAATATATATATATATATCCTTCGCCACCCCTCTCCTCTCCTCATCCCTCCACGACTTGCCTCACACTTAACACCGCTACACTAGCGCCACCTCTCAGACACCCGCCGCTCACTTATTTTGACTCTATGAGATTTGACATAGGTTTGAAATAGTAGTAATTACAGTATCGCGATTGGCCACGAAGTATAATCCGGCTAAAGTTGAAAGCGAATAGTTGCTTAAACCGTAGTTGATTTTGCCTACCTATGGCCCTTTGTTTACAAGATATTAATAAATAAATTACAATAATAATATTGACACACTTTTACACAACTTATCATGCCCCAAATTAGGCATATATATCACATCAAAATCAGTTTATTCACGTAGGTCACGGAAATGACACTAATGAATGTCAAGAAAAAAAATTTTTTTTCTTATTGAATCTACCGCTACTTCGTAAAGGGTTGAGCTAATGAGAACAAGCAAGCAAGAAACTCATTGCCACTCTTTTATATCAAGATTTACAAATCATTTCAATTACAATATAATATGTAAAATGATGCAACAAACACACTCAAACGTCAAATAGTCAATGTTTTACACGAGTAAGTCAAAAAAGTAAATGTAAATTAATACAAAAGTTATTGAGTACAGTAGCTGCATCATCCACATACACCATAAATCAAGAAAGGTATTCTGTGAGCATTTTATAAGCGATTATAAATAAATAAATATATATATATCCATACATATATATACAACACAATCACTTTTAAGAATCTGAAACCGAGTCTCCGGCAACAGGATCATCCTGCCACCACAAGCAGCGCCCGTTCACGAGCATGACGCATGAGCCAGCCATCGCCTCCCTCAACCATATTTTAGGGAAGGGGACGACCCGTCCCATGTCGCCGCCACAAAACAACAATAAAATAATCCTAATCTACATATCATGCAATACTCACCAAAGACTTACAATTTGACAATTCTGCTTAAACTTGTGATTAATATTATATTTTTACTAACAGTAATCAAAAGCTCAATCCTTTAGGGTAATCAAATCTAAATCACCTTATTCAGGCAGGAAAAGGAAAGGTCCTTTGAGGGTCGAGCTTTAATAAGAAGAAGTGGCAAGAAACTCTTTGTGGCAATCACTCACTCACAAATCATTTCAGTTACAATATATGTAAAGTGATGCAGCAATAATACTCAAAAAAAAATGTAAATTAATACGTAAAAACAAGAGTTATTGAGTACAGTCACGGCCGACTACTACTGTATTAACAATAATACTAGGCCATGGTACAGTCATGATGCATCAATCCACACACCACCTAAATAAAACCTGTGTTATGGGTTGCAAGACGATATATTTAGTACAATATACATATTAACATTACGTAAAAACAATCCATGACTCGGAAACAAACATCCATGTTCATCATATAAATGCTTGCACCTACCGGGACCTCTAGCTTAGTACGTAGGATCGCTAACGCTAAAGAAACATCTAATGTACGCAATACTTTTTTTTAACTTAATCGTGCAGGAATTTTTCTTTGCATCACTTTACATTAGTTATAATATAATTTGTAAAACGATGATGCTGTAGATAATGTTGATTTAAGAAAACTCGAGGAGTTTCTTACAACTTCGTTCAGATCCACACTTGGTTTAGTTCAGTTTGACTGGATTATTTACGCACTAAGCCTCTTGATTGGGCCATTGTGCGTGTTAGTTAATCTACATATACCACAGCCCAGGCTGTGCCAGAAAGACTAATAAGCTGCTAAACGCATCGCCATCCTGGAGATCGGAGAATAGCCAAAGTACGATTTTAGACTAGTACCCCATTTTTTACGTACTAGTTTTTTATGGCAACTTCCTCTCGTATGGGAAAAGGATAAGTTCTGTCTTTTTCGCACTTACTGACAATTGATGTTCGCGAACCATTCTTACGTAAGTTTATGTGTTCATTCATAAGATATATTTCTTTGACCTAAACGAATATAGGAGATGAAGATAAGATAGAATATGTTCCGATATGCACTGCGAGCACTGCACAGTGCTATCACTGTAGAAAAATTCGTTCCGTTATGGACTGCCAGTATACTGCCGCAGTACCTTAGGGAAATATATGACGTCATAAATCGCCGCCATATTCTACTGTCAGCACTGGCGTTTTCGAGGTAAGGTACTCGCAGTACTTTGATCACGTGATCAGTCAAAACCACTCGAGTGCCTAAAATATTCAATAAAATATTTTTAATTTGTCAGTACTCCAATAAAAGTTTTTTTAAATGAACTAGAAAACTCTAATACACTCATTTGAATGCTGCGTAAAAAAATGCGGCTGACAGTATACGGGTTTGCGTTCCGTTTTAAATAGTAACCAGTATAAGTAACTGGCTATAAAGGAACGGCTTCACAGTATACTAAATTTACGACACACTGTACAGTGGTCGCAGTGCATATCGGAACATACCCATAGCACCTAATACTGATTATTATCTCTGGTAAGAAACAGTCTTTTATCGGTAGTTGTAAGAATCTCTCTATTTTAGGTAGAAATAAAACAACTTATACACATAAACATTTTAATGAACACTTAACACACTAAAATAAATAATACACAAATAATACTAGAACTCAAATGTTTACAAAAACAAAATGGACTAAAATAACAAGATCTAGTTTACAAAAAATTGTAAAGAAATCGCAAAACATTATGTAATAGGGTTGACAATTGCAATATTTTGAAAAAAGGTTTTACTCTACAAACCTTCATGATAATAGACATAAAATACTAGCCGTTCAGTTCAAGATGGCCGTCTTAAACCACGTCACAGGTAATAAATAACCACTAATTGACAAATGACAGCATTTCCGTCCGTAGCATTGACCAATGATTTCAAGGCTTTTAGGACGCTAAATATACGAAATTGGTAACAGCATTCTCTAGCATTGAGTGTTCGAACTTCCTGCTAAGTGCTCGAATTTGATTGTTAGATGAAATTTCTTTTTGATTTTGACATTTAAAATAATAACCTAGATTTATCGAGTTGTTGCCAATTATATCATTGTTTTCAATTTTAATTTAAAAATGTGTTTTGGTACCCATGATCTAGCCGGCATCCTCTGCAAAGGAGCCTCCCACTGGTGTGTGTATATTGTTTTATGCCGAAAGGGACAGTTCATCAGCATTTGTTGCTAACATATAAGTGGACTGCAGTGTTAGTACAGGGCAGTACTGTCACCACAATTATCTTCGTATTGTCGAGTCCTGGTTTCAATGTTTGACAGATGTGACGTACCTCAAATAATTTGAAACTATAAGCGTAAGCCTACAAATGTAATTGTTTTAGTAAAGTCAATTAGTTTTGAAGCATTAAGGTGAAGAGTAAGCAGAAAACACGCAAACAGATGTTTTTAGACAAGTTTTGTGAAAGTATAACATTTCGAGCTATGAACACTACTTAATTCTGTTACACATATCCTTAAGTCTTATTTGTAGGTTGCTAATGCTTGCTGTTGGTTATAGTTAACACTGCCGAGCCTTTTTGAACTACCACTTTTCTTTGAAGTTAAACAAGTTTTTTGGCATGGCGTGACGCATATTTTTGGTACTTCTCTCAGAAAAGTTATTCTTATAGCTTGTACTTTTTTGTGTAGGTTCATTTATTCAGATTAGTAGTGAATAACGAGGATTGTATGATTGATGTAGCATATAAACTGTTTTCCACGCAAGAATTTTGAAAATATTGGCTTTGTTGCATAGATGGCCGGCAGCCGTGAACTCATATCGCTCAAGGTCGCTGGCATTTGGTGTCGCCTTAAATATATGCTAGGGCGCGAAACGCGCGTATCGCGTAGTGCAGTTTATGGACGTCACAGCTTTAAGCTTTACCTTAATATTTCGGAAACTATACGCCACATCCTAAATATTTTTTCGTTTGATAATATTATCCAGTTATTAATAAATAAAATGTAAAAAAAAATATTATATCAAGCGAAATTAAATGTTTGTAATCAGTGAAACGATGCGTTTTCCGCTAACATACTAGAGTATGGAGGAATTGTCATTCACTTTTCACTTAACAAATATTTTTTGTACCATATTTTGTTTTTATTAAATAAATATTTCAATTTGCTTAAATATATAAATATTTGCGCGATCTTTATTGTCATTGATTACAATTAACAAAATAATTATATTTTAAAATTCCGCATTAACAAACTCATTCGACAGTCTGTATTGTTACCCACCATAGTTTTCATGTTAACAATGCGAATCTTTTAATAAGATCCAAAAGTAAACTAGTCATCAAGAAGAAATAGTAAAATATTACATTAACCGTGTAAATTTTGGGGCAACTGAAATCAAGCTTCTAATTATTTTCTATAACTTTGAAAATTAAACTCATTTAATATTAAATTTAGCATTTTGTTTTAAGATATAGTCATATTTAACATAAGTTATTTTATCAATGAGGTGTGTCTAGCTTTCTCCGGGATGCAATTTTTGTATATTAGGACAAAACATAATTGGTGATATTAATAACCTAAGTTATGCATTTTAACTCCTATTTGATTATTAATTATTTGCAGACCATTTTTTTTTATTAAAACAAACTATATGTATTTAAACACATCAAGGTCTTTTAAACCCACCCTATGGTTTTTATGTACTCAGAGGTTGTTTGTAACACTTGTGTCTTACTCTGGGGTATTTAAAATCACTGTGTATTACTCTGGGGAATTTAACATCTCTTTGTTTAATTCTGGGGTATTTAGAATCTTACGGCCTTACAAATAAAATTGGCATAAAGTTATAACTAAGCACAAACCAAGAATATGTAAAATGTTTACAAATAGACATTTTGCTTACGTATTATAACGTTGCCGGCGTTTATTTGCAAGGCAGCTTGTCATTGGGAAAACTTCAGAATTATCATTATATTGACAGTATTGTCAACGATAATGTAAACATTTTGCATTTTCTTTGTTGATCATCAGTTATAATTTTATACCAAGTTTATTTGTATGGCCGTCTGTGTTTAACTCTGGGGTATTTAAAAACATTGTGTTTAAAACGCTAAGGGGCAATTATAATCACACCAGAGCTTAATAAACACATTGACGTTTGTAACACAGCGGTTCACAATCAAATTGACCAACTAGCACTTGCCAATGTTACCGATGATTGAACCAACAACTTCTGTACTCGAAGCGGTTCCACCGACATCCGGGGTGAGGATACGATCAATGTTGACCGTCTTGTTCAGCGCTCTACGGATCAGATCCGCGTGGAAGTGGTGTCCCAGGTGTTCAAGCATGTCTATTGAGGCGTTTATCATTGCTATGGGGTTGGCAACATTCTTGCCGGCAATGGCAGTACCTGTAAAATGTAAAAAGATTATGAGCCCATTGGTAAGGAGTTACATAGTGATAGTCATAAAGTGAGACACATAAGTGAATTTGCTAGAAACTGTCATAAACAAAATGTTAACACCAGGAATAAACAAACTTATAACGTCTACTACTCGGCTAATTCGAGTTAGTAAGTCTTTTGTGGGGCCTTGTATCTAATATATGGTTATTTAAAAAGGTCCCAGATAATGATCAAAACAAATGTATTACGAAATTAATTGTTAAAAAAACGATTGTGTGGTAAAGGTTACTATAACATAAATGACTTTCTTAATGATACCACTGATTGGGAATTGAGCGACCGCACACAGGCTATTAAATAATAAATTTTACCGTACGATTTTACATTGTAACCATATTTTTAGATCAAAAAAAAAATAAGGCCCGCTGCGTTTGTTGCGCCCGTTCTTCTCAGGTCTGAGGCATACATTTTGAAATGAGTGGTAGTTTTTAACTTTCAATAAGTGATTTTATATCCTATTTTGAATAAAAATATTTGAATTTGAAATTTAAGTAGATTCATTTCATTCTAGGAATATAAATTAATAGCTATTTGATATAATAATCTATACTAATATTATAAAGCTGCAGTGTTTTTTGTTTGTTTGTTTGTTTGAACGCGCTAATCTCTGGTACTACTGGTCCTATTTGAATGATTCTTTCAGTGTTGGGTAGTCCATTTATCGAGGAAGGCTATAGGCTATGTTTTTTTTTCAAAATTAGGGATCCGTAATAAAATTGCTATTTTGTAACACAAGGTGTAAAATCGAAAACCTATTTTTGCGTGCGCTACAAAAACTATTGACAATAGAACAAAATGATGTACAGGCTATAATATAGGCAATATTTTATTACTTATAAAACTATCGCATGAATTATACTTTATATGGCAAAACAACGTTTGCCGGGTCAGCTAGTAGTTTATATCACTGTACATAATGCAGAATGACATCAAACACGAGTGTGGGTCTCACATCACACAAATGTCACAATAATATTTTATGATACCAGCAAGAAAAGTTGCTCAATATACACGAGGCTGTGGGTTGCAGTAATCGTAAACCAGCCAAAATATGAAAAATTAGCGTATTTTTTTTTTACACGCGCCAAATGTTAATATACTTCCACCTTCGCACGACACGCCACAAGTTAGGATATCATCCTCACCATCTGGATGTGTGGCGGTCCTCCACAGTGCCGTTTTCAAGGAGCTTTCTTCCACGTACTACAAAGCTGTGGAATGAGCTTCCTTGTGCGGTGTTTCCGGGACGACACGACATGGGTACCTTCAAAAAAAGCGTGTACACCACTCTTGTGATTCCTCTGGTGTTGCAAGAGAATGTGGGTGGCGGTGATCACTTTACATCAAGTGATCCGTATGTTCGTTTGTCTTCCTATTCCATAAAAAAAAACTTCAAAAAATATATTACATGTTTAGAGTTTATAACTTATCTAATTTATACTATTTTATCAATAGCTTGGCCAATACCTTTTGACAAGTTCATTTTTATTTGTAAAGTATAAATTGCGTTGAGTCAAAGTTAGTTAGTAATAAACTAATTATAAGGAATCTGAATTCTCACCTGTATTCCTAGTGCCAGGTTCGAAGACAGCATAGTGATCTCCGTAGTTCCTGCCGGAGAGAAGACCGGCACCACCCAGGATCCCGCAGACCACATTGGACACAATGGAGCCGTATAAATTAGTCATCAGCATCACGTCGAACTGGTGTGGTCTGAAAAGTGAAAGAAAATATAACAGTTATAGTAAGTATACCAGGGGGAGGCTCCTTTGCGCAGGATGCCGGCTAGATTATGGGTTCCACCATGAGACCACAGGTTTGTCCGGTCACACATAACGTACGAGGGCAAAGGAAAGGACATCAGCATCGTCATTTCAGCCGGAAGACGTCAACTGTTGGACGAAGGCCTCCCCCAAAGATCGCTGCCCTCATCCAACGTATTCCGGCGATCTTCGGTCCATCCTAATATACTCATCACACTTTACTGCCCCAGCGGCTATCTGTCCGTCGCACTATGTGCCCTGCCCACTGCCACTTCAGTTTCGCAGCCACTGGGCTATGTCGGTGACTTTGGTTTCCTACGCATCTTCTCTTTTCTGATTCGATCTCGCAGGCAAAACTTCGAGCATAGCCCTCTGCGTTCCGTACCTATGCCATCACTAGCAATAAATTCATACTGGTTAAATCCTTCGTGTTCAGACATTGTGGTATTTCGGACGAGAAAATTATACGGAGCTTCCCGAACGAAAAGAAAGGACATGTTTAATGTTCTATCTAAAGCGCGTGCCATTTTGTGTTGGCTCAGTAGGTAGTAGACTATTCCACTAAAAAACTGCAACTGTACTACAACATCTGTCAGCCTGTCAAAAAGATCAAATTTTGACGTATCGGTATTCCACTAATTTGCAGGATCTGTGGTGCAGCAATAGCTATGACACTAATAAAACTATTTAGTGATGTGTTACCGGTTAGGGTGCCCATCAGAATAATGATATCGTGTCTGTTTAGGCTGATAAATCTACGTGTCAGTTTGGGCGATTATGCAGGAGTCGCTTCTTTCGACTGCCTACAGCTTGAGGCATTTATCCATCGGGTGTTGTGTAGGTTGTTGGTGAGATAGTTCGGAGTAAATCCGTCAAACAGAATTATATTACCAATATTGTTTAGTAGATATAAAATAATTACTTATAACCATATTGTGTTGCCGTCGGTAAGGCAGTACGCGTTTAACCATTGATCAGGCCGGAACCAATACAGGGCTGAGCTGAATAACCATTATAAACAATAAATTGTATAGATCCACGTATTCACCATAAGATCCATAGAATAATAACGCTCAGAACGATAGTTTCATTCATAGTTCCTGTCAATATAGAAGTAACACTATAATTAATGTGTGCGTGAGCGTCACGTACTTACATTCGCCAACACGCACACAGAGAGCCAAATAATGTTGCAAGTGAATAGACATTTCCCTAAACCAGTAATAAAATTAATAGTAATTTATGTTAGAGGAATTCGAATATTTCTAGGATGATTAATCAGAAGTATAAATTTATATTCTATAAATTGAAGTGTAAGTAAAGATGTTTTTTAGAACCGTTGTTTTTTGAAACTCGAGATGATAGAGTCGCCGTTCCCAGCTATATCCGAGGTTTTAAGGGTGCAGAGAACGAATTTGGGATCATTTTTGAAATCCAAGATGGTCGCCGTGCAAAATTATCATTTGAACAATATGGATATCGTATCCGAGGTTCACGAGCGTGCAGAGAACGAATTTGGGATCATTTTTTAAATCGAAGATGGCTGCGGTTAGAAATTCTTTCGGGGCTATTCGTATGCGTGGTGGTTACAATGATAACCCTAATGCTAAACAACTTAAAGGCATCTTTCGGAAATTGTTGTGCCACATGGCACTAAAATCGTTGAAATCATAAAATTGCGCGGCGGTCTTCTTGGTTTTAGAAAATGATCCCAAATTCGTTCTCTGCACCCTCGAGAAGGAGTACCACAGTAAGTCACTTTTCAATTAAATTTCGCGCACTGATTGTCCTGGAAGTTGACAGAATGACACTGACGCGGCAGGAAACGTATGTGGTCATAAACGATAACATTGAAACTGCTTCATTTCGCTTGGGCCTACTCACGTTCTAAGCGTTATTATTCTAAGATTGGATCCATTAATATATTAGTTTAACAAGTGTTGCAGTTTAGTTCAATACCATTATGAAATAAATATAAATACCCTTAAAACCACTATATATCTCCTAAGTGCACCTCTTTTCAGAGTGTATCCATGAATGCATTTGGCTGAAAGGCAGCGGTAGGAGTGGCCAATGGTAGCCACTTGGATACACTTTTAAAGCCATATTAAGTAGAAATTAATAATTATAGTCCAAGCATACCTGGCAACAAGTTGCATACAGCAGTTGTCAATGATCATATCGTTGTGTTCTATTTCGGGGTATTCCTTCGCCATTCGTCTGGAAGTTTCTAGAAACAGCCCGTCAGAGAGCTTCATGATGTTGGCTTTGTGTACTGTTGTCACCTGGAATAGAAAAAGATTTCTTCAAAACTCTAGCTCAAAATATGCATTTAGCGGAGCCTGTATAGAGTGTGCTGTTGGAAAATTTAAATTTTCGCACCATACAATGCGGTGAAATAGGTACTCATCTAAATTTCTGCAAGTATTCCAATTACAAGAGTTACTAAAGAATTAATAGAATCTCCTGGGTAGCGGTTCTGGGCAATACATTTATCTCAGTTAAAGGTTAAAACTTAGCATCCCGTAGCATAAATTATGAGGTAAAAAATATTGTAATTGATAGAGTTTTAGTCCACGATTATAATGCTACCACTCTTATTACAAGGTAATGTACGGTTCCAGAGAAAAAAGCATTATGAGTATTATAACCTAACCTCAAATTATGATATTTCTAAGGATTGGGACATTTTTATGGGGAGGAAAGAAAGGAAAACGCCTAGAATTCGTTACTGGCTCTCGCCGGCCGCTGCCGCGGCACGCTACGCTCGGCTCGTGCGTTGTTTTAACTGTTCTAACTAACCAATTTTAATGAATTGTAGTTGATAGAACTTTGATCCGCGATTCAAGAGCTACCACCCTTATTACAACGTAACACATAGTTTTCAAGAAAAAACTAAAAAAAAATACCCTCCCCCCTCTCTAATTTGTTAATGGGGGGGACGCCTACAATTGGGTTCTGTTTTAACTGTTCTAACCAAACCTTACCAAAGCGAAGTAAGTATTAGCTACTAGGAGATAATAACAGTTAAGAGTGTACCTTCTTCCTGCCGTTCTTCTTGGCATACTCGAACGCGTACCGCG
Organism: Leptidea juvernica; assembly: GCA_949711755.1. Lineage (NCBI taxonomy): Eukaryota > Metazoa > Arthropoda > Insecta > Lepidoptera > Pieridae > Leptidea > Leptidea juvernica. The sequence continues at coordinate 3,165,815 of CATIXQ010000027.1, forward strand.
CTACTCTCTCCGAGTTACTTGCAGTCACCACCTTCATGGACTCGATGACCCCTCGGACAGACTCATGCTCCAACATGGCGTACTCGCCTTCTGTGTTCTGCCTGTAACATTTTTTTTGCGAAAATAAGGGACGAGACGAGCACATTGAGCTGATGGTCATTGATACGCTCTACCCATTACAATGCAATGCTCAGGATTCTTGAAGAATCCAAAAATTCTGAGCTGCACTACAATTACGCTCGGCACCTTGAGACATAAGGTGTTAAGTCTCATTTGCCCAGTAATTTAAGTAGCTAAGGCGCCTTTAAGACCGAAACACAATAATGCTGAAAAAGGCACCGTTGTGGTACCCATAATCTAGCCGACATCCTGTGCAAAGAACACCACCCACTGGAAAATGCCCGTTAGGTCGCCTTTTACGACACCCTTGGGCCTAGGACTTCTCTATTATTTTTATGCCCCAGGGACGCACAGGGCAAGGTTACAATACATGGTCCACTAAAACACTTCGCCTT
>CATIXQ010000027.1:3166339-3184186 GCA_949711755.1 Leptidea juvernica
ACTGTCCATGCTTAACAATGACAGTTTTGACATATTAGATTGTGGCAATGTAAACAAAGATTTCATGAACGCGCTAATAATGTAATGGTGAAAGCGCTTTGTCTCTTTAATCGAGATTAAAACTGGAATTTGAACTAGTTTAAGTAAAACTGAGTTTTATTAAACTTAGTTTGTAGAGCCATTTGTGAAATCGGGGCTAAGATTCAGCGAACCGTCCATATGTCTGTGACAGCTGAGTCTTAATAATAGGATGCCTGTAGATTTACCCATTTGGTATCATGACTATGTTTTCACCAATAGGCTTCATTGCTCAGGATATCAGCTAGGTAATACCACTACCTATTTCTGTCATGAAGCAGTCATGTGCAAGCATAATTGTGTTTCAGTTTGCAGGGCGCCGTAGCTAGTTTATTAATTAATCACAGTGCTAATGAGACACTACACAAAGAAAGAAAATAAACCCCGTCGATATCCCGAAAGATATATAAATAAATTAAACCTCCCAAAATCAAATTTAGTACTACATACATCGAAACCTTATGTATTGTATATAAAATATATAATCTGCCAAACAAAATTCGAAGCAAAAATGATGAAAATGAATTTATTAAAACACTGAAAAACTTTTTATTAGAAAAATGTTACTATGCCGTAAATGTATTTTAAACGAGCCAAACTAAAATAAATTAAAATATGGGTCTCTCCCTACTACGGTCTGCTGTTCAGACCAAATTGCGACACCCAAACTGGGTATCCATAATATACTGCCTTGCATAATAATTATAGTATTAACTCTTAATGTTATATTTAAGGACTATATTCATGGAATTGCAATAAATTGAAATTGACTAAACATCTTATATCTCAAAGTGATGTGGGCAATTGTGATGCCGCTCAGTTCTTGGGTCTTTCAAAAACTACATTAAGCTAAGTATCAAGTGTAAGGATGACCATTAGTTATTATCGAAAAAAAAAATGGCAAAAGTTTTCAACAAAGGTAAAAATTATGGGCACAGCATGTCACTTACTAACAGATTTAAAGGCGACCATGGCGTCGTCAATATTTCCAAAAAAAATTGGCAAAAGTTTTCAACAAAGGATAAAATTATGGGCACAGCATGTCACTTACGAACAGATGTTAAGGCAACCATTGCGCCTCAATATTTCCGAAAAAAATTGGCAAAAGTTTTCAACAAAGGATAAAATTATGGGCACAGCATGTCACTTACTAGCAGATGTTAAGGCGACCATCGCTTCGGCAATATTTCCGAAAAAAATTGGCAAACGTTTTCAACAAAGGATAAAATTATGGGCACAGCATGTCACTTATTAACAGATGTTAAGGCGACCATTGCTCCTCAATATTTCCGAAAAAAATTGGCAAAAGTTTTCAACAAAGGAATAATTTTAAAAAATAATTTCAAAAAGGAAGAATTTAATATAAAAATAAAATTATGGGCAGACCGTGTCACTTACTAACAGGTGTTAGGATGACCATCGCCTCGTCAATATTTCGGAAAAAAATTGGCAAAATCAAAGGTATCTGCTTATAGTCTTGCTTTTGATGGCTGAATTTCATTTGTCCAAAATAATCTTTTTTTTACCTAATGATAGTAATATCGATGTCCTTATGCCTTGTCGGTACACCAGCAAAGGACTTGCAGTTTAGCACATAGGCATACATGTCCAACTCATTCCGAAGTGCTACATTCCTTGATGTTACGTATGCCGCCTCACTTTTCGTCTCAATGTTACCCTGCAGAACATAAAAGTCTAATCAATTCAAAAATAATTACACTCTACTATGAAGTTGGTAGTATCATATTATTAAGTTGGTAGACGAAAATGGTGACTGTTAAGGAATTGCTCTCAGCTATTAAGCACTACTTGTTGGGGCAGTCCAAGGTGGTGGATTGCATGTACTGTATTGTATAGCATTGAATACATCGTTTACCCTCATAAGTCTATGTAAATAAATAAATCGAGGAATAGCTAAATTTACCGTCCTCAAGGACTATTGGCTTTAAGTGGCAGAGAATCCCTAAGCGGTTAGAGTAGGGTCTCCCGGCCATCCCTTACAGTACAAATAACTTCATATTTCAATAATGTTGAGGGTTTGTGTTGTACTCTTGGCAGAAATCCGTGACAATTCGAGCAGCTCTATCAGAGCTCGACCAGAGATATCAGTATCTAATAAAAATAGCTAAACGTGTGTGTTTACACAAACACGCTATGACGGCGCGTCTATAGACATCGCTGTATGCTCGACAACAGCGTGCAAAGAAATCATCGTCTGCAAAGATCCTACAATTTTATGACTGTATCGAATGAAGTGAATTTCAGCAGTTGTTCGCAATGCCTCGCGTCCGCGTCGCCAACATGAAACGTTATTTTTATGACAGTAAGGTAGTAGACGAGCAGGACGTTAAGATGGTAATTGATACCGGCTGCCCATTACAATCAAGTGCAGCTCAGGATCCGTGAAAAACACAAAAATTCTGAGTGGCACTGAGATTGCATTCGGCACCTTGTGACATAAGATGTTAAGTCTCATTTGCCCAGTAATTTCACTAGCTACGGCGCCCTTCAAACCAAAACATAATAATGCTTACACATTACTGTGTCATGGCATAAAAAGGTGCCGTTGTAGTATCCATAATCTAGCTGGCATCCTGTGCAAAGCAGCCTCCTACTGGTTAGAGTAAGAAGACAAATGGACATGCATGATGCTCCAATCTAGAGCCTAAATGCAAAAACAGTCCAGCTAGACTAACTTACTAAATGTTTTTCATTGGATTGGAACCCTAAAGAATCAACGTACCTTAATTCCCACACCATTCCTCTTAATTGTTGTGATTGCATATTGAACATCTTCATCGTTATCCATTGTTGGATCAATGTCCACCACTTCAAAGTCCACAGGGGCACCAATATACCTATAATGTATGTAATTAATCCAAGTATTAAAATTATACAATATTATATGTTATACCTCGAACGTAAAACTATGCTATACATGTTTAGCCTAAGGCATTGGTTCTCAATGTGGCCGATAACGCTCCCTTGTGGGCGTTTGAGACTTTCGGGGGCGCAGTAGAAGACTCAGAGAAAATTAGGGGGCATTGAGATGGCACAGATGTGGCGTGGGTAGATTAATAAATATAGTCTAAAAAGGCAAAAAAATACACGAAAATACTCTAGAAAAAAACATATTCTCAAAGTGGGTACAAAATAAGGTTGCATAACTATGGCATTCTTAAAAAAGGTTTTAAGTTCCACTGCCCAGTAAGACTTACTAACTAAACAGAGTACTGAGCATAACAAGTTAATGTTTGTATCTAGTAATAACTATTCCTAGTTTTTTTTTTTTCTAATTTTTCCCATAATTATAAAATTCATAAAATATATATAGGTACCTTCTATAAGGTCATTTTTTTAATTTACTATGTAGTATTGTATGTATGTACTATTAACTATTTACTGTTTAACCTGATTCCTGCCGCCGAATTCCACCTTCGCACGACACGCAACAAGTTAGGATATCATCCCCACCATCTGGATGTGTGACGGTCCTCCACAGTGCCGTTTTCAAGGAGCTTTCTTCCACGTACTACTAAGCTGTGGAATGAGCTTCCTTGTGTGGTGTTTCCGGGACGATATGACATGGGTACCTTCAAAAAAAGCGCGTACATCTTCCTTTAAGGCCGGCAACACTCTTTTGATTCCTCTGGTGTTGCAGGAGAGCGTGGGTGGCGGTGTTTTACCACCTTACTACTTAACACCAGGTGACCTGTACACTCGTTTGTCCTCCTATTCTATAAAAAAAAATAGTATGGATGTAAAACTTTCCAGATCTATCAAATGACTTGCAGAAAGCAATTATAACCACTCATAGAGCTTTATTAAAATCCTTGTAATTTTCTATACCCTGTTTTAATGTACAAATATATTGTGTTAGGTAGAAGCTTGGATGAAAACCTTCTAGTCAGATAATAAGTCTGTAAATTTTGGATGTTATTTATGAATGGCTTGAGTAGGCAGGTTTGTCTGTAGCTACTTACATCAATAAGGATACCGATTTTTTTATAATCAAATTATGAAAACTGCATCCCAATATCTATTACATATTTAAAAGATTAAGTATAATTTCATTAATTCATCAAAACCAGTTTGGAAATACCCGATAATTGAATAAAAATGATAGAAGTATCACAAAAATAAATTTTATGCAGGCCCAACACGGCTAAACCTGCATACGGTGCCACCCCATACCCCAACGTAGTGCTGATCGAGCACCCATTGTCTTATAGATTTCTTTAGTGTAATTATAATATTGTTTAATCAGTCTTGTTCCAATTTATCTGTGAGTAACATTAAATATTGTTAAATAAAGTGCTTTTTAAAAACTCAATTCCCGACGCCCGATACATAACTAGGCACCTAATAATTTAATTTAATATTGTTAAGAAATTATTTTATTGTTGCAAGTGCACTAACAGTGTTTATGCAAAAACTCTTGTATTTTTTATTTAAGTTTGAATAAGGACAGATTTATATTATAATTATTAGTCTTGATGCAATTGTGCTGCTTGGATTAAATTTCGCTCAGTAGTAGATGCTCACGTGATGATTTACTCGATCGAATTGGTTTTGTACTTACTTGAAGATTTCTCTGACGTAACCCATACATTCCGGGCCAATTCCACCACCGGGGAGCATAGTAACAGCATGACGTCCACCGTATTGAGCCTTAGGTATTAACTTCTGCTTCCGAATCACAGGAGTCTTATGTTGGAGATCAAAATCTGATAATGTAGCTGGAGCAGCGGCCGAGCTGGCGCAAGCAGCATTTCGTAGCTCGGGGATAACTTTTACTTTTGATAACAGTCTAACTGCCATTTTGTGTTTTAAGGGAATTTTATTCTTAAAATACAACTTGTATTCGACTTGGTTAAGTAATCACAGGCAGAAAAAAACGATTTGCGACTTCCAAAATCGTCGTCGCTTACGCCAAGAAATTAAATATCAGATGTTAATGACATTGTCAAATGTCAATCATGACATTTTACACCTGAAACTAGACGTTTTCTCTGAACGACAAAAAGTCAAGTAGAATATGTATTGTGTATGTAGAATGTACTGTAGGTTCGACATATTTCAACAAAACTTAGTTTTCTTGTATAAAGATCACACCTATTCTTCATAACTTTCAGGTTCACATAAATTAAATTGTTAAAATGTGATATTTTTTAAGTTGGCAATAATTTTCACATTTGTTTTTACAATTTTGGTGTTGCCAAGCAAGTTGCTTTTTCTTCAAGTGGCAGCGGAGAGAACGGGCGTCCATTTTGTTTCGCCATATTGAATTTGGTCGGACATCTTTGGACGCCATGTTTAGTCGGACATATTTTATAAACATTTTCGCGTAAATTTCAAATATTTTCAATAGCAATTTAACAAACTTTTTTTCTCCGAAGTGTGTATAGTAGTTTATTGTGAAAATTGTTTGGAAAATTCCCTTGTCTACGCAGCAGTCCATAATTGGCTTCAGGGGCCGTTCAGCTATTGTTGAAAACTAAATAAAGGTAAAAATTAACCATCAAAAACAATCATACTTTTTGACATATTGTTGTGGGAAGTTCTTAATTTTTATGATATTACGGGTAGTCGTGCCATAAATAGGTGACTATACGAAGGTCAATAGACAGTGGTTTCATTGTCTAACGGCTTGGCGTGGTCAATTTGCTAATTAAGTATTGAAAAAAATAATTCGTTCACCCGGCCGGTAACGATTCAATGTAGCGGTATGTAATCGTGTAAAAATATATATTTTTAAATGTATCTAAGTGATTTTCATAATATGGTTGTTATTAAGCCAATCATTATGAATAAGTCTATCAGTACACAATGATTCGAAGAACAATCTGGGCGATATAAGTTCGAATACAATCCTATGATACGCCCATCGTTATCATAATAAACAAACCAGTTTATGTGCGGCAAATTTGGTTTAGAATAAGTATAATTAATTATATTGTTCTTACATAAATCTTTGAGTATACTATAGTATTACGAACAACATTAATAAAATAATTTAATTATGAATCTAAGCAATAGTTTATTATGTAATAAAAATGTTAGAATTTTTTCATTTGCGCATCTTTATGTATCTATAAAAAATTTGAATCTTATTTTGCAAAAATTTAAATATTTTTGTGTTTTTTCTTTAATAAATAACTGTAATTTAATAGGAGTATTAAAAAACTTGAGTATATTAAGTAGAATAGTCTACAAGACAGCAGTAGTAAAATGACAATCAAGAATTTACATGAATCGTCTACATTGTAAATTAAATTTTATGGTACACTCACATATACTTTTAATTGTACATTATTCAAAAAAATTTTTTTTTTAAATGTAACATAATAGACAAGTTAACAAATTGTAATAACTTAACACCAGGTGTCCTGTACACTCGTTTGTCCTCCTATTCCATAAAAATAATTGTAATAGTTTATTCTTCAGGCTTGCTTGCTCTTTTAGTCTATGACTTTTCATCTCATTGTTTTTTTTTTTCAAAACAAATATTATTTATTTGGATGATTCATTTTGATTACAATCTCTAAAAAAATTAAGAAAAATATAATTTTTTATCAGGATAAGATGACAGCTATTTTGAAAATTATGCATAAACTTTTAAAGATTTTACTATGACTTAATATATAACACTTGCACATGATCACACCAATGTGGAAATTAATCTTAGTATTATTTTTCTATGATTATTAGTATCAACCTGCCAGTACAGTCAGCTGCAATCATGATTCCTGTGATTGACCAAAATATGTGTGTCAATCAACTATTAGGGGCCTGTCTGCTCAATTGGGGATAATAATTAAAAATAGAGGTAGATTGCAGTTAGATCATAACTTAATTGTTTAATTCCTCAATAGTATAGAAAAACAAACAAATGATTTCTTTAAAATTTTACAATACAATCTTGCAAACATTATATAACAAAAAGAAGATGCTCTATAAATACTTAAACATCAAATACTCAATGCCTTGCATGATTAAGTCTAAAAAAGTTAATTTGAATTAATATGTAAAAACAAGAGAGTATTGAGTGCAGTATCAATTAACACACCATAAATTAATAAAGGAATTTTGCAAGTATTTTATTAGCGATTATAAAAATATTATAATACCTTAATTTTTAAAGATATGAGGCAGAGTAACAGATGATCCTGTTACCAGATCCTCTGGTAAAAGGATCATCCTGCCACCACAAGTGGCACCAATATGTGCCATGCTTGTGAAGCATGACACATATTTATGTATGTTTAAGTAAGTATATTGTATTAAATATACTGTTGTCTTGCAACCCATAACACAGGCTATATATGCCTAATTTGGGGCAAGATAATTTGTATAAAGTGTGTCAATATTGTAGGGAAGGGAAATGACCTGTCATTTTTTTGTCTTTGTTTATTTTACCACAACAGGTTTGAAACACAGTGTTTTAGTCTTAACTTTTAGAGTACACCTATGATTGAGTTGTATATGGCTTGCAAGCATGCAGGAATTCCTTATAATTTTTTTTTTTTTCAATTTCTTGCTTTTATACCAGTGGGAAGCTTCTGTGCAAAAGATGCTAGCTAGTTGGGTACAACAGAGACAGTAAAATACTAGGTGTTAGCTATATTGTGTATTAATTGTGTGTGAAATTTCTGAGCCAATAAGAAATTACACCTTATGTTTCAAACTAAATAAATCTCAGTACGATTCAGATTTTTTTTCGGAAATCTTGGGAACAGTGTAAATCTTTGTTGTCTCTTTGCTTTTTTTTCTCATAAAGATAAAGCTTTATGAGTGATATGCTGAAGATCAGGAGTGTTCGTTAATATGCTGATGACAGCACAGGGTGCGCATCCTACACTGGCCATGCCTACATGTCCAGGGATAGCATTGACGAGGACCTGATCAATATCTGAAATTGAGACTATGCTATGCAAAGTCTTGGAATGGGGCCGAAATTTAGTCCAATTCAAACCTTCTGTTTGTTTGCGTTCACCACTAATAAGCCTCCTTTTGATGAATCCCCTCAATTTGAGATCACTCCACAACTACTACACCCTGTATTTGCGTACTAGGCATAGATATATCAAGCAACATTCAGTTCAGTGGTCACTTGGGAAAGAAGGTCAAACAGGTCTTTAAAAAGCTTGGTGTACTAAGTTGAGACAGTACTTCACACAGATTGAGCCAGTGCCTGAAACCATACAAGGTTCAAATCGGCCTCACATGGAGTACTGTACTCACCACTGGGTGTGCTTTGCCCAGTACCTTCTTGCATTTGACATTTACAACGAAGAGTGGCTTGAATCATCTCCAATTGGCTTGATTCTTTGGTGTTGTTTAGAGATGTAGGTTCATTTTGCATCTTCCACTGTATATACTATAGGGAGTGCTCAGATGAGTTGTTTAGGTTGATACCAACAGCCGAATTTCACCACCGGGCACCGGACAAAATGCTAAATAACACCCACATCACATTGACATTTGGCATTCTACAACCATGGGTTTTGCAAAAAATTTCTTGCCTCACACACCCACTTAGTGGAATAAATTTCTGGCTGTTTTTCCGAATTCATACAACTAAGGGTCCTTCAAAAGGACCACACCTTAATGGCCGGCAACACATCTCTTGACCCCTGGTGTTGCAGATGTCCATGAGCCTCAACATTTCTTGCTCATTTGCCACCACTTTTATAAATCAAAAGGTTTTATCATTTTAACCTTATTGGGGATATTTCTTAAGGTCATCAAACAGAGCCTTACCATATATTATATAATTATTAAAATATCAACTGTCACAAGTTTTCTATCCTTAGATGGATTACTTAAGAAGTTGAAGTGATATGATGTTAAATTAAGAGTTGATTTGTTTCAGGTTCACAATGATGAACCAGGAGATAATGTGCGAGGTGGAGATTGGCACTCATGGGGGAATGGTAGAAATTGATGGCGATGACCATGTTGGAGTCAAGGTAAATAAGACAGAGAAACTATTATTATTTTATTTGTATGAAAATTTTTGCCGATTACTTACCGATGAACCTAATTAAGAAATTTAATATTTTTTTTATAATATTATTATTTCCATTGTTAATGTTTATGGTAGCAATAGACTTGGGGAATTGGAAATCTATTTAAATAATTAATATTTAATTCTCGAACTCTGGGTTCTACGGTGCCTAGAGTACATGAGAGTAGTAAAATTCCCAACATTTTGGATCCTTAATGTTCATATAATTGTTATTACTTATAAGCTTTCTGTTTAACATTTAAATTTAAAACATATTGAATGTAACATATTGAAGCAAATAAACTTTTTAAATAAATATACTGCAAGTCAGGCCAGTTTCTACAGATTTGCTAGAGAATTACACTAAATATAAAAAGCAAACAGACACAAATGGCTGGAACTGGTAACCAGGAGTGACTCCACCATGTTTTTATGAAAAATATTCGAAAATTGGCACAGATCTGATTCTAGATAGATTCTTCAGATTGTTAATAATAACATTTTCCATAACCATAAAAGGTCCTTTCAGCCAGACCCAGTGTCAATTCATAAATAAAACTATTTTGTAAATTTGCAAAAGTGACTTCACCTTAATAGAGATATTAAGAAATGTGTTAATGGAAACATTCTTAGTTTCATCTATCTGGCAGTTTAAGTTAAAGTAGATTATTTACTAGCCTAAATTAAGGCTAGATTGTAATGCGAGTTGCGCAACATTATAATAACTATATTTTTAAGTTACTAATGGAAAGAAAAAAAAATGAGTTGTTATAACATTAATGTTGTAACATGATTAATCAGATACTCACACTCACTCAGACCCACCCACCCACACACACATACACACACACCCAGAGACACACACATATACAGAGTGCACTTTTTGACCTTTCGGTTCATACTGTTAACCTTAGGATGTAAATTGGTTGCCTACAGGACAGGCTCGCCTAGTGTAGGGACCAAATATAATGTAATATTATGTGATAGAGTGTCTGTATATAATAAATAAATAAAGATATTATGTGTGGTTGAGAACTGTAGTATGGTGGTTGAGAACAAATGTTTCTGACATCATCAAGGCTGTATTTTATTTGGTCCCAATCTTAAGGCGCTAAATGCCAGCGACCTTGAGCGATATGAGTTTACCGCTGCCGGCCCGCCATCTATGTAACAAAGCCAATATTTTCAAAATTCTTGCGTGGAAAACAGTTTATATGCTTACAATCCTCGTTATTCACTACTAATCTGAATAAATTAAACTACACAAAAAAGTACAAGCTATAAAAATAACTTTTCTGAGAGAAGTACCAAAAACGTCACGCCATGCCAAAAAACTTGTTTAACTTCAAAGAAATGTGGTAGTTCAAAAAGTCTCGGCAGTGTTAACTATAATCAACAGCAAGCATTAGCAACCTACAAATAAGACTTAAGGATATGTGTAACAGGATTAAGTAGTGTTCATAGCTCGAAATGCTATACTTTCACAACAAAACGTGTCTAAAAACACCATGTTTGCGTGTTTTCTGCTTACTCTTCGCCTTAATATGACTACACACACAATTGCCTAATAAAAGGTTGTCAAACGCACCTTATTTGGTGGCAGTAATGTTCAAATTCTATTGTATACGCTTATAAGAAGCTCATTGATTGTGGTGCAAAATGTGTACACATTTTGTCAGCGATGTATTTTGTTTTAGCAATTGAAATGTAATTAAATTATTTAACTTATTGATTAATACAGTAATTTACTCACGATTTATCGGTGTGGGTACCGACTAGTTTCGGACCATTCGGGAGTTCCTTCATCAGGGTGAGTGTGGTGGGTTCGCGATAACGTCCCGTCTCTTACTGCGGACTTGTGCTCGTAGTGCGCGTCTGGAAAGAGCGTTGGGCGCGGGGTGCGCCGGTAGTGATGACGAGCACGGTATCACTGATACTGTGTCACTATTGGTGTCCACGGGTGCACAAAATATACTTACAATGTCTGCTATGTGATCATCGGCACTAATGGGTCTTATTGCGAGATTTCCGAATGAGGTTTCCGAATGGTTGGCAGAGCCCAACCCTCGTCTCTATTAAAATAATTAGGTCAAACAAATATTGGCGGAATTAACACTAAAAAAAACTTAAATCATTTGTATAATTATGGATTTCCGCAAAGTAACGCCTAATTCAATAAATTTTCATAAAATTAATGTCCAGCGAGACACTTGTCCGTTTGCCCCCGCAATTTTTTTTGCCTTCAAATGAGGTGACTATCTCTTGGGGAAGAGAAGCGCAAGCAGTTCACCCTTGAGAGTATCCGCTGGGATCGCACAGAAGGTACTATCTAATTGGGACTTAGTGACATCAGAACTTCCAGGGCAATCCAGGTGAGATGAAAGTTTGATAGAGGAGATATGAGATATATTATATATATTGTCATATGAGACGAGTGATATGCCCCTAGGTTTTTCACTCGAACCGCGCAATGTGGTAAGCGTTAAGCGCTTTAGGTACTAATGGATGTTTGAGCTGGAAGTTATGTGTTTCAGTATGAAGAAATAGAGACGGGTCAATACGAGGAGTACATCACAGATGATCAGTACGAGGAAGTGGAGGAACAGGTCATTGGGATGCAGCATTTGGAAGAAGGTGACTTTCTATTACTCTTGTTCTGTTTAATTCGAGTAAACAAACTATATTCGAGCTATTTTATCGGTTTTAATACTTCCAATCTAACCGCTATACTAATTTAGAAATTTATAACGAAACATAAATTGTCTTGATATATGGATAGAATGAATATAACTTTATATCATATATATTGTTGTTTATGAAACAAAAAACATGCAAAGCCGTATTTTAAACAAAATAAATTAAAACAACTTTTTTTATGATAATAAGGGACGACACGAGCAGACCGTTCAGCTGATGGTGATTGATACGCCCTGCCCATTACAATGCTCAGGATTTTTGAATCTGGACCCGAAAATTCTAAGCGGCACTGCAATAATTGTGCTCGTCATTTTGAGACATAAGATGTTAGGTCTCATTTGCCCAGTAATTTCACTAGCTACGGCGCCCTTCTGACTGAAACACAATAATGCTAACACATTACCTGTCTGTCTGTTGCACGGCAGAAAAAGGCGCTATTACCACTATTTTTTCACTAATCAGATTTAAGTATACAAAAATGAATATGTAGATTGGACCGTTTCAGTGCTTTTTGTATAGTAATCGCTCCGACTAAATAAGATGCCCAATAATCGGTTAAGGTCGAGTATCCCTCCCAAAATGGCATCCATCCCCAGGGCACTAGATTTTTCAGATACACCAAAACCGAGTGTGCCGTACGGCACCCAACTCTCACACCAAGTTCTGACCTTTATTTTGTTTATAAGACGTTTTATTTTGCATGGTCTTATAGCTTGTTTTAATAATACATACACAGCCTACAACGAATTATAAGCAATCTATTGCTACATGTCAAATAATACGCATTGTCAGAACGCTGCGCGAGCGACAAATCGTGCCGATCTACACCGTACCGCGCGCGGATCAGAGGGCGCCGTTTTTGGCTTAGGATGATAAATTTATTTTCATTACTCATACTCGGAAAGTAAACATTACTTTCCGAGTTTTGATCTGATTATTGGGTGGAAAATGCTGCTTCCCTCTATAGAGAGGGAAAAACTCATACAAATTACTTCCCGCCTAAGAGCAGGAATGAACTTTAAAAATAGAACTGCTGTGAAGAGTTTTTTGTAAAAAAAGAACTAATTAGGCCATGTGACTTTCTAAACAGCCCGTGTGAACTTAGCGCAAATTTCTTTGAGCGGAATAAACCGCAACAATTACGCGGTAAGTTCCATATTTGAAATTTAAAAAGTCGATATAAATTGGCGGGATACTAATCTGTGCTTAGATAAACAATTAGTTTTATTTTCCTCATATTCGAAATGAAAAGTAGAGTGTTTAACACGGGTAAAAGTATCAATTCCTACTCGGATTATAGCCGACCTCGCTGCGCACGGGCGTCTAAATACCTCGGGAATTGATTCTTTCGACCCTCGGTTAGCAATCTACTTTTTTGTTTTTTATCTTGAAGAGGTTATTATATAATTGGGTTCCATATTAATATGTTCTCAAGCGCACCATGTCGGCAATGCTGACAGATTTCAAAATTGCAGTTGGGAGCGAAGAAGTAATACTACCGGGCATGGCTAGCGAGGAAGTAATGAACAACAGTGAAATTAGTTACACGCCAGTGTTCACACCTGCCTCTACGAGTAATAAGTGAGTCACTTTACACCGTCGCAATCACATCTAAAATTACACTCATAATATAGTATAACTAGCTGACCCGGCAAATGTTGTTTTGCCATATAAAGAGTTAGACCGATTCATGGACATTGCAACATTACTTTATTTTTCTAATATAAAAGAATTGTTCTGAAATAAACGTAGCCTAAGTTACTCCATATTACACCAGCTACCTGCCAATAAAAGTCCCGTCAAAATCGGTCCAGCCATTTCAGAGATTAGCCGGAACAAACTGACAGACAAAAATTGTAAAAAAAAATTTGTTTGTTATTGACATACCTAAGTGGCTCTTTGTGTTCTACGGGTAAAATAAATATCTTTGAATCATTTTCCAGCAACAGAGGGCGGGGCAGACCAAAGACCAATACCACACCCACCATACAACATCTGATGCCAATTGGTGAGTGTTTTATGATGTATTTTTTATGAGAGTAAGAGAGGAGACGAGCAGGATGTTGAACTGACGCTCAGGATTCTTGAAAAACCCAACAATTCTGAGTGGTACTACAATTGCGCTCGTCACCATGAGACATAAGATGTTAAATCTCATTTGCCCATTAATTTCAGTAGCTACGGCACCCTTCAGACCGAAATAATAATGCTCACACATTACTGCTTCACGGCAGAAATAGGCGCCGCTACTAGGTATAGGTACCCATAATCTAGCCGGAATCCTGTGAAAAGAACCCACTCCCAAATGCCCTAAATCGCCTTGGACTTCCCTATTCATTTTATGCCTTGGAGAAGCACAGGGTAATAACCTTCTCACAAAGTAATACTCCTTGATAGCGAGCCAGTAAATATCTACACAAACAGGCTGGAAACGAATTTACTTCTTACTTTTGTCTGTATTTAAATGTGAAATTGTGTTTTTGTTGTTTAGGAGAGGTTCCCATGGGTTTGGTGGAGAACAACACAAACAGAGGAACGACCAGACGATGGGAACAGAAGCAGGTGCAGATAAAGACAATGGAGGGGGAATTCTCGGTTACCATGTGGGCAACTGGCGAAGATGATGGTGAGCGTTTCTAGTTATAAACCGCGTGATTTTTGTGACAGAGATAGTCCGCCATCTTAGTGACGTCATGTTGGCAAAAATAAACATCTATATAGTAAAATATCTGTACACGGTTATTTTTAAAATTCTAAACTGGTTTCTCAGTTAAGTTTATTATTTAGTGAGTGTTGTCAAAAATGTCCGTGCGGCGTTGTATATTATTGTTGTATTATATGCATTAACTTATACAGATAACATTTATTGAAATTAATACCTTATTTTGTGCTCGTAATGTTCAAAGTATTATTGTATACGCTCATGGAAGCTCTGACGCGAACACGAGCCAAGAACATTTTGTTTTAGCAATTGAAATGTAATTATGTAGCAAAATGATTAAAAACGTCAAGGTACATAATTTTATTAATTAAACGACGATAATACCACTCTCCATCTTTTTAGGTTTGGATATGCTGTTAATTGTGCAGTTTTTCACTGAACGCTTTGTCATTACGTGGCGTTGTATTCAAAGCGCGGTCGAAACACAACTAAACGAATACTCTGCCTAATAGATGCGTAGGCAGAGTTTTGGGTCTTAGCTTGCAATAAAAATCATTTTAAGTATGTACTACAATTTTTTTTGGCATATATATTGTGATTCAATTTTAGACGATGGATCGAACCCAGAACCTGATCCCGATTACACGGAATACATGTCTGGGAAGAAAGCGGTGCTGGGAACCGACACAATGCCAGGTAACTGAAAATTTCACTTTAAACTTCGTTAGTATGTCAACTTATGACACTATAACTCACAAATTTGCAATTTAAAATGTATTTCCAATACACTATAAATAATGGTATAATAGGATCCAAATTAGAAATGCAACTTTGCCAAAAAAACTATTTTATTTGTTATATTAAGTAGATCATGTAGATGGAGCCACAACCTGTGGGTCGAACAAGGCATACCAAGCTTTACAATCCATGCGCCACTCGAACGGTTGACTCAGTGGAAGAGTGCTCGGACGGAACCCGAGGGTTCGAGTCCCGCATTGTTCATTAATTATTGTTACAAATCTAATTTGTTTATTCAGATTAAATTATTTTTAAAGAAGACAACCCTAACGTCGTCAGAAGAAGTAAGAGTCACGCAATGGAGAGGCAAGTTCTAGATGAATATATATGTAGGTTAGCAGCGCTGTGTGATCTGAATTGCACATTTAGCTTTGAAAGAAAGGAAGAAAGAAAAACATTTATTTCACGAAACACAAACTTACAGTCACACACTTAATATAAAAAGATAAAAGTACAAAAGATACCAAAAAAGAACGTTTGCATATTATTGATATACATGTATACCTGTTTTTTTTTTCAGGCCTAGATCTATCGGACCCCAAACAGCTAGCTGAGTTCGCGCGTCCCGGCCACAAGATAAGATTGAAAAAGCCCTCGCCCGAATCATCAGATAGGACGATAGGTATGTTAAAAAGCAGACTCAATAAATTTCAACATACTGTGAATAAACTGAAATATAAGATGAGGAGGCCTATGAGGATAACTGATAAATAAGGCCAACAAGACGTGATAAAGAACGTAAACAAATTTTCAGGGGTTCAAAACATTTTCATCAATGTCTTTGAATATTGAAAAGAATTTATATATATATTATACCCATTGCCAATTCGGCAGTCATCTGGAGGGCAAAGCGTCATAAATAGATCACGGCCATACGAATACGAATTGTCGGGGACCCAGTGGTCTGTGAACGGCTCGATAACCTGGCGTTGCGTAGAGATGTCGCTTTATTGTGTGTTTTCTGGCATTTATCATGGGGAATGTTACGAAAAGCTGTTTCACCCGATTTCTTCCGCCGAATTCTACCTTCGTAGTGTGTGGGTTTTCAAGAAACTTTCTTGCAAGTATTACAAAGTTGTGGATTGAGCTTCCTCGTGCGGTGTTTCCGAGACGATACGACATGGTGCGTACACCTTCCTTAAATGCCGGCTACGCTCCTGTGATTCATCTGGTGTTGCAAGAGAATGTGGGCAAGTAACAAAACACTTTAAAAATAAAAAAAATGTTTAGATGTGAAAGAGCGACATCTCAAGTCAATTTCCTCATATGCAATTATTGGGGTTGAACAGGTTATCAACTGTAAAGTAGAAAAATTCTCGGACGGAACCCGGAGAGGTCGCGGGATTGAGTCCCGCTTCCTTCAAAAATTTTGGTTCTTATTACTACCATTTTAGTTAATTAAATCAAATTTTTTTTTGTATGGAACCCTCGGTGGGCGCATCTGACTCGCACTTGTCTGGTATTTTTTCAATTGCATTCCAATAAATGTGTTTCAGCTTGTCCGCACAAGGGCTGTATGAAAATGTTCCGGGACAACTCCGCCATGCGAAAACATTTACACACGCACGGCCCAAGGGTGCATGTGTGCGCCGAATGCGGTACGTGCTATTTCACATCTACCCTCAATATTATTTATAAAAGTTTGTGTGTTTTTGTTGCAAGGCATCGATGTTATATTCCTAACAATCACAGTATACAATATTGTTTTGCTTATATTTTGTCAGTAAAATAAAAAATATCTAATAGTGGAACTGGAGTAGAAAAAAAATTGCCGATGAAGAAGCTATTATATTTTTTTCTCGCAAGTGTGTAGGGCGAGTGCGTATGAAACTCGTGAGCACCTTGCTCGCTAGACACTCCGCTGATTAACGATTACTGCAGCCTGATTACACAGCCTCGTATATTAATAACTTGTATCATAATATACTATTACTAAATCTAATTAAGCTATATTTAATAGGCAAGGCGTTTGTGGAGAGTTCAAAGTTGAAACGACATCAGCTGGTGCACACGGGGGAGAAGCCGTTCCAGTGTACCTTTGAGGGCTGTGGAAAAAGATTCTCTCTGGACTTCAATTTAAGGTACACTATTAGCAGCGTTTCCCATTTGCCAGGTTATGACTCGGTACCGGGCCATCAAAATAAAATACCCGGTCGCAAAATTCCCGCCTTTTGTTAGAAATATTACCTACTATCGATCGACGCATCGTAAATATTCGTAAGGTATAAATAATTAAGGACGCGTTTACGAATCCGACAAAAATAAGATAATTTTCGGTAGAGTTTGTGATGAAATGAAACTAATTCTAACAAAACTAAAAATTGCCATAAATAGATTACTTCTTTATCTCCAATTAGCGGGAAATTTTTGCTTTGAAATTTTGATATTTTATGTCGTAAAAACGATTATCCGTTAACTCTTCACACAAAATTGACGAAATGGGGTTTCATTCAGGATCAGTTTTCTGCTACTACTTACATAATTTTGTCTCTTAAAAATTACGTAAGGAATGCAGATATAATATTTTCAAAAACACGGGAAATAAATTAATGAATATGTTATAAATAATCTCATAAAAAAATATAAATGAATCGTCTAAAAT
>CATIXQ010000027.1:3184586-3205639 GCA_949711755.1 Leptidea juvernica
GCGCCTATGAAATTTACCAACTTCTCTTCATGGGTGTCATTTTCATGTTTTTCGGGGTCAACAATAACGAATATTGGGTCAAAATCTAAATCCAAGATGGCGCCTATGAAATTTAAAAACTTCTCTTCATGGATGTCATTTTCATGGTTTTCGGGGTCAAGAATAACGAATATCGGGTCAAAATCGAAATCCAAGATGGCGCCTATAAAATTTACTAACTTCTCTTCATGGGTGTCGTTTTCATGGTTTTCGGGGTCAACAATAACGAATATCGGGTCAAAATCCAAATCCATGATGGCGCCTATGAAATATACAAAATTTTCTTCATTGGTGTCAAATGACTGTAAATACATCGTCAAAATTAGAATTCATTCATGAACTTAAATTTTATTTTAAAAGGCCTGTCTAACAATAGCCCACATGCTAAATTAATTCTTCATTCCCGAAATATATAAATATTTACGTTTCAACTTTTCACCCACAATATTTACAAAACACATTCCGTTACCAATCTAATTAAAAAATCTCAAAATTTTATTTTGAAAGACCTATCTAATGATACCCTACATGCAAAAAAAAATTTTCATCCTCTTTTTAACCACAAGAAGCTCTACCCTTCTTATCAATTATTACCACCATATTATGACAAGAAGAGTTATTTCAATAGATATTGTAATCATAAGGTATAAGCTATTACATAAATGTAACGTATATCTTCCTTAATCCCGCATTATTTTCAAAAGACCAAAGGAAATGTCATGTATCAAACCTGAAAGGTTAGTCTCCAGTATTTTTTTCAACTCCACTTGTAGGGGAGGTGTCCTTAGGGAGGAAGCTACGTCCAAAGCACCAGACAACACAAGAAATGGCGTGCGTACAAAGTACACATGTCAGAATTGAAACTTATTTGTGAAAACCAATTTTTAAATCTCGTTTATATTAATAATTATCCTAATCTGTTCTCTAAACCAATTTATTTTTCTCAATATTAGAAACTATTAGATGTTTTACTAATTATTATTACTCATGAAACCTGTACAATACAAAGCTAGTAGGGAAGATGTTCTACTTACTCGCGGCCGCGCGCTAAACCTACATGATACAATGCTAGTAGTGAATTTGTTTTACTTCATAGCGGTAACGTCTGCTTAATACTACATTCGCATTTTCTCACTCTATCTCAATCAGACTCAATCTCCCTCCCCTCTTCTTGGATAAAAACGTCCTTCATTTTCGTGACACTTTATTCCGTTTCATCCGTAAAAATTTTACTCTCATGCGGGCAAAGAAGTTTCACTTAAAGATGATGCCAAATTCGTTCTTTGCACCCTCGATAACCTCGGATACGATACCCATATTGCTGAAATCATAATTTTTCACGGCGGACATCTTGGATTTAAAAAATGATCCCAAAATCGTTCTCTGCACCCTCGATAACCTCGGATCCGATACCCATTTTGTTGAAATTATAATTTTGCGCGGCGGCCATCTTGGATTTCAAAAATGATCCCAAAACCGTTCTCTGCACCCTCGATAACCTTGGATACGATACCCATATTGCTGAAATCATAATTTTTCATGGCGGCCATCTTGGATTTAAAAAAAACTGCGTTTACTGCACACGTCGTTATGCGACGGAACTGCCATCTAAAGTTTCAATATTTAACTACTAAACGAATACACCAACCAATTATCAAAAATACATATGTATTAAAAAAAAACAAAATTCAAACTTGCTAAAGTATCAAATTCATTTGATTCCCGCTATTAGCTTTAAGTACGTGTATGTGTTTGAGCGGTGTCAATGTAGTGGTGCGATTCGATACCTCTCTGTTTTGAGAACGCGTCCTTAATGTCACGTCTTATTTTACCTAATGTAACCACCTGCTTGGGTAAGTAAGTACTGAGTGAGTCAAAAAGGGGCAGTGTGAAAATAACCGGGCTATGGCAAACAAAGTTTTGGAAACAGTGGTCTATAATAATGCAACCAAGACGAGATAAGAAATGTAGACAAAGTTTCAGGGGTTCAAAACATTTTCATCAATATCTTTGCATATTGAAAAGGTTGTATATTCGTTGTATAGAGCTGCAAGGCAGTGTTTCCATAATTGAAACTCAACAACTACTCACATTAACAGCAACAATCAACAAGAAAACTAATATTAACGGATTAATAATAACAAAAAAAGAAGAAAGTAACTGTGCGGTTTTCAAGGATTTTTTTCACATACTACAAAGCTGTAGAATGAGCTTCCTTGTGCGGTGTTTCCGGGACGACACGACATGGGATCCTTCAAAAAAAGTACGTTCCTCGTAATTGCCGGCAACGCTCCTGTGATTCCTCTGGTATTGCAAGAGAATCTGGGTGGCAGTGATCACTTAACACCAGGCGACCCAGTTAATACGGAAACATACGTATCACTTCGAACGGAATCCACACAGGAATAAACTTGTTTACAAAATGGCGGACCAAATGTTGACAACTGCGGTACTTACTACAACACGAAACACGCAACAACAGCTATCGTCGACCAACTGACGCCATTACTACATACAAGTGATAAGGACAGAGATCATAATCGCTCGCTATCGCAACTTAACTCAGTAACCGTCCGTTTGTTTATATTTTTATCTTGTCTCGTTGGCCTTAGTATAGTTGTAATAATAGCCTTTTATCATCCATTCATTGCATTTTTTTTTATTTTATTTAGTAAATGACAATAAGGGACGAGACGAGCAGGACGTTCAGGTGGTAATTGGATGATAATTGATACGCCCTGTCCATTATAATGTAGTGCCCCTCAGGATGGTTGAAAAACCCAAAAATTCTGAGCGCTCGTCACCTTGAGACATAAGATGTTAAGTCTCACTTGCCCAGTAATTTCACTAGTTCTACGTAAGATATGTTTATTATACGTAAGTTACCATCAGGCGCGGTCACTTATTTGATGGCGGTGATTTAAATGTCTTCTTAAATTATCTACTGATTTCGTTGAAATAAATAAATTTCGAACTGAGTTAACCATGTCCTGTGGGGTATCGTATGAAAGGGCAACAAGCTAAAACAGATTTTAATTATTCTTATGACTGATAATGTTCAATATATGACGACGATTTAAAAAAACAACCCTTTTCTCTTTTGGCAGACTCGGTGGGCGTGACCGTCTCGCACTTGTCCGGTTTTTTTTTTTCGAGCTGTAGAGATTTTCGATCTAACGAGGGTACTGCAGTAATAATTTAAGTATGTAATAATAATAATGTTGTTTTTTTTATAAAAATGTTTAAATTATATACGTATATATGAAATAAGATTTAGTTGTAATAAAGGGTATTATATTAATATTGATACACTATTACACATGTTATCCGCGGAACCGTAGGCAGAGTCACAGACCACTGGGCTATATGATTGGTCAAATTATATATTATACCTATTATGTATTATATTTTTAGGACGCATGTCAGAATCCATACCGGCGACCGACCGTACGTCTGTCCCTTCGATGGTTGCAACAAGAAGTTTGCTCAGAGCACCAACCTCAAGTCCCACATACTCACCCATGCCAAAGCGAAGTAAGTACTCCAGTCTCCATCATCACACAATCCTATGCCTGCTGAGTCTTTAGTTGGGCCTTCCGCGCACTTAAATACTTTCGTATTAGAATATCATTAATTAATTAGATTGTATAAAAAACGCAATTATTTTTTTACTTTTCAATTCATATTATATTTATTGTTTTGGAAAAGTTTGAAGTCAGTTGATTTTTTTTAAAATAAATATTGGTAAGCTGACTAAGGCAGAGTTGTTCCAGGCACCACCACCATACCCATTCACAGCATTGAAAGCAACGACCGATAATTCCGTTATAGATAAAAGCTATTTTCTCTAATTCCAGATCAAGAAATTCTCTCTCCCGCTCCACGATCAACAACTACGACTCAGCGCGGACGACCCCACAGTTTGTACAACTGGAGATGTCACCAGACGACTCCAACCCTCAGCTAATATTCTACACGCACGAATGAAGCCTGTGATTGTGAAAGTGATAGTGACAATAATAATATACTCAAGTGATACTGTATGAGTGTAGTGTGATATGGTGATCTATCCAAGTTATCGTCTGGACTATAAGGTAACATATTAATGCCTTGTTTGTTCAAAACGTCAATATTGTGGAGTTACTAGTCTGTGTTTGTGTGCATTTATTTCTTCCATGCCAAAATTATAAATTAGATTTTACATGTGTGAATGGGAAGTGGAATTTTAAATTGTATCTCAATAGCATGAAATACCTAAAGATTATGCGGAACGGTATTTTAAAGATTTTTATTTGTATATTAGCAGAGCATAATGGCAAAGAGACTGTGATTTTCTGCATCTACAACTTAAGATTGTATTGAGCCTGTCATGGTTATAACTATTATTACTGGGTCAACCCTCTTCTCTGCCGCT
Organism: Leptidea juvernica; assembly: GCA_949711755.1. Classification (NCBI taxonomy): domain Eukaryota; kingdom Metazoa; phylum Arthropoda; class Insecta; order Lepidoptera; family Pieridae; genus Leptidea; species Leptidea juvernica. The sequence continues at coordinate 3,189,040 of CATIXQ010000027.1, forward strand.
AAATACCGACAAAAATGTCTCAACATCTAGTCACAAAAAACTTGTTATAAGGTGTTGATGCACAGCAATTTACAGCACAGTTGGTAGTATATTTAAACTAAAACAGTACTAATTTAAATTAATACCATATGTGTAACTGATTTTGTGTATGTATGCATAAATACAAGTACTTACTGGTACTTGTTAGTACCAAGCAAGCGGTAACTGGTACTAGAGCAATCATGATGGGCAAGATGGGAATGTGAAACTCCTTCATACCTCACCTCGTTGATGCATGTAGTGGCTAAATTCATTCTTCATTTGTATTTATTACTCATATGGTCGTGGCCCAAAAGTTGTTTCGTTCCAGAAATACTAAAGCCAATGTTGAAGAACAAAATGGAGTGGCTAAATTTAATATTTTAATGTGAAATTTGTTATTCATATTGAGTAAATATAGTTCAATTGTTTGACTTTAAATTAGCAAAGGTCCTGTACCAAGTACTGGTAATATAGTTAAAAATAATAAATTAATTGAGATATTTGAAAACTATGTAATGGTTCCTTTTTTGGTCCTTTAGGAATCAAATAAATTGAAAATGTGTTTGGTTTGTTTCAAGTAAGAGTGAGATATAGAATATGGATAGCGTATAAATTTATTATATTTTATGATATAAGATAACCTGTGTTAATTATCTTAGAACGTCAAAATTTTACAGAGTTATTTTGAGATGAAAAATAAAAGCAAACAAGATATACATAATCCAAAAAGTGTTAAGTATGTAAAATTTCATGCACCATTGTTTTGTTACAACTAGGCATATTAAGTTTTTTATAAATGAAAATAAATACCATACCTAAATACCATTCCCACTTAAGGTATTTTTTATAGAAAGATAAATTATAGAATGTGCAGTTGTACTTAACATACATCAGTGAATTAATATTAGAAAGTACTAATTATATAATGAAGATCAAACAATGTACGGCTGGAAATATAATATATTATGATAATATTATATGTAGTTGTTTGAACAGGGATAAAACATTCACCTAATTATCAGTTTACAGAATTTTTAAAGTGTATCTGTATAAAGTGTACCTGACATCACTAAGGTGATGGTTTATGCTTTTTTCGTTTAGCAGGGATTATATTTCGGTTTCCAAAATAATATAACTCCACTAAAATATGATCTGTTCAATCACCTGAGACACATCAGCTTACAGCAATGAAAGGAATCTATCTTAGCAGTTAGCTATAGCTAGCAGTGGTTATCACAAAAGATCACATTGGTCTCAGTGAAACGGGGCTGCCCTCAACTAAAGCCACCTTAAAAACCATAACCATAAAATATGGTCCGACAGGCATCATGATTTGTTACCTTAACCCTGGGTTATATAGAATAAGGTAAACGAGCCCCAACTAGGCCCCTTGTGAGTAATGATGATTTCATTTGTTTTGACATTTTCTTAACGGATGTTTATACCACTTGTGTAAATACTTCTACATGTTTGGGCCCATTCATATCATTGTGCGCAGATTTCACCTCTAAAGGAAACTTTTGTAATTTCTTTTTCCCCTGAAAAACACACTGTTGAAGAACACAAGACACATTATTTAGCATCTGTTTAAGTAAACCACTTTTAAAAGGATAAAAATGTGTGTATATGTAACTGTGTTGTTACATTAGATTTTGTGTTAATGTTACTTTTATATTATTGTATTAGTTAACCGACGTTTTGTGACCATTCCAGAGCACATTTTCAGGGTCACTGCAGTTGAAATGAGCCAAGATTTGAAGTGTAGTGCTATTTGTTGCCTCGCGTTTTAATCCTTTAATAAGTGTTTTATTTAAAAGTATAACTCACGTTAATCAAAGAAAATACCATTTGAATCTGGTTTAACTTTGATTTAACAAAATCAATTATATAGTTCATATTTCTAGTCTTGTATTGTTTGTGGTCATAACTTAAAAAGTACAGTTTTCACAGCATTTTGTCATTTATGATGTAATATATAGTACACAACTATTGTAAATAGCCGAAGATTAGAACTTGTGCATAGGAAGGCCAAACAAATTGTAGAGTATTATTGTATATGTAATGCTACTTTGCGGAACTTAACTAACAATATTATATCAAAACTATTGCAACAATCTGTGGATAATTTGTCAGAACACATGCATTTAAATGGAAATAAAGAATGATGGTACCAGGGAGAAGATGGCGCCTAGATTATGGGTACCACAACGGCTCCTTTATCTAACATGAAGCAGTAAGTGTAAGCATTATTGTTTCGGTCTGAAGGGCGCGTTACTAGTGTAATTAGTGGGCAATATCTAATATCTCAAGGTATTCAATATAAGCGCAATTGTAGAGCCACTCATAATTTTTGAGTTTTTCAAGAATCTTGAGCGGCACTGCATTGCAATGGGTAGGGCGTTTCAATTACCATCAGCTGAACAGTCTGCTTGTTTCATCCCTTACTGTCATTAAAAAAGCATAAAGCATACTCAGACAATTTAAAGTTAGTCTGTGCAATACTTTTACCTTTACTCATGGACTGGAACATTTTGGAGTAACTGGGTCAGTGCAACGCTAGTTGTTAGATAGTTGCAATATAGTTTTGATATTATAATATCATTTGAGATAATTATATATAATTATCTCTTTAATATCAATTGTAAATAAACACAGAGGAAGTAGATATAATATATTGTCTTCTTTGTCAAATGATTGTGGAGTATTTGATGTAAGAATTTGTTATACTAACAATGCCAGAGACTGTAAACAGCATAATAGTATGTTATACAAATAGTTGACATTTGTTAGACACTATTAAACCCATGATTGTTTTGTTTCTTGTCTTCTTGTATTGCATGGAGTTTATACAATTAATTTTTTTTTACTGTGTTTTGTTTGCCATTGTTATTTTTATTGGAAATCATTGCATGAAAATTTTTTTAATCAAAAAAAGATAAAATTGCATCAAAAATGACCCCTAAAACTGTCCACAGTTGAGTATATAATTAGTATATAAAAGTCTTTTAATGCAAATGGCTTAACATACCTACGGTTCAATTGATCGAACAAGTAATTTTTTATATAAAATTTTTGTGACTTACATATTACCTACAACTTTTATATGTTTATAGGCAGCTTAGGATGCTGTTATGCCTACTAATATTATAAATGTGAATGTAAGTTTGTTATGCTTTCACTCCGGAATGAATGAAATTTGGTACAGCGATAGACTAGAGCTTGGCAAAGGACATATGCTACATTTTATCCAGGAAAAAACCCCTGATTCCCGCGGGAATTGAGGAAAATCTTAGATTTAATTCACGTCGAATGAGCTATAACTATACCAATAGTAGGTTTAGTTTCCCATAGCAATCTTCCTCGAAAAAAGATTCATATTATATGTTTGGAACAGGAGCGAAACCGGGAACCGGAACTGAATAGGACATGAGATTATCTTTAATTCCAAACTTGCCTATTATTTTTAAAAACCCTTTATCTACGCAGACGAAGTTGCTAGTATTTTTCATAAAACTGTAGGCTTTTTAGTAATTTTAACAATTTGTGTTGAAAAAAATACACACCCTCTATCGGTTATGTTTTAGTGAAATAAATATATTTTAAAATATTAAAATGAGGTTAAGCATATTTTAAGGAACACAGTTTTCTTTAAGTGATTTTTTTATCGACTGATGTAAATATTTTTGTGTTGTGTTGCAACATTTAAATTCGTTTTTATTTTTAAGTTTTTTGTGTGTTATATTAAATATTGCAACATAACATTGATTGTTGTGGCAATCAAAGAATTAAAATGTAAATATTTCTATTTCTTTGCAGTTTTATTTTACCAAATACCAAGATATACAATTTCATACAAAGTTCACATAAAACTTGCCTCAAACTACTGTCTAAATGGTTCAATTGACAAAGCTCTTTAAAAACAAGCGTACGAATCATCTGATGTAATGTGATTACAACCACCCACATTCTCTTGCAACACCAGAGCAATCAAGAGTGTTGCCAGCCCTTAAAATGCGCTTCTTTTGAAAGTACCCAAGTCATATCGTCCCGGAAACACCGCACAAGGAAGCTCATTCCACAACTTGGTTGAATGTGGAAGAAAGTTCCTTGAAAACTGGATACAGACGCACATCTAGATGGTGGGGATGATATATGTGGCGTGTCGTGCGAAGGTGGAATTCGGCGGCAGGCAAAGTCAAACAGCTCTTCGGAACACTAATAAATGCGGTAATCGTGTATAAAAAGCAGTATTCATTCCAATGACGGGAGTTATTATATAGGTGCATTTAAACTAAACGAACAAGAGCATTCTTTCTTAATATTCTAGTATAAACGAAAGCTCGTCTATAGCGTTTACACCAAAAAACCAACGAATAGAACCAAGAACTAGAATTCGGCCGTGATCACTCCCGGAACACGCAAGAACGCTCTAGGCAACTGTTCGCACTCTCTAGTGCTGTTTACATCAAGCGAGCGGGCATTCTTAGAATATGCCATAGAATCTTTGCGAACGTAGATAAAACAACGAATGCTCTTCGTTTGTTTACACTAAAAGACGATAGAATGAGTATTCGCTCGTCTAGTGTAAATTGGCCTTAACATGTGTCATTCATTTCGCGATCTTGGTTAGAATTGTCATTATTCTAAGCTTAGAATGAACGTAGTGTTTTCTCTAATTTCTCTATGGTTTAGAAACGAATGCAAATGTAGGTATATAGTTAGTATAATTATGTACTTGACTAAATATTTACAATAATTAAGTACCTACAATAGTGATAAAAAATTTATTATTAGTTATTTACCGAAAGTAATAAACTTCGACCTCTTGTGTGTACTAGAAGTGTTTCACTATATTTATAGGAGCGTGGAAACAATGGTTTTTTGGTCAGAAGAGACTTACCGACAATCCAAACGTTACTAAATTTTATACGGCGTTAGAAAAGAATATCACCCACTCTGAAGCATTTTCCTTCATGAGGAAAGAAAGCTTATTAATTTACATATCCATACTGTATCCTGAACTAAAGATGCACGATATTTACGATATCTTGTAGATTTTTGAAGTGAAAACTTTAGTCGCTTTGGGCGCTTTTTGGTTGGGGGAAAATCTTAATAATATTAATTACCGATATGCTCATGACTGGCGCACGCGATTAATAAATAATTTAAAAATTATATCGCATGTTCTTTCCTAATTGGTTGAGTCGCCAACGCGGCTCCCGGATGTGGACAGCCACATGCGCTCCTTAGATCTTTTGCTTAGTACACATCCCGATAGTTACCAGATCTCTGTCCACGCCCCTCTCGGAACGTCCGACCATTGCCCGGTCAGGATCGTCCCTATCCGACGCCCACGTCGCAGACCACCAGCGACCCGCCCCGTTTGACACAAGTTAGCAAATTGGGATAGGATGCGTTCCTTTTTTTCATCCTACCTACTGATCCAGGTGCCTGTGCCGTTGCAGTAGCTATGTGATACTACAGTGCATGGATAATTTTATACCAAGCTCTGTAGTACCGATCGGTGGCAGATCACAGCCCTGGTTCGATGCGTCAGTTAAAGCAGCATCTGACAGAAAAAAAAGGCATTTCGAATTGGGGTTTCAGCGCTGGGCTCAAAGGATCCGAACTGCAAAATTCTAAAGAGGAAATAAAACCGTGCCTCCAGATTATTTAAGGGGCAAACCGCCCGTGCGAAATCGAAGCACGTTGTCAAAATCTGCGAGCAGCTATCCAGTTACCCGAATGGAACTCGCAAATTCTGGTCGTTGTCGAAAGCTGGTCTTGGTAACTTCGACCAGCCGTCTCTGCCGCCGTTGCACATGAGTACTCAGGGTATTTTTATGTGATTATCGTGAGTAGAACGTTTCCGATGTCTGCTGCACAGACATGTACTGTACTATGACTACGTTTATTTCGAGTGCGAATTCAGAGTAGCGCTGGTGAAGTTTCGCATTTTGACGTGATGTGTCAGTATTAAAATGTGCTGCTCTCGCAATAATTATTGTTCCAAATATAGTGATTATATTCTCTTTGGTTATTATGGTTACATGTTTGTAAATGTATTTAACAAATGAAAGAACATGTTATTATAAATGATTTATTTTTTCCTAAAGTGAGCAAATCTTAACAAAATTAGGAACAATCACAGATAGACTATTTTATACTTAATATACTAAAATAATATAAGAAACGAGTTACAATCATTGTCATACAGATTTGAGCTATCTTAACTAGGTACTATCAACATAAGTGGATTCAAAATTACGCTATAAACACCCTCATTTACATCACATCACATTAATTATGTTTTGTATTGTCGCCACACACATTCGCTTTCCGATTCGACTATCAAAATCTCATAAACGAAAACGAATTCATTTAGGACTGGAATCGAATCAAATTTAATGTTTCATACCTACTACGATGATGGTAGAGCAGAATGGAAATTAAACCGAATGAAATTTGGAATGTGTATGGACCTACATACTTATTGTATCATAATATCGTGTTAGTTCACCAACATCAGAGATTGTAGCTATAAAGTCTCATTGAAATATCTTTACACATATTATTAAATCCTTACAAAACAAAGTGGGCGTTCTTTCCAACTCGCCTTATTTAGTTTAGTTGGGAGTTTCAAATTCAAAATGTAATACGAATTTACGCTTGTTTACGAATTTTAGCGATTACCTTTCGAGTTACTATAATTTTTGCTGTCATTATTTTCTTTTGTTATGGACGAGACGAGCTGGACGTTCAGCTGATGGTAATTGATACGCCATGCGCATACAATGCAGTGATTCGCTCCTAGAATTCTTGTAAAACCCAAAAACTACAACTACAACCTTTAAAGGCATTTATTTTCTCAAAATTGATTCCTTTAGAATTATTTTTGATGTCATTTCTAAATAATAAGATGTTAAGTCTCATTTAATTTAATTGATTCCTTTAGAATTCTTTTTGATATCATTTCTTAATCATAAGATGTTAAGTCTCATTTGCCCCGTAATTGCATTTCATTTACATTAATAATATGTAAAAAATTAAAATATGGCTTTATTACCGAATACGAGTTTCACAGTAGCTCGCAAATACAAACCAATTAACCAGACCCAAACGAATACCTACCTAATTTCCAAGTCCAACCAGTTGAAGTGAAAAATTCTTTAGCGGCGTTGAGCACTTTTCTTCGGTTGGGTATATAATGTTAAACTAGCGTCAGGACAAGTGGCTTGAACGAGAATTCGTAAGACAGTCGATGAAATTATGGATGAAAGTTGATTTTTCTGAGAGATAAACTTGGTCATGTAAAATAATTGTGATAGTATTGTAGTGTTAAATTTTTTTATCTAATATAAATTATCATTTTTGTGTAGGAACGATAGCGCAATTCCAAAATATTCAAAAATGCATAATGCTAATGTTCAAATTTCACCTCTGCCGGCACTCCCGGAATTCAACCCATTTTTATTTTTCATGTGACACTAATGCCACTATAGCCAACATAACAAGCTGGACTTGTAGGTACTATTACATAATATTCTTTGCCCGGACCTTAAATAGAACAGTTGATGTTCGAAAAATTATTCCTATATTCTCGTGTAACAAACTTATTTACTTATAAGTATATCTATTACTCACTATAAAATATATCACATTATTTGATGGAGTAACTTGATAGGTATTTTAACTAATTAAAAAAAAATTAGAAGGCTATCAATTCATTTAAAGTTTTCATTTCATTATTTGTAAAGTAGCAATGCATGGTAGGTACACCGGCGGAGCTGTTATGATTTACGACTGTCACTGTCGTTTTGATGTTTAGAAACCGTAGATAGAAGATGAGCAATAGATGCGTCTCTAATATAACAATAATAATGTGACAGATACATATAAATTCGATTGGTATTGAGAGTAAGCGAGATACACTACATTATCTGCTATCTCTTTCGCGTATGCGATTTTTTTGTTTTGACGTTTTTGAGTGATTTCATGTGAATTCAGTTATTATTAAAGTATGGGACGTTGTTGTCTATTACGTTGCACAAATCGTCCAGAACGAAAACACGAAAACATAACACAGGTCACAGACTATTGCTATCTCATTTACATTCGTTGATAGCGTATCTAGTGTCCATCTTCTATCTACGTTAGAAACCTATTGCACTGGGCTTACCTTGAGTAGATTCTAGTTTAAATATTTCAAAGTCGTCACTTATTTCTCTAGAGACACGACTAAATACTAGGCCCTAAAAGCAGTCTGTAGGTAGTATGTGTACGCGTAGAGAGCTGTTGAAAGTAAGTCAATTGTATGTTTATGTAGATATATAACATAAATAACTAACAGTTATATTTGTTAAACACAAGTTATGTCATTTATATAATTCATAAACGACAGTGCCAGCCTTTGAAGGGAGTTTAGCTATTTTTGAATCTGTTAGTATTGTCATAGACTTACTAAGCCGTAGTAATTTGAGACTTAGAGAAATAGTGAGAAAAATTATGACACGTTGATTATTTCTCTATTTAAACCTTAGTTAATTTATATGTCTAGATAGAGCCTCTTGCTGCTAGACAACAATGAAAACAGTACGTCTACGATTTGCATTGCTCAAAATAGATTTTATTATATCGATATTTTTCGACGTTTTCATAGCTGTCACAGTCTATCTAGACGTATAAACAATCTAAGATTTAAACGTACAGGATGCTTTTAGGAACCAGTGGTTAGTTTAGTGTAATAACTAATCAGCAACTTATAAACCAGTAAATCAAGTCTGATAGGGCTTCCAAGCCGCACCAAAATATTACATCTAAATATTGTGTTCGCACAACCTATTGAGTATAAAAATTTACTACTAAAAATTCCTAGCTTATTTCGGTTTAAGAGACACTTTATTTGAAAGCATTTCCTAAATTGCCCACCATTTATATAAAAAAAAGCTTTCGGCGTAGTTTTACATTAAAAAAACGTATAGTAATAACTAGGTACTATAATTAAAAATGAAGCCCTAAACCGATATATCTAAATAATTTTTTTACAAATTCCTTGTCTCCCCACATTTGCCACTAAATTAAACTTCAGTTAAACTTTTTCGAATCTTACACAATTTGTATGAGTTAGGTATTGTGCAACTATTTTCAGCCATGTTATATTTACTACAATATTAATTCAAAAGGAAGCACTTAAAATATTATTCACAAAAAGTTCTATTCAGTCTTACTACCATTTCATTTCTCTGTCTATATTCCATGCATACTATGACTGTGAGAGCGTGAGCAAAAAATATGTTGTAATTATTTGTATAATAAATACATACTAATTTTACAAGTACTATAAATTTCGTTTAGTACTTGAATGATTTAATCGGCACTAGCGTACTCACAGTAATTTCTTAAACGATGTTGGTATTTCTTTTTTCAGAAAAAAAAATACATTTTCTCTGGGTACAATGGTAGAACTAACGTTACACCTAAGTTCTTTCACCACAAACTAAGTATATTACGGTAGTATACTAAGTTTATGAATACAACAGCTGTTTTGTCGTTCCACCACGTAATAGCAAAAGTATAATAGTCAGGCAATTGGCAAATTCTTTTATCTCAATAATTATTAGTTTACGAGTCACTATATAATTACTATTAAAGTATCCACCGCAATATACCTAATTGAAACAAAATTGTTGCAATGTTACTTTAATAAAATTTAATATAATGTTAAAAAATACCAGTCTGGCACTTGTTATTCCCTACTTCATGAAGAATGTCTTTCGGATGCTAAGCAAGAAGTTTGCACTTTATAATAACCTACTTGTTTTAGTAAATATATATATTTATTAATAATATTTCCTGTTTATTGTATTTCGCTCCCTGCCACCTTTGCAGTCTGCACTTTGCATTAATTTTAATTCCTTCTATTGTTGCGGTTTTTTTAGGCAGGGCAATCACAAATTAGCCAATGTGAGGTCGAGTTCAATATGCAATACGCACTATACGCAGACTGCACATTATTTGGGATTGATAAAGTTTGACATGACAGTGACATTTCATTGTCAAATTTCAATGAATTCTGTTTGTGATCATTTGATCTTTAGAGTTTAAACTTTATCTATGGCCACCTATCAAATAATACACGTTCATGGCACAGTCATAGTATAAATAGAAACAATAATTAATCTAAAGCTTATTAAGAAATTAACTTGGCACTTTCAAAAACGATTCAGTTTCATACGCGATTACTTTATTCTTACATAATACATCCTCTTCTTTATACAATGATAGGAAAGATCTAAATAAATCTTTCTTGACTCGAAATACTTGTTTAATTACATAATAGAATCCTAGAACTAACGTGAAAGTAAGTAAAATAGTAGATAAAGGTGGTAGAATTACTACCATGAAGTAAATCGTATAGCGTATGGTATTTGGTAGACCTTCTTGACTCTGAAAAAAAGAAAAATAGTTTATAGTTAAGATGTGTGTGCTTCCATTTAGAATGTATTTAAATTTTACGTGTATATATTTTATCTGTAACCATAGAATTTCAATCTATGAAATCGTTATAACAAAAAACCATTGCCATAGGAAAATATTGGCCAAGCCTATAATGTATTAGTCCCGTCTCGGTGGTACTATACTAAGACCAAGGAGACGATATAAAGTATGTAAACATAGTTTCAGGGGTTCAAAACATTTTTATCGATATCTTTGAATATTTAAAAGAATTGCTATCTTTCAAGGGTTGCCAGACTGTGATTCCATAATTAAAATAAACAACTACTTACAATAACAGTAAAAATCAACGAAAAAAACTAACAGTAACGGATTAATAATAACAAAAAGTTAAGAAAATACGGAAACTAATAAATACATAACACTTCCAACGCGATCCAAACAAGAATGTATTCGATCATAAAACGGCGGACCAAATGTTAACAACTGCATGGCTGCTATCCTGTACCACGATACACGCAACAACAGCTATAGTCGACCAACTGACGCCATTACTACATACGAGTGATAGGGACAGAGATAATAATCGCTCGGCATCACAATGTAATTTAGTAACCGTCCGTTTGTTTACATTTTTTACCTCGTCTCGTTGGCCTTAGTACAGATAAGATTTTTTAAAGCTCCCATTCTAATTAAACACACGTAATCCCACTTGGGAATAACTTTAAGAAAACATTTTATTCACGCGAGTTGACCCTACAAGATAACATGGACACAAAGCAGTGATGTTTATACTTACATATTCAATCCATGTCAATGGTATTATGAGCTCGGAGAACTTATCATAATTGTCGCCATGGAATACAGACAGATTCTGTACTCGTAAGTTACATTGCATTCTGGCTAAAGCTCGGAATGGCGTGCCGGTTAACTGAAAACAAATATTTGATTTTATTTAAAATAAGTATAATATGCTTGCTCGCTTTCGTTTTGTATTATTTTATATATCTTCTTATCATCAGCATAATATAATAAATACTCAGACGGTTTATATAATTTATAAAATAATATATAATTTGTGAAATTTGTACAGGTTCAAGACCCCTGAGGTACTCCAGAATTAGCAATAATTAATGTGGGTGAGGACTCGTCGATTATAAAACGAAATGACACCTTTTCGAAAGATATCATCCCAAACCAATTCAGTGTTTCCCCCAATACTCTTTGACTTTGAAGGTCGGTACACATTTATATGCTATCAATGGTTCATTATATTATAGGTTCATATATTAGGCGTTCACGCAGAATAGATTCCACAGACACCACAAAAATCATCTTTTTATATTATACTAGCTGACCCAGCAAACGTTGTATTGCCGATATTAAAATCGCGAAACAAAAGTAACGTTTGATCGTAGATAGGTGAAAATTTGATGTTGTATTTTTTAATGCTGACTCATAATAAAACAAATTTAAAAAAAAATGTCAAAAAAAATTTAAAAAAAAATTCGTGTGGACCACCCTTAACATTTAGGGGTATGAAAAATAGAAGTTGGCTGATTCTCAGACTTTGTGAGCATATTGAGTAGCAATATGCTCACAAAATTTCATGAGAATCGGTCAAGCAGTTTCGGAGGAGTACGGGAACGAACATTGTGACACGAGAATTTTATATATAAGATAAATCCATTGTCCTGATGTTTGTTTCCAGTGAACTCCTAAACTAATGAACGGATTTTAATAGGGATTGCTTCATAGAGTGCAGTTTAGTCCAACTTGATATAATCTACGAGAGAATTTATTGACGCACGGTTTGACAGTTGTAGGTGAGATGTGCTTGTGTCGCACGCGCAACATGACAAGGCGAGAGGCGAGGGTGATGCCGCGGTGGGATGACACCGATTCCAAAAATAACAATAAATTTAACTATAATTAGATTGTATAAAAATACACAATTATTTTTTTACTTTTAAGTGGATAATATTATATCCCTATTTTGGAATATTTTTTTTTGAAGTCAGTTGTTTGTTTGTATTTTTTTTTAATTAAAATAATATAATTTTTGTTAAATAAAAAAATATATAAAATGTAAAACTGCTTATAGTTCCTTGAAACTGTTATGAAGATTTTCTTTTGATAACAGAGTTACTCTGTCAGAGACCAGAGTATAATAATTACTGTTTTATAAAAAGAAATAAAAAATGTTAGACTGCTAATAACTTTCGTTAAACTTAAAACAAAAAACAATTAACACTATTTTTATTTTCCGGAATAACATAAAAAAAATACAGTTGGTCTTAAGCTCCTAAATTTACGCTTCTTGTCCTGGTTGCCGGATTTCAGAGATGGCAACCCTAATCATGGAGGCTTCTGATATATAGGAAGATATAGTAGTGTATGGACCTGTACATAATTGGGCATTAAAACACTTGTGATGTTACCCGCACTCGTGATGCCCCTTCATTTTGTACACTCACATAAACAACTATTATATCATCTATGATCGGACAAAAAAGTGAGGTATCATACTTAAGCGTCATATATTACTCATTAGTTGATATTCTTACCGGTTCCACAAGAACATATGAATTATGTTTTTCCTTATCAGGCTTAAGTCCTGTTACATATTTGTTGCGGTGTGGCAAACCGGTGTAAAAGTGTGGATAAGACGCCACCATAGGTATTCCTGAAATATTAAACATCATCACTACAGACTACAATGCTAAGATATGTCAAAATGAAGCAGATATTATGTCATTAGAGTGGACATTGCGTGATTTGAAAGCGTCCTAATTGAGACGCATTTTGACAGTGACAATTCATGTCCCTTTACGTGCAAGTGATAAACGCACGCTTTTTTCTTATTGTTCTAAACATAATTAATGATAACAATATAGCCCAGTTGTTAGCTGCGTTGATAGCTAGAGGTCCCGGGTTCGAATCCCGGTAAGTGCATACATTTATATGATGAATGTTTGTTTGTTTGTTTATATGTATTTATCTATGTTCAAGTAAATATATCAATGTCTTGCACCCATAGTACAGGCTATATCGAGTTTAGGGCAGATAATTTGTAATTAACAAGTTTGGCCTGTCAACGCTAGAAAACATTGTAACCAAATTCCTATATTTAGCACTGTAATAGCTTTGACATAGCTGTATAATATATACCTACATAGCATACGCTAGATGCTAAAATAAATAATTATATTATAATGGTTGTACAATTTTTCGTTACGATCGACACGTCACTATAGTATATATGTAAAGTGCCTTATAGATCTTATATTTATGAGTTCCATTTGCAGTACAATGAAAGATAAATAAAATCATCTTTCTGTACTGTTTGTTTAGATAGTTAGTACCTATACTCGGTGCGCGAGTTAAATGCAGTCGGGGCCTGAGGAAAAGAGCGCGAGTATCTCCGCGCTGTTCGCACACCTCGCCTCGCGCGTCTACAGTGTAGTGATGTGCCGTAGTCGACGTTTACCGTTATCGCGTTAATACTGAAGTTGCGTGCACGAGAAGTGACGAAAAATGTTTTAGACATGTGTGTTGAAGAAAGGCAGAACATTGTTTAAATTTATCGACACTCTCATGATTATCGTCATCAATTATAATTAGGTTACAGCACTATCGCATTACTGAACACTGCATTCAACTCATGCGATATCTGTTCATCTGTTCACTTAATCTCATACAATTACTTACCGTCAAAACATTTCGACGTGTCCGTTACACCGTCTGGTAAAGACGGAACGGTGTCGTAACAATCCGTTCCATTTCTAATTCTGTTGAATGCGTCATCCGACAAGTTGAATCTGTACACTGGCACGTTGTCTACGGTCAGTTCCTCTGTAACAGCATTCACAATTTTTATGACAGTAAGGGACGAGACGAGCAGGACGTTCAGCTGATAGTAATACGCCCTGCCCAGCAGTACCGCTCAAGATTCTTGAGAAACCCAAAAATTCTGAGCGGCACTATGATTGCGCTCGTCACCTTGAGACATACGATTCAGACCGATACACAATAATGCTTACACATTACTGCTTCACGGCAGAAATAGGCGCCGTTGTGGTACCCATAATGTAGCCGGCAATAACAATTTAAGCAGTTAGATTTTTTTCCAATTTCAAGCTTTGCAGACAACATAATTATGATTTTGGATGTGCATAAGTGAGTAATAGTTATTTGTTCAACAAGTGAGCAAAGTTATATTTTGCTGCGAGTGCTGACTTTAAATGGCGAAGTAGTCTAGTATTGAATCACGACCGTAGCGAGTGATTCTAGATATAGAGTAGATAATAAAATAAATAGAATATAGACTACTGAAAAAAAAAAATTTGCTCTCGTGTGAACCATACAACTTTTCACCTCGACTAGCGAGAAAAGTGTTATAGGTTATTAAAAAAAAAGAGAAACAATTAAGATAATATTTAACAATGTTTATTATAAATATTATTACTAGTATTTATTTTAAATATTAGTCTTTCAAAAAGGCAATAGTAAAATTTATAAATCTAAATTTCGATAAGTAACATATTGTGACAATGAGATAATACGCTAGGCTAAAATGAGTTTCGGAACGCACCGGATGGTATTGTTTATTTTTTAACGCGGAGTAATTCCCGGATGTATGGTCACGTAGGGTTCGAAATTTAAATCACTTTGCCTCACGCTTACTTACGTGAAAACTCGCAGCAAAAACGCTTTTTGCTGCGAGTTTTCACGTAGTAATAGCGCCCTTTTCGTGCTGGAGAGGTGAAAAATATATTCTTGATATCAGCTGTTCTATCAACGACTCCACAAAACAGTAATAGATCAGTACTTTAACTTAATACTAGAGCGCCCGAAACGATGCACGCAAACATACACACGATGTACACGGCCTCTAAGCAATCTTGGGAACACATAACTGTTTAGTGCCACACCGTAAAGCGCCGAGGCTAGTCGCTGTCCGAGTTACTCTTACTAAACTATCAAAGGAACTAGTCGTTGGGTGCCCGAGTCGTTCCTTCCTATTTATAATAATTTATGTTAAGTATTTTAATATTAGTAAATGGTCTAAATTGTTTAAGTTTAATTTATCGTAGTGTAGATGAGAGTAAAATTTTAAGATGCGCGTGCATCATTGTAACACAAAAGTAATAAGGTGAAGTTGGTTCCTAAAATTTTCTGACGTTTGTGACATTCGTTATTTTTTTAGTTAATTCGTCCATTGTTAGGATAGGCAAAGGGTTCAAGCCCGTACAGCCGTATTCGTTATTTAATAATTAATTGTCAAAGCCATCGTTGCAAGATTTTTACAATATTGTTCTTTCTACAATATTAGAATAGAATGAGGAATAAATAATTTTAAGAATTTTTGCCTTGTTAGGTTAAGTAAAGCTTTGTAGGTTAAGTATAACTTCTTGCGTGCATACATAACACACACATGCTTTTTTCTCTTAAAGTGATAGCTTATATTAAATGATTATTCAGTCTGAGTTTGACGGTTCGGGGCCTTCTCAAAAGCGGTGTTGCATTTTGTAACTGGAAAAAATGCTAATGAAGTGTCCTATTCGGCCTAAAACAATATACACACCATAGTTAAGTCGAAAATTGTATCTTTTTGTGATTATGTCGAATATAGAATTTATATGTCTCAATTAGCTGCACCGCGCCGTACAACCCATGTATGTACCAACCCTAGCGCACCGCAGACGTAGGTATAAATTTCAAGGAGACCGTTGAGTTACGCTACTGTACTATTACTTGTTGTGACAACGCTGTCCGTACAGGGACCGTACACTTTACTTACCATCGAAATGTAAAGACATTGTCCGACATATAGTTTTCCTCAAATATTTTAGCACGTCAGTTTTCTTCATACGCTGGTGATACATAACTCCTTCAGTTGCGCCAGTGATACGGTCGGGGCATGTCTGAAAATTTGAAATACTATAGTATATAGATACGTGTTCACCGCCATCTTGTTATATACGTTCAAATTTTAATACGCTCGCCAAATTTTGTTAGAATAGAGTATATCTGATTTCAAAGGAGGTAAATGGAAGTACGGACTTTCAAAAAACAATAGTTAAAAAAAACTAAAAAGCACGCTTTATATAAAATTCAACTA
>CATIXQ010000027.1:3210639-3270305 GCA_949711755.1 Leptidea juvernica
ATTTTATCTTACCCCTTTTAATACCCCCATATTTGTCGTGGGCACCATATTCGGTGCTAAGCTCTTGGTCGTCTCCAATATGGAGTCCTGGTAGTCCCATAAATATTGGTATATACTGATCTGATTGAAGAACGTGCTACCGTGTGAGTTCGCCAGGAATTTGAAGCCGGTTCTCATAAAGTAATTTGCATCATAAAGACGAGATGCTATGCCCTGCAACAAAAACATAATATTTATTTATTTATATTTTTAATCCCCTGAAAACGTGATCTGGAATTGGAACTGGTCTTGAAACGTCGGGTTAGCTAAAATAATAAGGAGCAGCTCCATTCGTTTGTCAGAGCTGACGCTGCAACCCCCAATCTCTTGTCAACGTCAATGTCAGATGAATCGGAACTACGCTTCTGGGATTTGTTATTGAAGAGGAGGGAATACACACGTCGATACGTAACGTAAAACTCTACGGAAACCATTTTGACATGTGTTGTGCCTATACATAAGGCTTCCGCAGGAACTCTTAACACACCGACCTCTCGTTCCATAGTTTAACACTGAGGATAACTCATCATGAACGCCTAACAATCCAATGTTGTACATTTTTTTTAATACAGTTAAAAATATTTCACACCAATGAGGTTTCATTTTAATGACAAGTAGCCAGAATGCAACACCGACAATTTCATACTAACTGTAATTAGTATTATAGATAATTTCAATAGCTTTTTCTTATGGCATAGGAGGACAAACGAGCGTACGGGTCACCTGTTGTTAAGTGATCACCGCCTCCCACAATCTCTTGCAACACCAGAGGAACCACAGGAGCGTTGCCGGCCTTTAAGGAAGGTGTACGCGCTATTTTTGAAGGTACCCATGTCGTATCATCCCGGAAACACCGCACAAGGAAGCTCATTCCACAGCTTTGTAGTACGTGGAAGAAAGCTCCTTGAAAACCGCACTGTGGAGGATCGCCACATATCCAGATGGTGGGGATGATATCCTAACTTGTGGCGTGTCGTGCGAAGGTGTAATTCGGCGGCAGGAATCAGGTTAAACAGCTCTTCGGAACACTCCCCGTGATAAATGCGGTAGAAGACACACAATGAAGCGACGTCTCTACGCAGCGCCTAATGATTCAGCCGTTCACAGAGCACTGGGTGTCCGACAATTCGAGCTGGTCTGCGTTGCACGCGGTCAAATGGATCGAGCTGATACTGGGGTGTGCCAGACCAGAGATGACAGCTTTCAGATAAATTTACTGAAATCATCCTAACTATAATATTTGTTTTGGTACACGTAAAGTAATAAGCGCAAAGTTGCACGTAAAAATCACATAGTACTCGTGCTATCCCCTACACTGTTCCTTCTGCATATCAATGATATGCTGCAAATCAGCAGTATTCATTGCTATGTAGACGAACGCACACAAAATCGCAAATTGAAAGTGTAAATTTGGCCTCACATTGAGTACTGTTCTCTCTGGGTGGGTGCTCCCCAGTACCAGCTTCTTCCATTTGACCGCATAAAATGAAGAGCGGCTCGAATCATCGCCAATTAAGCTATCGCCGATCGGCTTGATTCTTTGGCGTTGCGTAGAGATGTGGGTTCTCTCTGCATCTTCTACCGGATTTATCACGGGTAGTGCTCAGAGGAGCTGTTCGGGTTTTCGGAATTCCACCACCGGACATTACGTCAAAATGCAAAATACCACCCGCATCACGTTGACTGCAGGCATTCCAAAACCACGCGTTTTGTAAGAATTACTTGCCTCGCACAGCCACTTTGTGAAATCAATTACTTATCAGCTGCTATTTACCCGAACCGATACGGCTTAGGGAACTTCAACAAAAGAGCATACTCCCACTTATAAGGCCGGCAACTTTTGACACCTGTTGTTGCGGATGTGCATAGACGCTTGCCTCACCAATCCCCATCCCGTGAGCCTCTTGCCCGTTTGCCCCCTCTTATATAAAAAAAAAATAAACAGCATTAAAATACACTAACACCTCTTTGAAATCGGAACTCATTGTAAATGACCACGACTACGGAACGGAAACGTACCCCACGCCCGTGATTTAAGTCGAGATATTACGTATATCCATTTGGATCCAATCTCTTAGTCACTCAGACAATGGGACGCCCGTGAAACGTTAGCTTTAGACAGAAGAGCAAAACATAATAACAACAATACTTGACAACAATATTGATGTCAAGGTGAAAAAATGTGTTAAGTGCAATTTAGTGAATGTTTAATGTTACATTAGCGATGTTGCAGGAAGCCTTAACCTTGTATTCGTATCAGATTACGTTGGAATTATTATCATTGACGGGATTGAAAATTCAGAGCGATAACTATTTTTGCTATAAAAAAGGAGTGTGTTTTTATGACAATATGCGACGAGGCGAGCAGAACGATTAGCTGATGGTAATTGACACGACCTGCCCATAACAATGCAGTGCCGCTCAGGATCCTTGAAAATCCCAATAATCTTGAACCTTGAGACATAAGATGTTAAGTCTCATCCGCTCAGTAATTTCACTAGCTATGGCAGCCTTCAAACCGAAACACAATAATGGTATGCATTTTTACTGCTTCACGGCAGAAAAAGGCGCCGTTGTGGTACACATAATCAAGCCGGCATCATCTAAAATAATAAACAGATAGATAAATCCAATATTATTATTGAATTATGTGACAATACGGGCAGCATCAACGTCGCCTGCTCATAACAGAGGCAATATGATATGTGTCGTAACGCATTACCAAATGACGCAAGATGTAACGCTGGACTGGCGGCTGTCAAAGTGCTTTTGTGCCTGTTTGATAAACGCCATTTTAGCGCTGTTGGCCATATAGCGAGAGTCTGCGGTACTAAAACCAGTAATGACAACCTCAGCTAAACAAACATCGATAGAAAAAAAATTTGTATATTATTACGTTGATTCTTGAAGTATAAATAACACGGAAAACGACCGAAAGTATTGTACGTTCCTTTGCAGTCATTTGTATTTTGGCGCTACAAATAGGTACAAAAAAAATTGCTCAAACATATAGAACAGCCTGTCCTTAATAATCTCAACCAGCAAAAGCTAACAATTTCATCCAGCAATAGCTAAGCAATAGCTAACAATGTCAATCCGAAATAGCTTACATCTCAATACAGGTTAGTGGATAAGAAGTTTTAGGTACTTCAAAAGAAAATCTACTTACCAAGAGTGCTAAGTTAGGCACAACTATTGTGCTGTTCAGATTTATTGTGTTCTTCTCTGGAAGGTAGACAAGAAACCTCCTCGCCTTGTACGATAATGTGCTATTTTCATTAAATGTCTCGTTTGAATGCAGTAACTTCTCTCTGTAATAACATGAAAAAGCTCTTGAAGTCATTGAGGTATTTTTCTTTATGAAAAAAAGGGATGAGACGAGCAGGACGTATTATTGTTGTTTTTTGATCCCTTATTACCTAAGCTGTATTTAATTTGAAATATATAAAATACCTACATGTACTATTCTACAATAATATATTATTCAAACAAAACAAATCTTATAGCTATATTTACAATACTACGACTACATAAAATTAAAACTATCATTACGTGGAAGCTTACCAAGAATACTAGCAGCATTACCGCGTTGGATAGTAAGGCTGATCCGTTGACCGAAGTAGCTGTCAGCCCTTGGGTTTCCAGTAGCCTTATTGAGGCGCGAAGATAGTATTTTGAACATTCTCCGCGCCTCTGGGCCCCACGGGCTAAGTGTCTCGACACCAAACGGCACAAAGATGTATGACTCACTGAGACCAACATATTTGCGACGCTTGCTGTCTTCGGCAGTCGAAGCAGCAGCCCCAGCACCAACTGACGTAACTTGGACATGAGAAGGAGCCAGAGTGTCGACGCAAGTAGCGTCCCACACCAGCGCCCTTCCCCGTGTCCAAGCCACCAGCGTCATTCCATCACGACGTTTGCCATCGCGGCGGGTAATACCATTATTTGTGTTAAAGTTACGCGTTGTACAACAATTTAATATAAGTATGCCATAACTGTTATCTAGGGCCGGTTTGTTCCGTAGTATCAATGTATATGGTGTTTACGTATAATTAGTTATACAATTAGTAATAGTTAGTACTTAGGTACTTTTTGTTGCTTTTGATATGAGTTGTTGAGATAATGTTGAGGCAGGCAGATGTAACGAATTCTTTCACTAAATTGTTAGACAAATGATTTAAGTTTTCTTTAGTGTTAATTCCGCCAATATTTGTTTTTAAACAATTCGACACATGAGTCTCGTGCCAGATTTTGGCGAGACAACACGTCCTGAGGATGCCTCGTGTAGAGGCGAAACACGTGTCGAATTGTTTAAAAACAAATATTGGCGGAATTAACACTAAAGAAAACTTAAATCATCTGTATAATTATGGATTTCCGAAAAGTAACGCCTACTTCAATAAATTTTCCTAAATTGCTAGAGCATGCTTATATCTCCGACCACTCTAGCTAACACTAACTAGAAGTAAGAATAAAAAAACCTCGGTTCATTGACGTGCAATATAAAACAAGACTCACAATCACGTTTAAAAATTGTCTGAAGCAAATTCTGCTTACGCGTCTATTATGTAGAGTATACGTTCAGTTGTGTTTCGACCGCGCTTTGAATACAACGTCACGCAATGACAAAGCATTCAGTGAAAAACTTTTTTTTATGAAAATAAGGGACGAGACGAGCAGGACGTTCAGCTGATATATTGATACAGCCTACCCATTACAATGAAGTGCTGCTCAGGATTCTTGAAAAACCCAAAAATTCTGAGCGGCACTACAATTGCGCTCGTCACCTTGAGACATAAGATTTTAAGTAAAATTAAATTAAACTCATGATCATTTTGCTAAATAATTACATTTCAATTGCTAAAACATAATGTGCTTGCGTCGTGTTCGCGTCTGAAATTTTAATGAGCGTATACTATAGACTTTGATCATTACTGCCACGAAGTAAGGTGTTAATTTGAATGAAAGTTTTAATGTTATCCGTATAAGTTGAACGTATGTATAAGTATACGTATATACAACGGCGCAAATCGGTCCAGCCGTTCTCGAGTTTTAGCGAGACTAACGAACAGCAATTCATTTTTATATATACTCGTATAGATTTCCCTGTGTGATTCTATATACTTACAAATAAACAATAGGACCAATCTCTTCAACGTTGATCTTCGCATCAAGTCCATTCAAGAATCTGTCGTGGTTTGTAACGTTGAAGATATAGATCTTCATCAATAGTTCATCTGGTGGGTCCGACCACCATTCGTACGGAGGCAAACCTGGAAATAGAAATGTCAGTGGTGATTACGGAGACCTGGGGGTCTATTACCAAAATCGAAAGCCGAAGTATCGGTCCGAAACGAAAGAACGACGAACATCAAATTAAATCTTATTACGAAAGTACTTCGGATCCGAATAGTGCCGACGGTTTTCGTGTCGGAACCATAGACACAAGTGAATTTGGGAATAAGGTAAACGAAAGAAAAAATGTCTAATCGCGAACTTCGTTGCGATCTTCAGATCCGAAACACTTTCGTAATCGGAAATAGTACGATCCGTCAACCGAAACTTCGTATTTCGATTTTCGTAATAGGGCTCCTTATGTTGATGGTTTTTTGGCAAAAGGTCGTAAGAATTTACGTTGTTGACAATCAGGGTTGTTACAACTAGTCTAACAATTATTACGCTCAACAATTGTCTAGAGCAATACCACAGTAGGCAATACTCAGCCTACGCGTCTATTAGGCAGAGTTTTCGTTGTGTTTCGACCGCGCTTTGAATGCAACGCCACGCAATGACAAAGTTTTCAGTGAAAAACTGTCCATATAACAGCGTATCCATACTTAAAAAGAATGGGATGTCGTATTTCTGGTAAGTGCCACTTTAAATGAACAAAATTGTTTAACTAACTTGATGTTTTTAATCATTTTGCTTAATAATTACATTTCAATTGCTAAAACATAATGTTCTTGGTTTGTGTTCGCGTCAGAGCTTCTTATGAGTGTATACAATAAATAGACTTTGAACATTACTGCCACAAAATAGGGTGTTAATTTGAATGAATGTTTTTATGTTATCTGTCTAACGTACGAGTAAACGTATATACAACGCCCCTCAGACATTTTCGACGACTTTTTAATATGCGATTGGGATTCTATTTGTTAATTGTTCGTATAATCTTGACAGAATTTTTCTTAAACAGAGTGGGTACTCGAATTTTTTTTTTGCATTTACTACATATAAAATACTTTGTACCCAATAAACGGATGTGTTCCGTTTCGATCCGCATCCGTGAAAAACGGTCCGGTGCAGTCGTAGAACTATTTCTAACGGTTGACGGAAAGAAATCGGATGACGGAAGCCGGATCTAGTGCGTAAACTACCATAGAAATAGTTCTACGACTACTTCGGACCGTGTTTTCACGGATACGAATCGGACGTAGTGCGAAAGCGCTCTAAATGATTATATTCGCATTTTCACCAGTGGGAGGCTCCTTTGCACAGGAATCCGGCTAGATTAAGGGTACCACAACGGCGCCTATTTCTGCCGTGAAGCAGTAATATGTAAACATTACTTACTGTGTTTCGGTCTGAAGGGCGCCATAGCTAGTGAAATTACTGGGCAAATGAGACTTAACATCTTATGTCTCAAGGTAACGAGCGCAAATGTAGTGCCGCTCAGAATTTTTGGGTTTTTCAAAGATCCTTAGCGGCACTGCATTGCGGGTGTATCAATTACCATTAGCTGAACGTCCTGCTCGTCACGTCCCTTATTTTCATAAACAAAAAAAAAACTAAAATATGCTTAACAATATGTTATGTTTTTAAAGTGATAACCCTCACTTCTAGGATTAATACACAAATAAAACCTGAGAGTTGAACAAATCAAACAGAATTTTATAACGAGGCTGTACTCGAACGGTTAGCTCAGTTGGTTAGAGCACCGTAACGGAACGCCGGAGGTTGCGGGTTCGAATCTCGCATAGTTCATAAAATTTTGTTTTTCAAATTTTATTTGTGTAAAATATGCTTGTAACGTTCACAAACTGACCATCGCCAACGCGATCGTAGTCATCATTGAGAGTGTTATGAAACATTACAACATTTTTATAACATTCGTGCTATAAATTAGTAAAATGATCATTAAAATTATATGTTGAATCTTAATTCGATTATTGCCAATAAAATTAATTGAAACGAGACAATTCAGATTGCCTTTTTATGAATATATTAATACTAGCGGACCCGACAGACGCTGTTTTGTCAAAAAAAAATGATTGATCTCCACTGCGCTTCAACTAGATACCGCAGGCATAGTCGCAAAGTGCGGTAAGTAAGTCCCACTTGGGCGTACTCGAGCCAGTCTCGAAAAATGTGTGACGTTGACGTGCCACATGTTCTGTTAAACTTTGCTAATAATTGAAACTAAAATGCCGGGTTGCCTATTAAAACTTTGTAAAAATAATAAAAGAAATAAGAAAGACACTACGATCACATATCATCAGTAAGTATTTTATTAATTTCAATATAAAATAACACGAAGCGTATGTTACAAAATTTGCAAGATGCCATTGAGCGTCAAGATGCCACGCTCACAAGCATCTAATAGTTGCCGTAGGTAATAAAAAAAATATTGTTCTTAGTGCGGTGTCTAGTTGGAGCGCAGCGGGGACCAAATCCTAATCTAAGATGCTTATTATATTTACTTAAAATAAATGAACCAATTTTCAGGCGACCTTCAAATAAGTTCATAATAATCCGTTAAATGTAAAATCATAAAAAAGGTACCATTCCTCAACTCCCCCACCCCTGATCTCACTCAAGATTCTTCAATGTTTATGTTTGGGCTTTACACGTGTTGGATTATTGAGATGAAAAAAAAAACAATAATTTGTTAAATACTAATATTAATGTAACTAATTTTGAAATGTAAAATGTATTTTGTAGCACGTCATAAGTATGGCAAACATGTACTTTATAATACATATTTATCATCAATCTAACATGTTTATGCAAATACAAGTTTGACTTTGACCTTACGTTATTAATGGATACTAAAATAAGCAATTTTACCTTCCCTCATGTTGAGTTTCTCCCACAGCAAAATGTCCAAGGGACTGACAATGAAGCCTCCAATAGATATTGCAATGAGAAGGACTCCCCACACCGACTGGCCCACGGAGCCTGAAATATAATAAAAATAATATAATAAATGTGAATGAATTGCTTGTAATGCCTTCACCGAACTTCATGAAATTAAGCACATAAACGACATATTTTTAACACGCTTCTCTTAGCTTCCTTGTGCGGCGGAAACACTGTTTAACCTTGAACCTAATTCCTGCCACCGAATTCCACCTTCGCACGACACGCCACAAGTTAGGATATCATCCCCACCATCTGGATGTGTGGTGGTCCTCCACAGTGCGGTTTTCAAGGAGCTTTCTTCCTCGTACTACAACGCTGTGGAATGAGCTTCCTTGTGCGGTGTTTCCTGGACGATACGACATGGGTACCTTCAAAAAAATAGCGCGCACACCTTCCTTAAAGGCCAGCAACGCTCCTGTGCTTTCTCTGGTGTTGCTTGAGAATGTGGACAGCGGTGATCACTTAACATCAGGTGACAAAGCTTCATACGCATGTTAGATTAAGGGTTGGTCTCCGCTGCGCTCCAACTACGCACTACGGACTACCTACTACCTAAGAACAATAGCTGTTCTATTACGGCAACTATTAGATGCTTGTGTGCGTGGCATCTTGACACTCAATGGCACCTTTAAAATTTTGTAACATACGCTTCGTGTTATTTTATATTGAAATTAATAAAATATAAAATATTTACTAATGATATGTGTTCCCAGTGTCTTTCTTATTTCTTGTACTATTACTTTTACAAAGTTTTACTACGCAAGTTTTTGTGCCAAATACTTCGACGCGTGCTAATTCGTTACTAAAAATTTATCATTGTTTTAAAACGAAAAAAGCAAAATTAATGATATTTAAAAAAGCTAAAAAACACGCTATTAAAAACCAAACTAAAAAGTAGAAAATATTTTTAAATAAGCTTACACTACGAATAGTGTGATTTAACTAACAAAAAATTTAATTTATCGTAAAAAAATTGTGTATTTAAAGTTATCTTCAAAATGAATCTACTTTTACTAATATTTCTGATGAAAACAATATTATATATTATACAAGAACAATCGGCGCAACTGTTATGAGTTATCTTGAGCGATAATTCCGCCAATATTTATCGAGTCTCGTGCCAGAGTTTTGCAAGTCAACATCTCCTGAGGATGCCTCTGTAGAAGCGAAACACGTGTCGAATTGCTTGTAGACAAATATTGGCGAAATTAACACTCAAGATCAGTCTCGTGCCTGAGTTTGGCGAGTCAACATCTCCTGAGGATGCCTCGTGTAGAGGCGAAACACTTCTCGAATTGTTTGAAGACAAATATTGGCGGAAGTAACACTCAAGAAATTTCATAACGTTTGGATAGTTAATATGGCAGTTTACCGCCTATTTCCAGTATAAATTTTGAACAATCATCCCTCCACTACAGGAGACGTGAGTACGATTCAACCTGGAAGGTACATTCGTATGGTTTTGAGTCTCAATGATAGCCTAAACAAGTTCGTATTTGGTACGGCCATGTGTTTAGCCTATAACTGTATAATAAGTGTTATAAATCAACTCCCACAACGTTATCACTCCGGACGAATTAACAGAAATAGCATTCAATAACTGTTAAATTTAAAACCGGCTCTAAGCAACGTATTTTGTCACCGGTAAATTGTACGAACCGTTTCATTGTAATTAATCGAGTGAGATTATAAACTGTTAATAGATTGTGAGCGGACATTAAACAGGACAAAAATTTAGCTGCTTACTAGGATCTATATCTCCTTGCTCTAATGTGATAGCAAAACTATTGTCTGTGGTAGCTTGCTATGTTAGAACATACAGCGATGTAATAAAATATGAAATATTTAAGCGTAATTTTTTATTTATTCACACTAACGTTGCGAGGAAGCGTAAGAAAAGTGTAGGGCTTTTCAATATTAATGCCGCAAGTTA
This sequence comes from Leptidea juvernica, assembly GCA_949711755.1. Lineage (NCBI taxonomy): Eukaryota > Metazoa > Arthropoda > Insecta > Lepidoptera > Pieridae > Leptidea > Leptidea juvernica. Next base: position 3,220,757 of record CATIXQ010000027.1, read on the forward strand.
CATAGGCTGTAGATTGTATAATAAATTACCACAGAAAGATAAAAATCTGTAGTTCTTCTCTCTCAGAGCGGCATTTGTTTCCGAAGCGGTGGTAGTGTTAGAAGTGACATCAAACAGAATTCTAATGGTATTTCTAATTTTGAGAAAATAAATGCCTTTCTAACAAAACAAAAACCTTGAAAATTTTTATTCAACGTGCTATTATACATTTGTAGATAAAACAAAATTGTAATAAATAGAGACCGGATTATTCAGTACCTTTTCAGCGGCAGTTGCATATTTTAGAAAAAAAAAAATATTATGCATGTTTTCGATCTCGCTCATCGTTCGATGCTTTTCATAGTAAGCCCAAACATTGCACCCAAATTTAAATTCTGCCCAGTAATCTCAGTAGACGTACAACGGTCCTTTTTCGCTTACAAAAATTTACTAAGCGATCGTAGACACAATTTGTCTACAGAACATTTAGAACAGTACTTAGTAGTACATATTTTTAAACGTAAATCTTAAATTTCATTATTACCTAAGTAGGTATATCGTGTAATAGTTTTTTTCACAAATACGATTGTCAGTACAAGCCTTTATAAAATAAAATAATACTATTTAAAAATATAACTTTTTATTTTTTCCTGTTTAATTGTATGCATATTTTGGCCATTTTTAATGGATTTACGTGCATATTTTAGCTATTTTACTTGCATGCATATTTTGGGATTTTTTTGTAGTATATAATCCGGTCTGTAGTAATAAAGAAGGTATAAATGATAATATTATTTAGTTCAATAACATGTAATTAAATACCATTAAATGATTTAATACAATTAGAAAGAAACGATATTTCTTTATCAAAGGCATAAAAAGGCATTTATTTTCTCAAAATTGATTCCTTTAGAATTCTTTTTGATGTCATTTCTAATAACTACTAGATACTACTACCGCTTCGGAAACAAATGGCGCTCTGAGAGAGAAGAAGCGACGCAAGAAACTCTCCCAGCATTCTTTTTTTGCGCTCTTTTAAATAAAAATATAGAATATTGTACAGTAATTTCTATCGCTATAAAATAATCGCAATCTAGTCCAAGGCTGTCCGATCATTTAGGCATTCAGCAGTGGAGTAATAGGATTTACGACAGAGCCATTTTTTTATAAAACATTTAAATTTATTTATAGATAATGCCTGAACAGTGGCTGGGACTTTATTATAGAAGTGTATACATTTACCCTTAAAGCTATTATGTATGTATCTTAAGTTTTACTTCAATCGCGGGTAAAGATTACACGCACATTTTTTTTTTCTAATTGGCTTGTCAATGAATTGCATAATATCGAGGCGAGTAGATTATAAATAATAATGGAAAGGAAAACATTTCAATGTTAACTTTCGCAACCCTTCGTCGGTTTGAATATTAATTAAGTCAGTTATAACTTGCTAAGGTTAATCAGATTATCACATTAATATTATTAACTTGCGATCGCCTCGACAGCAATCCAAGGCCTCACCTCTAGGCCTTTACGACGAGCAATTGCTAATTCGATTCCCATCAGTAATATTGCACATTCATATAACTTTCACTTTGAATTTATTATTTATGTAAGTTTTTTATTTTACCCGCATTTATCACGGGGAGTGTTCCTAAGAGCTGTTTCACCTGATTCCTGCCGCCGAATTCCACCTTCCCACGACACGCCACAAGTTAGGATATCATCCCCACCATCTGGATATGTGGCGGTCCTCCACAGTGCGGTTTTCAAGGAACTTTCTTCCACGTACTACTAAAAAAGCGAGTACACCTTTCTTAAAGGCCGGTAACCTTTTTTTTGTGAAAATAAGGGACAAGTCAAGCAGGACGTTCAGCTGATGGTAATTGATACGCCCTGCCCATTGTGCCGCTTAAGAATCTTGAAAATCCCCAAAAATTCTGAGCGACACTACAACTGCGCTCGTCACCATGAGACATAAGATGTTAAGTCTCATTTGCCCAGTAATTTCACTAGCTACGGCGCCCTTCAGACCGAAACACAGTAATGCTTACACATTACTGCTTCACGACAGAAATAGGCGCCGTTGTGGTACCCATAATCTAGCCGGCATCCTGTGCAAAGGAGCCTCCCACTGGTAAACCCTTCTGTAATTCCTCTGGTGTTGCAAGAGAATGTTGGCGGCGGTGATCACTTAAAACCAGGTTACGGTACGCTCGTTTGTCCTCCTTTTCCATAACAAAAAAAAATTGTTTTCTTTTTGATATCACATTGCTAGGTACTGTGACAATCGTAATGTTAAAACGAGGAACAAACATAAACTTGTTATGCCTACGAGTCGGGTAAGTCGAGTTAGTAAGTCTTTAATTGGCCGCTCTGTATGCTTTTAAGTAAAATGTACAAAACAAATGTGTTATGAAATTTAGAATAATTGTTAAAAAACGTTTGTGTGGTTAAGGTTATTATAACATAAATTATTTTCTAAATGGCTCTTTAATTATAAATGTTTATTGTACGATATCACATTGTTATCCATATTTTATACATGAAGAATTGCCCGCTGAGTTTCTTGCGCTCTTCTTCTCAGGTCTGAAGCACACTATTTTGAATTGGTGCTAGTTTTTGACGTTTAATAAGTGATTTTGAATGAAAATACTTAAATAAAATTTGAAAAACAATTTTTTTACGAACGATGCGGGACTCGAACCCACGACCTCCAGCGTTCCGTGCCGGTGCTCTAACCAACTGAGCTTATCGTTCGAGTAACGCCTCGCTACAAAATCTTGTTTGTTTTTAAAATTTGAACAAACAAAATTTTATGAATGATGCGGGACTCTTTTTTCAAATTTTATTTGTGTATTAATCCTAGAAGTGAGGGATATCACTTTAAAAACATAACATATTGTGAAAATACTTGAATTTGATGATATATTTTAGTTTCTATGACAATAAGGGACGAGACAAGGAGGACGTTTAGCTGATGATAACTGCCCATTACAATGTAGAGCCGCTCAGGATTCTTGAAAAACCTAAAAATTCTGAGCGGCACTACAATTGCGCTCATCACCATGAGACATAAGATGTTAAGTCTCATTTGCCCAGTAATTTCACTAGCTACGACGCCCTTCAGGCTGAAACACAAAATCTAAGCCTTACACATTACTGCTTCACGACAGAAAAAGGCGCCGTTGTCGTACCCATAATCTAGCCAGAATCCTGTGCAAAGGAGCCTGGTAAATGCTCTAAGTCGCCTTCTGTTCTGGGACTTCCCTATCGTTTTTTTGCCCCTGGGAAGTACAAGGCAAAAAAGAAATTACGGACGTAATATTTATACTTTATCTTGAAAAATGTTAGAGTTGGATCAGGGAATCCTTGTCAGATGTGTGACGTCAAACAACTGTTACTATGACGTCATTAAGATCGCGTCCAAAGCACGGGGATTTCCAAATTGTTTCATTATAACCATAGATTTATGAGGATACATGAGTCGATATTTTTCCATAAAAACGTTGCTGACTTCTTCGTCATTGGGTTTTTAACCCCATAATCATTATTATTTTCAAATAAGATGAATAAGTTTATCCTAACCCACTACCTGTACGTATCCTACTAGCCTTGTATCATGCAGGTTTAGCGCGCGTAAGTAGAACATCGCTACTGCTATTACTAATACAACACTAGTAGGGAAGTTGTTCTACTTACTTAAGATAAGAGTCAGTTAATAGTCTAATCTTTTTAACCGGATGCACGACAAAGTAATGCAATAAGAGTCCCCTTTTTTCTTTTGAGGTACGGATCCCTAAAAGAGGGAAATCATCAGGAGGTGGTGGTAAGTCAAACGAACTCTTAATAGGAACTTCCTATTACCATTTTAAACATAGTCCCGGAGACACTGCACTAGGAAGCTCATTCCACAGCTTGGTTGAACGTGGAAGAAAGTTCTTGGAAGAACGCCACAAATCCAGATGGTGGAGGTGATATCGTAATTTGTGGCGTGTCGTACAAAGGTGTAAATCGGCGGCAGAAATCTTCGGAACACACCCCGTGATAAATGCGGTAGAAGACACAAAACTACATAGACACCAGGAGAACATAAATATGGTAGCGGTGATAGAAATGTCTTTCATAGCAGTTGAAATCATGTGTCATCCTAGCAACATGTACCAGGACCTCATAAGCAGCTTAGAGGTTCATGCACAATGCACATCTTAAAATTATTGTACAAGTGCTCGCCAGTTCAGTGGCAGTGCCAGCCTCTGCGTCGTACCTCCACACGCGTTTTTGCCAAGGCAAACTCCCACAGTTTGCTTGTGTTTGTGCGCGCATGCGTAGTACAAAGCTGAGAAAAGGCATCACAACAACCGTGGTGTTTTCAATGTTTTGTATACGCGCACGGATTAAACGTTTGTAGAGTATTTTCATCATGTTTATAATAAAACTAGCTGACCCGACAGACGTTGTTCTGTATATAATAAACTAGCTGACCCGGCAAACGTTGTTTTGCCATATAAACTATAATTCACGCGATAGTTTTATAAGTAATAAAATATTGCCTATATTATAGCCTGTACATCATTTTGTTCTATTGTCAATAGTTTTTGCAGCGCACGCAAAAATAGGTTTTCGATTTTACACCTTGTGTTACAAAATAGCAATTTTATTACGGATCCCTAATTTTGAAAAAAAAAACATAGGCTATAGCCTTCCTCGATAAATGGACTACCCAACACTGAAAGAATCATTCAAATCGGACCAGTACCAGAGATTAGCGCGTTCAAATAAACAAACAAACAAACACTGCAGCTTTATAATATTAGTATAGATAAAATAATGTTTTTATATGAATTTGTCAATAATCTAAGCAATTCATTTTTATATATGTATGTAGATTATTCATCATTTTTGAAGGTTTCACTTCTACCACGTGTGAATTGCACACGTGTTTTTTTTTATTATTGATAAACCACCGTTTTTTTTATAAACTTACATTTAACATAAATATGTTTGGACTCTGTCTTTGGAGTATTTGTTCTTGATGAGGAACAATGCTAAAGTAATTTGTTATGCCATAAACAATGGCGTGAGAACCCCGTACTTTAATGTCAATGGGGCGAATTTCAATGGAGACAATTTTGGCAAACAAGGTCATATGGACGGCATTGATAATAATTCGGTTACAGTATTGTCATTACTTTAATAAGTATAAGTGTAATTGTAAGGCGATTATACTGTAACTATTGTAGATATTAAAATGCTTAAAAGGAGAAAGCTGAAAACTCATTGTGTCGTACAATAAGGATGTCTCTCGAATTCTCGTCCATTCGTTGTGGTTCACTAGACATATGAGTTACAAGAGGCTTGGTAGCTGAAGTACGATGCAAATGATCTAGTTGACCAGCTAACGTCAGTGTGTCGAATTCGCGTGACGATGTACGCGTGTATCGTATAAATTCACTCTGAAATTATTCTCAAACGCGCCAAAAGAACTACCACTTCGAAAACAAAACTAATAAAGATTCCTTACATAATCAATACCTACTCAATTATTCATGATAACTTATTAATAATTTATAACAAAATCTAAATAACTGGATCTCTATAGAAAACTATTGATAATTAACTATTTTTAAGCGTACTTCCTAGTACTTTTATTATTCTTAATGTGTCATGTTGAATAGACGTCAATTTTAAAAGCTTGCCAAACTGGTACATTTTTAATGACTAGTTTAAACTGTATAGCAACGACAAAGCCGGTAGACAAAGACATATAATTTAGATTTGGCGCAAATTACGGCTTTGTGGGCGAGCTATAAGGCTTAAAATCAAATGAACATTAACGTGTTAAAAACGATATTAAAAACTACTATTTTTGCCGTTACATTTCTGTTGTCGTATTAGCAAAGAATATAATATTATAGTACAAGTACGGAAGTCTCACTTCGCAAAATCAATTAAAGAAATAGGGACTCTTGCGGTCATACAATAAGGTGTAATTCAGACCGCACAGCGCTACTAACCTATATTTTTATTCACCTAGAAGTTGCCTCTCTTTCTATCGCGTGACTCTCACCTCTTCTGACGACATTAGGGTTGACTTCTGTACCTACCTAGTAGAAGGTCATAGCTCAGTTTCTTTCTATAAGTAATATCAATAGGTATGTAATCGTAATTATTAATCAATATTCTTTCGTTATCAAACCTACATTAGTTGCCGCTAGTAATGTATGCGTTGGAAGACCACTACATAGTCAAACCTACTTAGTATATAGGAAATAAATAGGTAGCTATCATTAATGGTAATTTCATTATAATAATAATCACTTAGGAAGCTTAAATTAGGATCTTAATGATCTTAAATATGCTTTGCTTTAAGTATATATGTTTCTCCGTTTTTAAAATATCGGTCGAACCGGTAAAGTAGGTAGTAGTTTTAGTCGTAGTTATACACTAGCTAAACAATATGTTATGTTTTTTTTAAAGTGATAACCCTGACTTCTAGGATTAATACACAAATAAAACTTGAAAAACAAAATTTTGTGAACGATGCGGGATTCGAACCCACGACCTCCGGCGTTCCGTGCCGGTGCTCTAACCAACTGAGCTAACCGTTCGAGTACCGCCTCGTTATAAAGTTCTGTTTGATTTGTTCAACTCTCAGGTTGTGGCTTCATCTACAGGATCTACTTTACAGTTGATAACCTGCTCAACCCCAATATTTGCATATTAGGAAATTGACTGGAGATGTCGCTTTTGTAAATCTAAACAATATGTTATGTTTTTTTTTAAAGTGATAACCCTGACTTCTAGGATTAATACACAAATAAAACTTGAAAAACAAAATTTTATGAACGATGCGGGATTCGAACCCACGACCTCCGGCGTTCCGTGCCGATACTCTATCCAACTGAGCTAAACGTTCGAGTACCGCCTCGTTATAAAATTCTGTTTGCTTTGTTCAACTCTCAGGCTGTGGCTTCATCTACAGGATCTACTTTACAGTTGATAACCTGCTCAACCCCAATATTTGCATATTAGGAAATTGACTTGAGATGTCGCTTTTATAAATCTAAACAATATGTTATGTTTTTTTTAAATGATAACCCTAACTTCTAGGATTAATACACAAATAAAACTTGAAAAACAAAATTTTATGATCGATGCGGGATTCGAACCCACGACCTCCGGCGTTCCGTGCCGGTGCTCTAACCAACTGAGCTAACCGTTCGAGTACCGCCTCGTTATAAAATTCTGTTTGCTTTGTTCAACTCTTAGGTTGTGGCTTCATCTCATCTTCAGCACCGGCACGGAACGTCGGAGGTCGTGGGTTCGAATCCAGCATCGTTCATAAAATTTTATTTGTGTTATAGTAGTTGTTGAGTCCCTACTGACTGGCCTACTCTGTAGAGGCCGCCGCTCGTACTTACGATTTCAATACCTACGCGGGGTATGAGACAGGGCTGGCATTAGCGAATAATTATCAGAGTGAATTTTTACGTTGCGCACGCACACCTTATGTCCGGTTCCTTTAAATATTTTTTTTTTGGAACGAAACGTGAAAGAGGTTCAGAGAGATCTGTCGGTAGGTACCTAAAAATACTATGCTCTTAATAGTGATTTTCATTATTATAACACTAGAAATAAGGGATTGCTTGTAATTCTAGTAGGCTTCATAAGATACATAATAGCTTTAAGGGTAAATGTATACACTTCTACAATAAAGTCCCAGCCACTGTTCAGGCATTATCTATAAATAAATTTAAATGTTTTATAAAAAAAATGGCTGTGTCGTAAATCCTATTACTCCACTGCTGAATATCTAAATGATCGGACAGCCTGCGACTAGATTGTGATTATTTTATAGCGACTGTACAATATTGTATATTTTTATTGAAAAGAGCGCAAAAAAATGCTGGGAGAGTTTCTTGCGCCGCTTCTTCTCTCTCAGAGCGCCATTTGTTTCCGAAGCGGTAGTAGCATCTAGTAGTATAAGAAATGACATCAAAAAGAATTCTAAAGGAATCAATTTTGAGAAAATAAATGCCTTTTATGCCTTTTACTACCGACACTGGTAGGAAGTAAGGCAGATAAAAATGTTGTGATACGCAGAAAACTAAAAATGTTTGATAGGTAGTCGGATAGTCTTTCGTAGCTTTGATATGATGGCAGACGATTTTAACAGAGTGCTTGCGTTTTTGTGAGAGGAATGGATGAACGGTATTTGGATGTTTATTAATTGTTAGTTATAAGTATTATTAGGAAAAAAATCCAGAAAAACGTTCCAAGCCACAATCATGTCGAAATTGAGTTGAGAACACATAACTGGTCACGTAATTCATATTAACGGACTGACAAAAAAAACTGTCACTCTTTAAATGACATAATGACTTATTAGTCATACCCACATGTATGGAATACGCTAATATTTATTAAACTTTAAACACGAATTCCTTAAAATGTGATGTTTGTGGCTTGGAAAGTTTTTCAGGAACTACGTCCAATTGTGTAATATGTTTAGTTTGTTTGTTTGTAATTAATTCGTTACTTTAATATTGTAATTGGCTCACGCCGTTTTATTAAAGTATAAAATAATAAATCCTAGATCCTAAAAATTTAAAGAAATAAACATTTTGACTGTTGCTTCTTAATACATTTTTGATAATGTCCTGTATGTTCATAAGCACAGTGAGGAATTTTCTAGAAACTGTGACATTCTTAAAGTTAACACGAGGAACAAACATAAACTTGCTATGCCTACTACTCGGTTGGGTCGAGTTAGTAAGTCTTTTGTTGGGCGATGTATATGCTTCTACAATATGATCCGAGAAAATGTACAAAACAAATGTGTTACGAAATTTAAAAGAATTTTTATAAAATGTTTGTGTGGGGAAGGTTATTATAGCATAAACGATTTTCTTAATGACGCCACGGACTAATAAAGCGAACACCCTCAGGCTCTTTAACTATAAATGTTTATTGTACGATATCACATTGTAATCCACATTTCATATTAAAAAAAAAAGCCCGCTGAGTTTCTTGCGCCCATTCTTCTCAGGTCTGAGGCAGTCTCTTTTGAATGGGTGTTAGTTTTTGACGTTCAATCAGTGATTTTAAATCCTATTTTGAATAAAAATATTTGAATTTGAAAATTAAAATACTTTGACGCTTCGTTTATTGTAGGATCCCGGCATTAGACAAATTTAGTCAAGACCATTCGTATCATACTTCAGCTACCAAGCCTCTTGTAACTCATATATTATACTGAACTACGACCATTGGACGAGAATTAAATAAATTTCAATATGTATCAGTTTTACTTAATTTATATACATACATAATAGCTTTAAGGGTAAATGTATACACTTCTACAATAAAGTCCCAGCCACTGTTCAGGCATTATCTATAAATAAATTTAAATGTTTTATAAAAAAATGGCTCTGTCGTAAATCCTATTACTCCACTGTTGAATATCTAAATGATCGGACAGCCTGGGATTAGATTGTGATTATTTTATAGCGATAGAAATGACTGTACAATACTGTATATTTTTATTGAAAAGAGCGCAAAAAAAGAATGCTGGGAGAGTTTCTCGCGCCGCTTCTTTTCTCTCAGAGCGCCATTTGTTTCCGAAGCGGTAGTAGTATCTAGTAGTTATTAGAAATGACATCAAAAAGAATTCTAAAGGAATCAATTTTGAGAAAATAAATGCCTTTTTATGCCTTTTATAAAGAAATATCGTTTCTTTCTAATTGTATTAAATCATTTAATGGTATTTAATTACATGTTATTGAACTAAATAATATTATCATTTATACCTTCTTTATTACTAGAGACCGGATTATATACTACAAAAAAATCCCAAAATATGCATGCAAGTAAAATAGCTAAAATATGCACGTAAATCCATTAAAAATGGCCAAAATATGCATACAATTAAACAGGAAAAAATAAAAAGTCATATTTTTAAATAGTATTACTTTATTTTATAAAGGCTTGTACTGACAATCGTATTTGTGAAAAAAACTATAACACGATATACCTACTTAGGTAATAATGAAATTTAAGATTTACGTTTAAAAATATGTACTACTAAGTACTGTTCTAAATGTTCTGTAGACAAATTGTGTCTACGATCGCTTAGTAAATATTTGTAAGCGAAAAAGGACCGTTCTACGTCTTCTGAGGTTCCTGGGCATAATTTTATTTTGGGTGCAATGTTTGGGCTTACTATGAAAAGCATCGAACGATGAGCGAGATCGAAAACATGCATAATATTTTTTTTTAAAACTGCTGAATGCCTAAATGATCGGACAGCCTGGGACTAGATTGTGATTATTTTATAGCGATAGAAATGACTGTACAATATTGTATATTTTGTATATTGAAAAGAGCGCAAAAAAAGAATGCTGGGAGAGTTTCTTGCGCCGCGTCTTCCGTTTCCGAAGCGGTAGTAGTATCTAGCAGTTATTAGAAATGACATCAAAAAGAATTCTAAAGGAATTAATTTTGAGAAAATAAACGCCTTTTATGCCTATTAAGGCGCGGTCAGACCTCAATATCCATAAAAATTGGTTTCTTAGAGAGTCGATTACAACATAACGCAATGAAAATATTCCGACGAAAAAAATACAGTGCACAAAGAAGGACTTAAAGAAAAATTTGAACCGAATAGAATATTAATATATAATTTGTAATTACAAATTTGGAAGTTGCTTCCCAAAAATAAACTTTGGAGTCAAAAATCTCCGACTTTTCAGCTTTAACAACATTCTATTTTTTAAAGAAATTAATACAATTAGTACTTTTCTAAAACTTAAACCGAACAATTTTTCAATTTAATATGTAAATTTTGAATAAACACATGATCAACACAAATATTGTACGGTTGGTTGTAGAGTTTACAATCCGCGCCTTAATTATAATTAGCTTTGGGAATAATTAACAGATACATATATTAGTTTTTCATATATACTTTTTTTTTGCTTATCTGATAGCTCATAGACAAATGTTTTTTTTTTCATTTGCCCTTTTCCCACCTACTCTGATACACCTAGTATATAACAGATATTCTTAAAAAGTTTAAAGACAAAAAAAGATTTATATAAGCTTATATTAAGTAAAGCCGTGTTATTGATCAATCGTTGAATAAATAAATAAGAAATTGAAGATTAAATTTTTATTATAACACATATCAATATAATAGCTCGAACCTTTTGCCTGTCCGATGGACGAAGAAACCAGAAAAATTAACGAATGTCCCAAACGTCAGACTGAGAACTTTTATTTAAACAGGAATTTTCAGAAAATATTGCTGAGCAATTGAAAACATTTTTTTTAAACCATCAAATTATAATGGTTAAAAATTGTTTCAATTGACTTTTTTCTGCCGGAAGTACTAGCGGTACTTCCGTCAGAAAAATATTCTGAGTTACCCCCAACTCACGCCTAAAGAAGTTGTACTTCAAAAAATAATGGGTTGTACTCCGGGAGTGCCGGCAGAAGTGAAAACTTGAACATCAACTTAGATGCTTAAATAGGTTTTCAGACTTTTCCCTATAATTGTAATAAAAGACGTTATTACTTAACAATATGTTATGTTTTTAAAGTGAAACCCTCACTTCTAGGATTAATACACAAATAAAACTTGAAAAACAAAATCTTATGAACGATGCGGGATTCAAACCCACGACCTCCGGCGTTCCGTGCCGGTGCTCTAACCAACTGAGCTAACCGTTCGAGTACCGCCTCGTTATAAAATTCTGTTTCCTTTGTTCAACTCTTAGGTTGTGGCTTCATCTACAGGATCTACTTTACAGTTGAGAACCTGCTCAATTTGACTTGATATGTCGCTCTTGTAAATCTAATCAATATGTTATATTTTGAAAGTGATAACCCTCACTTCTAGGATCAATACACAAATAAAACTTGAAAAACAAAATTTTAACCTAAGAGTTGAACAAAGCAACCAGAATTTTATAGCGAGGTGGTACTCGAACGGTTAGCTCAGTTGGTTAGAGCACCGGCACGGAACGCCGGAGGTCGTGGGTTCGAATCCCGCATCGTTCATAAAATTTATTTTTCAAACATTATTATTTGCCAAATTTCATATTTCTAAGTCAACAGAGAACACCCTATAAATTTTGATTCCCTTGAGAGTATCGAAATATACATTTATTGCAGCATAAACAGCCGTACATTTTTTAGAAGTTTGATTTTTTCACAGCTTGAAGATATTGTACACTTGAGTACATCGTTGTAATTTCAACTCGAAGCCTCTACGCGCTTCCGAGATAAAGGCTCTTGACAGACAGACGGATAGACAAGAAAGGGATTGTGAGAAGAACAAACAAGAAACTCAACGGCCAACTTTTCAAAATTTCATGAAAAGTAAATATAAATTATCCAATATTTTGTGCTACGTAACCCTAAAGAGTATTTACCTAGTCTTGCCATAAATATAGTAACAAAGAAAAAATATTTTTTTCTATTGCTTTTACAGTGTGTTAGTTTAATACATAAATATAAAACAATTTAAAATATAAAAAGTTTATTGGAAGTGGTCTCCATTTGCTGCAATACAGTCATTTAAACGTTGAGTCCAGTTATCAATAGAAGCACGCACTCTTTCCATGGGAAAATTCTTCACTGCCAATCGTACGGATTGTTTTAGGGACTACAAATTTAAGGCAAGCTGTACTCTCTAAAACTGACCATAAATCATAATCCAGCGCGAGCGGTTTAAGATTGGGACAAGGCGACGGCCAGTCTTCAGCTCTGATGAAGTCCGAAACGTTCGTTTCCAACAAAGACAACTCAAGAATGGTATCTTGATACACTTGTGCCGATGTTTTGATACTTTTTTCACAAAAGTATGGCTCAGTCACTCCTTCATAGCTAATAATATCCCACCAAACCGTCACTGAAGTCGGATAGTGCGCACGTTGCATTCTGCCGACTAATTGGGAAGCTTCCTTAGAGCTATCAAAGATTTAAATACGGTAGTTTTGTTTGTAAAAATGTTGCTTAATTGTAAAAAAAAATCTCATCCGTAAACAAAATTTTTCTGTGACCTCCCCTTGCGTACCGCTTCACTAGTTGTTTCGATTTTACCACCCTACTATTCCTTTTTAATTATCAGTTAAGAAATGACCAGTCCGTCTCTTATAGGCTACAAGTCCTAAGTTATCTTTTAAAATACGCGACATGATTCTAGCTGCTATCTCATCTCCCGAGATAAAGTCTTAATTTGCTTTCGGGCAGGATTTATTCGAATTCTTTCCCTTACTGCTTTGACCAACTTTTTCGTAGGAACACTACGTGGACGGCCAGATCTTTTTCTGTCACAAAAAGAGGTCTCCATTGTACCTATTAATAGTTACACAATCATTTTACTAATACCGAGCGTATGGAGAGTTTTAAAAATTGCATTTGGCTTCATACCTTCATTGTGTAATGCAATCACAGTGATTCGGTTCTTTTTATCACCCAACTACATTTTAATATCGCAAAATATTGTACAATGTTTTAGCGCCAAAATGAGAAAACTCAATGAACAATCATATTCAAATGACAGATTCCAAATTCAAATGTAATATTTTCTTTTATTTTAAATTGTAACAGTATTTATGGCCAGAATAAGTATAGTACACTTCTGACGAATTATTCAGAATTTAGATGACCGGTAACAAGGTCAACAATATATTATGTTGTAAAAAGAATATCCATAAAACATACTGACATAATTTTTTTACTTGGCTGAGTTTGTTGCACCAGATTTATGTTAAGCATTTGATTGCTCAAATGAATAAATTTTAAACATAACATGGTAAGTAAGGCTACCAACTCTACATAGTAGAGAGTTATGCAAGTATTTTCACAATTTTGAATTAATTTGAACATGATGTTTTAAGCAATTTGAATGGTTGATAGCCCAGTGCTGGGATTTTGGTATTAATTCATGATTTTAATTTAATGTGAATACTTTATACCACGACTACGAGAAAAAAATGGTTTTCTTGTGAAACGGTATTTATAATGCTAAAAAATTAACATTCCTTTTTGTTTTTTGGTTGAGTTCTCGTAACAGGCTTCGTCATGCTCTCTTAAATGTCACTGCTAGTGGCGGCGACGGGGGACGGGTCGTTCCCTTCCCTAAAATATGGATGAGGAAGGCGATGGCTGGTCCATGCGTCATTCTCGTTACTACTTGTGGTGGATCACAAACTCTGCTTCATGTTTCATAATCAGAGTAATTATATTTTGTGTATAATAGTCATATTGACATATTTCATGAAAAGTTAAATGTTTTCAGATCATTGGGTTGTGATAATTTAAATAATTACTGATTTTTTTTAACCCCATTCTTATATTTTTTTTCTGAATACTTAACTCATTTGTAACTAATTCATAATAGTATTGTATAATAGGCATAAATTGTAATTAGTTGTTAATTTGTATTACTTTTGTTTTGTGTTTTTTTATCTTACCGTTGCTTACCTTTTAACTAAAAGTGTCGTATAAATTGTCGGAAACTTCACTCGAGAAAGTGTAAGTTTTAAGATTTGTTAATATTTAAGTGTTATTATAATACTGTTTGTTTCCTATACATGAATAAATAAATATGATTCGATAAAATGCTCACAAAATTCTTAATTTATTTACAGTATGTGTATTTTGATAATTGATGCATATACTGTAATCAATAACTCTAAATTTTTACGTATTAATTTTCAATTACTTTTTTGACTTATACTACTTATTTTGGAGTAAGGCATTACTTTTAAGTAGTTGACGTTTGAGTATTTTTGATGCGTCACTTTACATAAGTAATATATTTTAGTTGAAATTTATATTTTTATTTTATTTATTATTAACAAATTACATATAAATATCATTATTCTGTACACATAAACTCATTCAAGTTTTAACGTATACAAAAGATCGTCGGTATACATAATGTTATACTTAGTATAAAAGAAAAGGAAAACAACTTAAAACTACATACTAATATATAAATTATGTAAAACAAAACAAAAGCAGAAGCATTTAGGTGCTAAGACATAATATGAACAACATTTGAACTAAATAATTTATAAATACCCTCAATATTAACAATATTGAGAAAATGATATGTAAAACGATAAATCTGTAAATGTTGATTTAAATAAATGAGTGGCAATGAGTTTCTTCTCCCTTCTTCTCGTTAAAGCTCAAACGTTTGCGAAGTGGCGCTAAATGTAAAAAGAAAAGAAAACTTGACATTCGTAAGTGTTCCTACTTGAAGGTCCTTGTTGAGTTATTTGTACAAGGAGTTTAGATGTAGAGTTTTATTTGTACATGAAGTTTCTTTGCGCAAGGAGGTCGAATATATTGCTGCGTTCTATATTCAAACACCAAAATAATTTTGAAGTGAAAACTTCTTTTAGTGCGGCACGCATATTTTTAGATGAGATAAAATCTCTGGACTCGCGACACCGTTACGAGATGCAGCTATAGTGTGTGCATATATGCATGTACATAAAGCAGATCGCGAACTCGTCTAAAATAAATAAAATGTAGATATATTATCTAATATATAAAATTCTCGTGTCATGGTGTTAAACATTGAACTCCTCCGAAACGGCTTGACCGATTCTCATGAAATTTTGAGTGCATCAATATAACCTACCCAATGGTAGGTCTAAGAATGGGACATCATCTATTTTTCATCCCCCTAAACGTTAAGGATGGTCCACACGATTTTTTTTTTAATTTTTGACATTTTATTTTAAATTTGTTTGATTATGAGTCAGCATTAAAAAATACATACAACTTAAAATTTTCACCCATTTACGATCAACAGTTACTTTTGTATCGCGATTTTAATATCGGCAATACAACGTTTGCTAGGTCAGCTATTTATTATATATAATTCGAATCAAAAATGTTTGTTTCCTATTTTAGTTACCATGAACATATAGTTTCTATTTTAGATTATAATAATTTTATTGATAATGATGATTATACAAGAGTTGTCGAAATTTTTAACGATGATTCATAAAAGAATATTAAATCTATTTTAAAGTTTCTAATCTATATATAAAAATGAATTGCTGTTCGTTAGTCTTGCTAAAAATCGAGAACGGCTGGACGAATTTGGCTAATTTTGGTCTTGAATTATTTCTGGAAGTCCAGAGAAGGTTTAAAAGGTGAATAATTAATATGAAAATGCTGGGAATTAAATAAAAACAACAATGTTGTTTATTCTTTGATGTGTCCCCCGTCGTTTGAAATTTAATTGAAAGAATAGTTTAAAATGAATAACTAATAAGAATCTTAATATTATCTTTCTAACTGTCTAATATAATAATTATTGTAATATTATGATACATTTTATGTACGATTTGGCTAATTTTGGTCTAGAATTATTTGTGGAAGTCCAGAGAAGGTTTAAAAGGTGAATACATAGGAAAATGCTGGTAAATTAAATAAAAACAACAAATTTGTTTTTCCTTTGATGTGTCCATACATAATTTCTATGAGAGAATTTATTGACGCACGGTTTGACAGTTGTGCTGTGAAACAATTTCATTACGACAGCAGGGTGCATATTTTACGAAGTAATTTTTGATGTTATGATATATTATTGACAAATTCATAAAAAACATTATTTTATTTATTATATACAGAACAACGTCTGTCGGGTCAGCTAGTCTATATATAAAAATGAATTGCTGTTCGTTAGTCTCGCTAAAACTCGAGAACGGCTGGACGAATTTGGCTAATTTTGGTCTTGAATTATTTCTGGAAGTCCAGAGAAGGTTTAAAAGGTGAATAATTAATATGAAAATGCTGGGAATTAAATAAAAACAACAATGTTGTTTATTCTTTGATGTGTCCCCCGTCGTTTGAAATTTAATTGAAAGAATAGTTTAAAATGAATAACTAATAAGAATCTTAATATTATCTTTCTAACTGTCTAATATAATAATTATTGTAATATTATGATACATTTTATGTACGATTTAATATTGGGCAGGTCTGAGAATCGGTCGTCATCTATTTTTTATTTCTTTATATGGCAATACAACGTTTACTGGGTCAGCTAGTAATTAATAAAATACAATTCATAAATTAAATACAATTCATAACCCAATAGCTAGTACCTGTCTAAAAAATGTCTAACGCGCCAAAATACGTTTTCACTTCTGTCAAAACGCCCGGAGTGCAACCCGTATTTTTTTTAAATTTTCCAAAGAACTTTCTTCCACATACAACCAAGCTTTGGAATGAGCTTCTTTATGCGGTGTTTCCGGGACGAAACGACATGGGTACCTTCAAAAAAAGTGCGTACAGCGTTCTAAAGGGCCGGCAACGCTCCTCCGCTGTGATTCCTCTCGTGTTGCAATAAATATGGGCAGCGGTGATTCCATGAAAAAGTGATAAGTGCTTTTTATTCATATTATTCAGCGAATATATTGAAGATTTTTTGGAGGTGCAATAATATAAAAATAAATAAACACGTTGGAAGGGGCCAACATCAGGAAAACGAAATGTAGGAAGACCAATAAAACGGTGGACTGATGGCATAGCACAATCAGCAGGAAAAGAATGGATGCAGAAAGCACTTGACAGAAAGTTGTGGATGAAGTTGGAGGAGGCCTTTACCCAATCTGGGATCCATATCTAAAAATGTAACTAAATAACAATTATACTAAAATAAACCTAGATTAACCAAATATTACTAACAAAAGAAAAACTAACAATATTTCAAATGTACACTTTTTTATAGAGATATGGAATAAATGGCTTTATTATTATTATTATAATATAAAAATAAGAATAAGAATAATTTATTTAAATCGATCTTTTTACATATGCATTTTATTTAAATTACAATAAGTTTAAGCATTTTACAAGCTTATATGTGATTGTCATAGAATCGCCGCACTAGTCGGGGACTGTATCGTGGAATCAAATAGAGCTATAGTTACCAATCAACGGTATTTTTTGCCAGATCGTCGGTCTATCTTGTGGAGGGTCTACCAACACTACGTCTTCCGGTACGTGGTCGCCATTCGAGGACTTTACTGCCCCAACGGCTATCTGTCCATCGAGCTATGTGCTCTGCTCACTGCCACTTCAGTTTCACAATCATTTCGGCTATGGCGGTGACTTTGGTTCTCTTACGAATCTCCTCATTTCTGATTCGATCTCGCAGGGAAAACTCCGAGCATAGCTAGAGCTCTCCAGTACCCTCTAAGCGACCATAAGTTTTTTTATTATAATGAGGATTATTATTATATTAAGGCGCGGTCATACCTCAATATTCACAAAAATTAGTTTCTTAGAGAGTCGATTACAACATAACGCAATGAAAATATTCCGACGTAAAAATAGATTACAAAAAGAAGGACTCAAAGAAAAATTTGAACCGAATAGAATATTAATATATAATTTGTGATATAAAATTACAAATTTGGAAGTTGCTTCCCAAAAATAAACTTTGGAGTCAAAAATCTCCGACTTTTCACCTATAACAACATTCTTTTCTTTAAAGAATTTAATAGAATTAGTACTTTTGTAAAACTAAAACCGAACAATTTTTCAATTTAATATTTAAATTTTGAATAAACAGAAGAAAATCTGTAAAATAAATGCCCATTTGCAGGTTAGCCACATGATCAACACAAATATTGTACGGTTGGTTGTAGAGTTTACAATCCTAGTCAGTCCGCGCCTTAATATATTTCTTATTACTTCTTAAATTAGATAAATAAGCAAATACTTACTGCAGCAACAGGAGCGCCTGCACTCTTTCTTTTCTCTTGCCTGCCCTAGATCGTATTTGTCGGAGTGTTCGCCGCCCTCAACCTTATTGGTTATCAAGCTGTTGTATGAGTCCCGTGGACTTGGAACTGCGCTCGTCGACGTAGAACGTGTAGTTTCATCTAACTTGATCGTTGGGATTTTTACCTCGTACGCCATTTTGATGATAGTTTCTGAAAAGAGATATTGAATTATTTACAAAAATTTAAAGAGATAAACATCTTGCTGTCGCATCTGAATATATTCTTGATAATGTTCTGTATAACAATGTATCTGGAAGTAACTAGTATTAAAATACAGGCCCGGCCTAGTTTAATGCTAGTGACAACTAAAATAATATAAAATATTTTAATTAACTATTGGAAACACTACTTATCCTACGGGATTAGTGGTGCGATTATTTTTAAAAGTATTGTGAATATTTGAAAATTATTTTGATGTATTTGGTGTTGTTTGTCCAGAAAAATGTCGTGTATGTTCCATTACTTGTATTGTTATTATAGTATAATAATATTAAGTAGAATTAAGTGAACTAAGTAATGTATGAAGGATTTATAATAAAGAGTAATAAATTCTTAAGCACATTAACGAATTTTCTAGAAACTGTGACAATCATAATGTTAACACGAGGAGCAAACATAAACTTGTTATGCCTACTACACTGTTAAGTCTAGTTAGTAAGTCTTTTGTGGGCCGTAATAATGTACAATAAAATTTATAATTAAATAGCTTGAGGGCTTTCGCTCCATTGACCAGTCCAAGTCAGTGGTATCATTAAAAATTTAATTTATTTTATAGTAAGCTTTCCCACACAAACGTTTTTTAACATTGTTTTAAATTTTGTAACACATTTGTTTTGTACATTTTCTGGGATCATGTTGTAGAAGAATATACATCGCCCAATAAAAGATTTACTTACTCGAATTAACCGAGAAGTAGGCATAACAAGTTTATGTTTGTTCCTCGTGTAAACATTATGAATGTCACAGTTTCTAGCAAATTCCTCAATGTGCTTATGAATATATAGAATATTATTATTCTTAACTATATTCCGTTATTGGGTGGTTTTAGGCTCTCAGCTTCGCCTACAAATTTCACCCTTATTAGAATTCGTACTACCCTCGTTGATAAATAACATTCCAATCAACCGGAAATATGTATTCAACAGACAACAGACTCGCCCACGCGTCATTATTATCAAACGACTGGTTTAACTGTCAGAAACTTGAATCACAGACTATACACGTTCCACAGCATAATTAACAATTTTAAATCTAATACTTATCCTGTTTAATTTATTATAAATAAGGTAATAAAATTATTTAAATGTGATTAATTTCAACTATAACAAACTATTTTAGATCAGTTAACATATTTTAGCAGATAATTAACATCCTTATCACTACTTTACCATTACAATTTAATAACTAAAATTTTTATTTAATTACACCTCTTATGCAAACCTTTACCTTTAATATTAATAAAATACTACTACTAATAGTATTTTTAAACGTAGTTTTTTTATTTTTTACGTTTTAGTGTCAATTAATAATAATATACAATCAACCTGAATGAAAACTCCAAAAAAAAAGCCGTACACAGGAAACAATTATGTCATCCAGGTAGACGAAAATTTTCATATAAATGAAATGCTCATAAAATGAAAACTACTGGGCCAAACTACGTAAAATTTTTATTACCAAATGGCATCTATTTCGCATCAAATGAAAGAAGAATTACGTAAATCAGATCATAAATCTCAGAGTAATCGGTGTACATACATAAAAAATAATACCGATCGAATTGATAACCTCCTCCTTTTTGAAGTCGGTTAAAAACTACTGCACCGATTTTCACGCTGTTTTCACCAATGGATAGCGCAGCTCTCGAGGAAGGCTTAAGTGATTTAGTACATAATTTTTTTAGGTTTTTGTATACATTACCGATATTTGTTGGAGGTGTCGGAAAAAATAAGTCGTCTGGGCGATTTTAACAAAAGTTCTGTCTAAACCCTTTGAAATATAAGAAAATTATGTATCGTGGAATTGTGTACCTTAAATAGATCTACAGAAAAGTCCGCGATGCCATATGTCCAGCTCTTAAGAAGAACATACTATATCAATTTTAATACTTTAAAAAATTTGCAGTTATAAAGCGGTTATGTAAAAGCTGTTTACACAAATACGATAATAATTTATTTCACATTTCCAATGGCTTAAGACAACATTATTCCCGAATATTTACAATATTTTTTTCTATTGACAGAACGGCGTCTGTCGGGTCAACTTTTTTTCTTAAATAAAATGCGATCGCATTGATGGCAAAATAATAGACTATAATATATAGAATTATACACACAAAGGCTGATTAAAAGACATCTCTGAGTTGCTAAATTTGCAAGAAATGAAACTATTAGAGAAACCCAAACTTTCTGAACCTTCCCAAATACTCGTGCCAGATTTTGGCAAATGAACACGTCCTGAGAATGCCTCATGTGGAGGTGAAACACGTGTCGAATTGCTAAGACAAATATTGGCGGAATTAACACTCAAGGAAACTCAAATCATTTGGATAATTATCGATTTCCTACGCCTACTTCAATAAATTTTCTACCTAATACACCAAAACCGAGTGTGCCGTACGGCATCATAACATTCCTTCATCAAGTTTTAACCCTTAATTTGTTTAATATCCGGATGACCGAGCCTTGCTCGGATATTTAATAATGTACAAAACTTATATTACATCTGGATTCGAACCGGGGTCTTCTGCTTTCCGGATCACCCAATGTCCCATCTGAGCTATTATGGTCTTGTATATAGTGGCCAAATTTACCTTTGTATTCTAATTATATTGTAGCTGTTTCTCATTAAAACACAAATTAAAGTACAACTTTTAAAATTAAAACTACAAAATTGAAAATTTTCCTAGAGTCATAATAAACAAGTAGGTCGAAATTCGCTTGAACATACTATTATATTCTTTTTGTCTTGTTTCGGTAGACCAACAAGCTTAGAGTGTGTCATTTGACCGGTGTTAACGAATTTACTAGTGATTATGGTAATGATCGGCGCCCAGAATCAAAACAGATTTATTTTCTTATTATACCTGAAACAAATATACAATCTCTTTCGTGCAAATAAAAACCTGTTTTTATTATTTTAAAAGAATTACCATCTATAGAGGGTAGAGGCAAGGAGAATCATGTCATAAGGGAGAAAATATGAAAAAGTTTATGTAGTAAATAACAGTTCAAAAAGCTTCCACAGTAGCGCTGGTGTAGGCACAGGGTATGGTATGAAGTAAGCTGAATGTAGCAATTGTGAATCGAAGTATGCCGAGTTAAAAAAAATAATATTATAGTCGGCTAAAGTAGTTAATTATTGAAAATTTCAACAACTTACGTTGTACAAAAAATGTAATAAATATAACCTTAAAAAATATTATAGGGAAACGTGCACCGAGAGTGATTAACATCTATCTTCTATATATATATATATATATATAAATATATATATATACGCCTAAACCACTGACCGTATCGACATGAAACTACTACCATTCGATGCGAAATTTAGCCTTCCTTTTAAAATTCGCTCAGCGAAGCGGGCGGGAACGGCTAGTTATCTTATATTTGGCGCTTCTTTTGACATTTACTCTGATGCGACTGCAGCGCCAACTTAATGCATTTTGACGGACACTTTTTCATATACACAGGTGATTCTCCTTGCCTCTACCACAGCCTCTACCCTCCATAGTGTAAATATAAATCTGTTTTATGATTTTAAAAGAAGTCCATGACCTATGGATAATTTTTGTCGATGGTACTTGGAAAATCGTTACGTCATAAGGGCTTGCAAATCGTATAATAATTTGTGATCAAAAACGGATTAAGATTTATTATCCAATTTAAATGTACCATCAATAATATTTAATTTTCAAATTAATTAGATTTCTCAATTTTTAACTATCTCTGTCAACTTGTGAATAATCACTAATGTACATATTTTTTATTTATTGTATTTTTTTGCAAGCTTTCCATTTATCTCTTATATATAAAATCCTCGTGTCGCGGTGTTTGTTACCAAACTCCTCCGAAACGGCTGAAGTGATGTGTATGAAATTATGTATGCATATCGTGTAGTCTCTGAATAGGCCAACATCTATTTTGTATTGCCCATTTTTTTATTAAATTGTATTTTTTATTGTATTGCCAATACAACTTTTGCTGGGTCAGCTAGTAATCTATATAAATAGAAGAATATGATCGATGACTCTATAAACAACTAGATTCCCAATCGCATATTAAAAGGTCGTCAAAAAATGTCCGAGCGACGTTGTATATTATACGTATAAATTAACTTACATATAACATTAAAATATTCATTCAATTTAGCACCTTATTTCATGGCAGTAATGCTAAAAGTCTATGAATGAAAACTCTGCCTAATAGAAGCGTAGGCAGAGTTTTGCTTCGGGCAATTTTTGAGCGTGGTTGTACGTCAATGCATGAAAAATACAAAATACACTCGTTCAACGATTACTTATGAGAACTCCTAGAATACCGACCTTAAAATTACTTTTAAATACAAGCATAAAAATGCGTTTAAGTTTAAATAAGTTACATAAACTTGGTGCATATGTGGTAAGTAACCCGCAAGTTAAGCCTTGACAAATATTTAAGGTTAAAATGTATACAATGTGGTTAAGTTACGAAACATTCGATTCGACAAGAATTTACATCAAGATTTTCGTACTTGCTTTAGTTGGCATCGTCTTGTTATAAACAGCGACCTCCGTCGACTTTGAAATGTATGGATAGGCTTCATAAGATACATGATAGCCCTAAAGGTAAATGTATACACTTTTATAATAAAGTCCCAGCCACTGTTCAGGCATTATCCATAAATAAATTTAAATGTTTTATTAAAAGATGGCTCTGACGTAAATCCTACTACTCCACAGCTCATCAAGCAATATCTAAGTGATCCGACAGCCAGTTTCTTGCGCCACTTCTTCTCTCTCAGAGCTCCATTTGTTTCCGAAGCGGTAGTATATTACAAATGACATCAAAAAGAATTCTAAAGAAATCAATTTATGTCTTTAATGAAAATGAATTTATTTCCGAAATAAAACTTTACCCCACATTCAAACAAAATAAACAATTTGTTATTTTAAACTGATAACCCTCACTTCTAGGATTAATTATTATAGAAATTACGTATTTACGACCCATGCGTACTCGAACAGTTGGCTCAGTTGGAAAGAGCGCTCGGACGGAACGCGAGAGGTGGCAGGTACGAGTCCCGCATCGTTCATATAATTTGCTTACAAATTAAAATTTCTACAAATAAAACAAGTTAATGAAAACAAATATTAACTTAATCTTAAATACAAAAGCAAAAAAGAAAAAAAAACAATACTAGATAATCTGTGTGTCACTCACTGGTCTTCCAAAACTGGAGTCTACTCAATTACAATAAGGTCCATACTTTAATGAGCACAATACTAACTTTCAGTGACCCCATTGTGTGACGTTTGGAGATGAACCAAAGAATATATAATAGTAGAAGTACGGAAGACTCACTCCGCAAAATCAATTGAAATAGGGACTCTTGCGTCACACAAAAAGGTGTGATTCAGATCACAAAGCGCTATCAATCTATAGTTTTATCCAATCGCCTACTAAAAGGACGTCAAAAAATGTCCGAGCGGCGTTGTATATACATACATATTAACTTACAGATAACATTAAAACATTCGTTAAAATTAACACCATATTTCAAGACACTAATGTTCAAAGTCTATTGTAAACGCTCATCAGAAGTAATCATCTATTTCACATGCGTGGACGCGAACACGAGGCAAGAACATTTTGTTTTATCAATTGAAATATAATTATTAAGCAAAATGATTAAAAACTTCAAGTAAGTTACACATTTTTGTTAATTTAAAGGTGCACTTACCTAAAAAACGACATTCCATTCTTTTTAAGTTTGGATATGTTGTTATTTGGACGATTTTTGTCACAACACTTTGTATTTCCGTGGTGTTGTATTCAAAGCGCGGTCGAAGCACAACTGAATGAAAACTCTGCGTAATAGGGGTGTAGGCAGAGATTTTCATTTGTTTTTCAGTAAATACAAAACTAAATTTAGCGTTAGATTAAAGGACCCATTTTTTGTATTCATTACACTAGGGTGTGCAGCTAGTGTTGTTACCTGCGACTTCGTCCGTATTTGCCAGTGTAACAATATTAGTTGGTGTGCCAAAGCTGCAAAGCAATCATATATCTCACATTGTTTAAGGCAGTATTCGTAAGAAACCTTTTGTCCGACGTTTCTCCAGCTAACTTTGTAAATCCGACTACCACCAAAAAGTCTTTTCATTTTTCGGGTTAATATATAGCTTCTAAAATGAAGTGGCTTCGTATCGATTTTTTTATGACAATAAGGGACAAGAGTATCAAGACGTTCAGCTGATGGTAATTGATACGCCCTGCACATTACAATGCAGTGCAAGTACCGAAATACAGTACTGTTCACACATTACTGCTTCACAGCATAAATAGGCGCCGTTGTGGTACCCATAATCTAGCCGGCTTCCTGTGCAAAGGAGCGTTTCGGTCTGAAGGGCGCCGTAGCTATTGAAATTACTGGGCAAATGAGACTTAACATCTTATGTCTCAAGGTGACGAGCGCAATTGTATTGCCGCTCAGAATTTTTGGGTCTTTCAAGAATACTGAACGGAACAAGATTTATAACGCGGACGGCGCGGTGCGGCTAATTTAACTCGAACAGCGACCGACTGGTACGGCGGCGGCGCACAAAGTGGCACCCAATAATCAATAATTTTGTCTTTCGAAGATTGCTTTGAGGATTGTAAATCGTTTGTATGTGTGCGTGCGTCGATTCGGGCACTCTTGTATGTTAAAGCACTGTTCTAATACTATGCTCGTGTTGTATGATAAAACCCATTTAACACGAGACTTGAGTTATCTGAGGTCAGAGTATAGGCAAAGAGATATGGACCTAAATGGTTATTACTGTTTACAATGTCATATTAATTAAATGGACATCCTCATAAAGATAACTATTAATAGTTATTTATACTAAAACAATAAGAGATTACTAGAACAAGATTAAATTTTCTATCGTTCGGTGTATAAATATAAACTAATGATACCTAACATCTATTCGTATCTATGAAAGTACGGTCACTGACGCTTCCATAACTCTGTGGCCATGTTTCTGTATGAATATGACAAATAATTACTATTAAACATAAAAGGAGATTGCCTAAATCCTATATACCTTTGGGCTCAAGCTGTACAACTATATTTGTTGTGTAATAAATTGGAAAATATTTCATGATTTAGATTCTTAGAGACCCCGCAAACTGCAGACTTTCGATCGGCCGATAGTTTGGTTGAGTTCGGCTGTTAAGTGCGCACACTGGCCCGACTAAACAGTTGGGTCTGTGATGAGTGCGCACACTAGACAACTATCGGCCGACAGTTTTAGGGAAGATTCGCTATTAGTTTTAAATCGGCTATTGATGAGTCTGACCGACTAAACAATCGGTGGTGTGCGCGTCTAGAAGAGCGCTGTACTGACTGTCGGCTGATAGTTTGCTGACGCTTCAGTTTGAAGGCAATCGTGTAGTCATCAAACTTTTTTGTCGGCCAATACCGAATCGTTGTAATGTGCGCACTCTCATACATCTTGATACTGATTAAGAAACCAACTAAACTATCGACCGATCAAAAGTCTGCAGTTTGCGGGGTCTCTTAAAGATTTTTTAAAAATTCTATGGGGCTTACAAGAAAAAAAATATTTTTGAAAGGGTTATGTTAAAATAAGGGATGCAAGGAGCAGGACGTTCAGCTGATGGTAGTTGATGGTAGTTGATACGCCCAGCCCATAACAATAGAGCGCCGCTTAAGATTATTGAAAACCCCAAAAATTCTGAGCGGCACTACAATCCGGCCTATCCGGCGGCCTTAATACTATCCGGCCGAATACCGGATAACTACCTACTACCTAATTATTTGCTTTATTTATATAGTAATTTGAAAAAAAAAAATAGTACTCATACTGCACTAAAGGCAAATTATGGTGGTTAAATACTAATTTCTCTGCATTGAGAGGTAGCAAGCGGTTTCGCTTCTCTCAACCGAATCTAACCGAGTCTACTCGATCGTTCGCGCGCCGCCTATGCAAGTCTGTGTTTGTGTGTGCGATACACCAAACGGCTAAGTTCCGCCAGATATCCGGCGGCCGGATATTCGGCTATTCGGCCACATTGTTGGCCGAATATCCGGCCAAACTGCTATCCGTTTCATCTCTACTTGATACACTTCGCGTCGTGGCCGAACGGATCGACCTGTTTTGTTGCACTCTGAGTGAACTCACAAGGCTTGCAATGTGGGCTATATGTTATGATAGTAGAACATAATAATTATAAAATTAGGTTTCTTAAGTATTATATATTGTAAGATTAAGTGTATCTCTATATTTTTTATTTTTTAATTAATGCTCATTTTAAATGTTACATTCTTTTTAAGGTGAATGTTACACTAGCGCATTAGGAATATTCCTGTAAAGCTAGACGTAAGTGTTGTAAATAAATAAAAAAAAAGAAAATTATCTATCGTCTATAAGACAGGAATTGATGTTAATTTTAAATTTCAAAATAAATTTTGTATTTTTTTAGTTCGGTTTTCTATAAAAAGCGTGTTTTTTAGTTTTTTTAAATTACTATTTATGTTTAAGTTAACTTAGAAGTTTGATTTTGTCACAGCTTCAAGAGACTGTAGACTTTCCCCCTTATTCATAATAGTCTGCTAACTTGCAATGCTTTACATTGCTAATTCTCACTCTGTCTTCTTCTATTGACCTAAGTCAGAATGAGAAAAACACTCCTTAACGGCTGTTTAAAGTTAGCGGGCCATTATGAATAAGGGGGTTAGTATATCATTTCAATTTTACTCGTTACCTTCCCGCGTTCTCAAGATAAAGGGTCTTGACAGACAGACGGATGGCCAACAAATTGATCCTAAATGGGTGCCGTCGATTATTTTTAGAAAATAAAAAAAAATAGGTCAAGAATTTATCCCGGAAAATGATATTATTTCCTACTTACTCATATATTTCACCATCTCTTTGTCTCTAGGCCTAGGCGGAAACCCAAGTAGACGAAGTCGCAGACACAAGTTAGTTAGACATAAACTAAAAATTAACACATAACTTAAAGAGAAAGGTCAACATATGATCAGCTGTGTAGGTCAATGACACCGTGGTAAATATAAAACTGGTTGCACACTGATATTAAGTTTTTTATTTTCTTAATAGCATTCATTTTTTATTAAACTTTCGTAAGTTTGTTAACCTTGGTTCATGAATCTACAATTCTGAAAGAAAAACAGATTTTAAAACAATTCTTTGAAGGCATTTTTTATGAAAAAGAAGGACAAATTAATGTTTTATAATAAACTAGAAGTTGTCCGTTGCATTCGCAACTATATCTCAATAAAATGTTTAAAATGAGAATAATCATTAACAGAGAGAGTTGTCATACTGAAACCACGGACGAGTAAAAAAAGGACTCCGCGCCGTGATATTAGCAAGCACCGTTACGCTAGTGTGTGTGCGGTTACGGGGGATACTAGTTACACAATTTTTTCTCCCTTAAATAATCATATATGGCCACAAATACTTATATAGTATCGTTTAAACACTTTATCACAATGCACAATATATTTTATTGTTAAGTAAACTGATCTGTCAACGATGACATTACACGTTAATCGGCTTGTTTTGGTGCAAAACTGTAATGTAAGGTGACACGGACTTCTTATTTTTTTACTAGTCCGTGACTGAAACATGCAGGGCAACCCTGTCAGCCATTAAGTTGGCATAGCGACATCCCATTCTGCACGGATGCACACCAAGAAAGGGTAGTAAGACTAGCAAACCCACAGACGTTGTTCTTTTCATAGTAAAAAACTCTTGTGGTTGAAATTTCCTAAACTTAGCTGACCTCTACTCGGCGAAAGGAATATTCCTACCAAATTTCAAGTCTCTACGCCTTATGGTTCCAGAGATATCGTGATGAGTCAATATATAGTACCAGTGGAAGGCTCCTTTGCACCGGATGCTGGCTTAGATTATGAGTGCCTCAACGGCCTCGCCTTCTTCTACCGTGAAGCAGTAATGTGTAAGCATTATTGTGTTTCGGTCTGAAAGGCTCAGTAGCTACTGAAATTACTGGGCTAATGAGAGTAGCGCCGCTCAGAATTTTCCTGAGCGACACTGCATTGTAATGGGCAGGGCGTATCAAATACCATCACCTGAACGTTCTGCTGGTCTCGTCCCTTATATTTATAAAAATATATATCTGTGGCCTGGTGCTAATAGGGCCAATATCAATAATCATTATTTTCTTAGCGGCTTAAGTATATTGCAGCCCTTTTATCATTTTTTTTACTTAACTGTATGAAAGCGCACACTACATTGGCCTTTTTTACATAGTAACTTTTGAAAGATTGTTAATACACTAACGCCCTTTTAGCACAAAAAATATCATACTTTTACAATAAACTGGCATTACAATCTCGTTTCATACAAAAACGTACTTTGGCCCTTTTAGCACCAGGCCACAGATATATATATATATATATATATTATATAGGTGGAGATCACTTATGTGTACATATTATACTAGCTGACTCGACAGAGGTTGTTCTGTACATAAGAAATAAAATACTTTTTTTTATGAATTTGTCAATAATATTTCGTAACCTCAAGAATTATATCGTAAAATATGCTCCCTGTTGTTATAATGAATAAATCTAAAAGTATTTATTCTTATTGAATCTACTGCTACTTCGTAAAGGGTTGAGCTATGGAGATGAAGTAGCAAGAAACTCGTTGCCACTCATTTAAATCAAGATTTACATTTCATCGTTTTACAAATCATTTCAATTATAATATGATATGTAAATTGATCAACAAACATACTCAAACGTCAAATAATTAAATTAAAATGTCCTCTGTGGTTATGAGATAATTATCCTATCTACCGATGCATCAAAATTTGGAGCTCCTTCGCTCTATGCTAAACAGCTTCGGCACTGTTTTACTTTGGTAATAGTTAATACGTAAATATACAATTTTTACCTACTCTGTGGTACAACTAATCAATTCGCTGTCAAAAGAATTATTTTGCTTCAAATGTATGGAGGGCAGGCTAGCGAAACTCTCTAAGAAAAAAGCGATCCACTCGATTGTATGAAACGGGAATCTAGGAAAAATCGAAGATAGCCGAAATCCATTACGTTTTCAACAACTGTTCGCTTTCAAACTTAGCCGCATTATACTTCGTGGCCAATCTCGATACAGTAATTACTACTATTTCAAACTTAGTCAAGTGACTGCACGTTTCATATTAAACTAAATCTCTCATGGGAGAAAAGTTGAAAAAGCGTCCAGCTTATGCTGTAAATAACAGTTCAAAAAGCTTCCACAATAGCGCTGGTGTAGGCACAGGGTAAAGTATGAAGTATTGTGAATGTAGCAATTGTACACGAAATGTATGTTGAGTTAAAAAATTTAATAATATTGTTGACTAAAGTAGTTAGTTAATGAAAATTTCAACAACTTACGTTGTAAAAAATAATGTAGTTAAAATAACCTTGAAGGATTATTACAGGGAAAAGTGCACCTAGAGTGATAAGTATTATTTTATATTTGGCGCTTCTTTTGACATTTACTCTGATGCGACTGTAGCGCCACCCTAATTTAATGCATTTTGACGGACACTTTTTCATATACACAGATGATTCTCTTTACCTCTACCCACCATATTCAAATGCTTTCTTTCACCTCTACTTGAAATAGATCTGATCCCTTTACCACTTATAAGTATCCATCTCTACTCTGTTTGCCAAAAGAAGAAAAAAAAAATCTCTACTCTGTGTTAATACGATTCTAGAAGAAAAAAATATTTTTTTTTATTTTGAAACGTATAAGTAAGTAGTATACAAAGACATAACATAAAAAATAAATATAAACTTAAGATTGATAAACAAGCGAAAAACAAAAAAACTGAAACATTTCTATTATTTATATATTCAAAAAGGATCAAAAAATGGTCCCAACTCAGCATGTTGCTGGTTTGAAAACCAACGCTGGTCTTCCGTGGGGCCATTTTGTGACGTCACGAAAAATATTTATATATAAATTAAAAGCAAAACTTTTTACTGGTAGGAAACTAAAAGTAACGTGGTATTAAAACTAAATCTTATAAACTGATTATAATTAACGATGGGCAATGAATGAGTTAGAACGTTCAACTTGTATACTCAGTGGCCGCATGTAAATAAATAGATAATTTCTGTTTGTTGCTTGTTACGTCAACTGTAAATTATAATTTATCCCAAAAGATTCCTTGTCGTTATGGTAACCTTATCAAAACAGAAATGTAACTTGCTAAACCCGTTGATTACCTAATCGACTGACAAGTAAGAGCATTAAGTTCTTAAGTCATTTGACATAAAAATGTATCTATTACTTACACCTTAGATATCTCAAACAACTTAACTGGAACTTGAGTAAGTAACAGGTTTATTAATCTGGTTCAGTTTTTCCGATCAGTAGTTATATCGTAAATTGTTAAACAGGAAATATTATATAGTTGTATACAGTTTTGAAGTTGTATTAAATTGAATGAGCTTCCTTGTGCGGTGTTTCCGGGACGATACGACATGGGTATCTAGCTTCAAAAACAGCGCGTACACCTTCCTTAAAGGCCGACAACGCTCCTGTGATCCTCAGGTGTTGCAAGAGAATGTGGGCGGCGGTGATCACTTAACACCAGGTGACCCGTAAGCTCGTTTGTCCTCCTATTCAGTAAAAAAAATAAGAAACTTAAAATTATGAGAGTTTACTTCTTAGTTGGGTTCACACACCGACATTGAAATATAACAGGATGAAGTTGGTTTCTAAATGTCTCATAACTTATTCCAAAACTCACGACATTTATATAATTGGAGATAAAAAAGATGTGGTGTCGTGGGACACCAGGTTGGAACGAAGTTCCTTCGGCTAATGTAGAATCGAAAAAAAAAATCGTGTTCAATTTTATGTAGGTTTTCTTGATTTTTCTCTTAAATTTTGCAGATTAGTTTTTATTTAAGTACAGGAAAGTATTTAGGTAAGTATTTTAGGAAATAATAAATTACGTAAAATAAAAAAAAATCGTAATCCAAATTATCAATTAAAATAACAAAATATATCTCTTTATTTTTGTGTGACAACATAAAATTACATAGAAATAGAAATAATTACAAAAACGACTGTCGCGCCTGCGCACGTCTCATTTAACGGTTTTATTCCACGGACTTTTTCTTACGGTTTTACTATCACATTTTTTTCAGTTCGGTCCCGCAGCGAAATCCCTATCTCCTCCAAGCCTGCCGTAAGGAACTTCGTTCCAAAAAGAAAATCATGCGAAAATATATATGTCTATGTGATTTTTAATTACTAATGGACGTGAATGATTATCTATGGTTTCAACTCCTCTACGTTCATCTATCATTTATACAGCTACGAGCACAATTAAGAGCAAATACCTACTTTATTGAGTCTTTTCAAAAAGTCTATGCTCTATGGCTTCTAAAAGCATTGTTTATCTTAATTTATTGTCTTATAATAATGCAACAATGCATCATGTTTGATTATTTATAAGTCTAGATGGACTATGACAGCGAAAAAAATGTGTTTAAAACTTACCTCCGTTTGAGCAATGCACGCACACTAACACAAAGTGTCATACAAATCGCGAGTGTAAGACGTAGCTTGTCACGCACACTAAACTAATATTCCTGTCCTATTTTCATTGGTTGTCTAACAGTAAGATACTCTAAAGACGTATAAATTCTAAGAATACATCATCGCTTCAACCGTAAGACGTCCACTGCTGGACAAAGACCTCCCCCAATGATCTCCACGACGATCGGTCCTGTGTTACAATCATCCATCATATCCCGACTATTTTCATAGTATTATGTCCTATGGTATATTGCTATACGAGGGCGGCACTGAAAATTAAAACTAGCGATAAATTGTGGTTATGGATGGGGCTTCATCACCAAATGCAGAAATCATCCGGTCAACACACTGTTTTTGTGTTAAACCACTTCGAAAGTCATAATAAATCAGCGCTCTTTAATAATAAATTTTCTCGAGTCAATTCCATTTTCTCAACGACTAAATAAGTTTGAGAAGACCTTGTGACAAGACCGTGAATCTTTTTGAAACAAAATAAATGGTATTCGATTTTTAAAACCAAGGAGTTTTCAATTAAAAAGATTTTAATATGACAGGAACTGTGGAAATATTCCATTTCCGATACTTTTAGTGCAGCCTATGGAGGGCAACGCTTCCGATATTAATACAATATTTGTTCTGCCGAAAAGGGCTACTTATAACTTAGGACCTCAAGAATGAAGAACTTTCTTAATGATACCACAGATTGAGAATCTTGCGACCTCCCTCAGGCTGTTAAATTATAAGTTTTATTGTACGATATTGTAACCATATTTTTATGAAAAAGCCCGCTGAGTTGCTTGCGCCCGTTCTACTCAGGTCTGAGGCAAATTTTTCAAATTCTTAACTTTCAATAAGTGATACCATATCCTATTTTGAATAAAATAATTTAAATTTGAATTTGAAATCTTGTTGGCTACCAACACTGCGACTTCCAGTACGTGGTCACCATTTGAGGACTTTACTGACCCAAAGGCCGTCTGTCCCATTGCCAATTCTGTTCCGCAAACAATCGACAATGCATGTTGGAGGTAAACTGCATTGAATCTGTGCTATTCTCCCCTCTTTCCCATAAGTATCTACACCTGCATTCATTGCAAAACTGTGTTATTATCTAAGAGACGACTTAATGGCGTTATAAAAACAGACATAAGTTTATAATAATAATAAACTCATGATTGATGTGAAAGTTATTTGAATTCTTATCTAATATCTCATCATCGTTTGTAACGACATAATCAACATGACATGTTACAAAGTAATGAAATAGCTTAACAGTTAGATAGCTTTATCTCCCCTAAAAACCCTCGTCTCGTTAATGTCATCCAAAACGTTTGAACATACACAATATCACCGTACTGAATAGTATGAAAACTGAAATAGTCCAGTATTGTTAAAGATTTACTAGCTGATGCCCACGACTTCATCCGCGTAGATAAAGGGTTTAGATAATAAGCAAGTTTGGAATTGAAGATTATCTCATGTCCTATTCCAGTTCCGGTTACCGTTTTCGCTCTCGTTCCCAACATATTTATTATATGAATCTTATTTCGAGGAAAATTGCTATGGCAAGGTTATTATAAGGTTTTCCCCTACCAAAAATTTCCCAACGCGTCAAATAATTTTCATTTCAATAAAAACATTGACATAACGACCCATCGCTACCACGGAGAACCTAATCCTTAAACTTGTTATTACGTATTAAACAAAATATTTTAATGTGACTTCAATATTAATAGAATTCTCGAATATTTTTTTTAATCTTTTTATAGATATTGAGTCTATCTCAAGGTCAATGGCTCTTAGGAACTAGTTTTATTCAACGGCATTTCATATTTTACACTATTTGATAGAATTGGTACCTTAATCTACTGGCACTCTGGAGGTCTACTCGCAAAATCGACAACGATACATTCGGAATGATACGATAATACTCCGAATATATCGCACTATCCTACTCTAACAAATGTTCGAATTCCTTATCGTTTATCGTTACCATAGACTAATATTTTGATTTTTTTACGATGTTAGTGTGAATGAAATATGTTCAAACCTAAACATTATCTATGCTATGTCGCTGTTAATTGTCAAAAGTCAAAACATTGTTTAGGCGCTAAGGACCATGCTAGACTCTGCACCACCAATTTAGTATCATTTACACAAAATGTAAATATTAAAAAAATATGTAATGAATATAATATGACCATTTAAAATTAAATTAATAATACAAAAATTGCAGATAATAAAATGTAAAAAAAGTAACTCAACCCTTCTCGTCAACTTCATTGTTCTCAGGCGGCCATTTGCATTACTTTCCACGCATAAGCGATCAACAAAATGACTTACATTACTTGGTAATAAGAAAATCCTGGTAAATAGTAAATCACATATTATTATTTTAATAATATTTATTAAGTATGTATATTGTATGGCAAATATATCTATACAACTTGAAACGATAATATCATCGACAGCATAGAAGGTGTCGTTGAGATTATCGTAAAAGTGACGTTTGATTATTTGTGAAATTCGAATATTCGTCTCTGACAATTTCAACTAAGAGTAGGGTTAGGACCGATAATATCGAATAATGTTTCGTTAGTTCAATCATCGTTTCGAGATTGATTACGATGTAACTAAGATTAGGATTCGATACGACTAATGCAACGATTTATCGAATATTGATTTTAGAAGTAGGCCCCCTGGTACTTTACCTATTTCGAAGCACATAAAACAGCCAAACTTCTTGGCGATTATCAAAAAGAGAATAGAAATATATTTATTTACCAAAGGTAGTGACAGTAACACAATGCTTGATTAGACTAGGTACTTGATTTTTTATTTAATTTATAATTATTTGGGAAAATATTATCATTGTACACTGATTAACTTTTGAAATAATATAAATTATTGATGGCTACTTAAATGTTTCCACAAATATGTAAATCTATTGTTATTATTCATTGATTGAGCGCAAAAAAAAATAATGCTGGGAGAGTTTCTTGCGCCGCTTCTTCTCTCTCAGAGCGCCACTTGTTTTCGAAGCGGTAGTAGTATCTAGTAGTTATTAGAAATGACAAACAAAATAAATCTAAAGGAATCAATTTTGAGAAAATAAATGCCTTTTATGCCTTTAAAAAAAATATAACACACATACACACACTAACGATATTAGCCCGTTTTTAGTGAGTTTGCTATAATCAAGCCATAAGCCTTCGGAAGTACCTAGCCTCTGCAACTGAGAGCATCCTACTGCAGAGTGTAGTGCACAAAACTTTCTATAACCATAATATACTTTTGAGACTTGATTCAATAATTATTATTTTCTTTATATGTGCAGATTTACCAGTGGGAGGCACCTTTGCACAAAATGCCAGCTAGATTATGGGTACCACAACGGCGCCTATTTCTGCCGTGAAGCAGTAATGTGTAAACATTATCGTGTTTCGGTGTGAAGGGCATCGTAGATAGTGAGATTACTGGGCAAATGAGACTTAACATCTTATGTCTCAAGGTGACGAGTGCAATTGTAGTGCCACTCAGAATTTTTGTATTTTGCAATAATCCCGTGGCACTACATTGTACTTGCCATCAGAAAAAAGATCACCATGATCTCTTCCTCTTCAGCCATGAGTTTCTAGGTCGACACCACATGGGACCTTCAGAAATGTGCGTACAGTTTCCTAAAGGGCCGCCAACGCTCTGGTGGTTAGTGATTCCACTGGTGTCGCAAGAGATTATGGGCGGTTTGTTGTCACGTTCGATCAGATACGCCCGTTTACCTTCCAATTTCATAAAAAAAACCTACGCCAAAGCATCGGATATGTTACTGTCTGTTGCGTTAAATCCACGCCAGAACACGTATTCAAAAATTGCTGAATGAAAAACAATGTAAGTACATGAAACAATTCAATGTTGTACTGCCTAGTGAAACTCTCTAAGACAAAAGCGATTACTCGATTGTGCAAAACGTGCAGTCATTGATAGATTGACAGATGACGGCTATAATCTTGTCAAAAACGGAGATAGCCGAAATCCACTACGTTTTAAGCAACTGTTCGCTTTCAAACTTGCCGGATTATACTTCGTCGCCAATCGCCATACTGTAATTATTTCTATTTCAAACTAATGTCAAATCACTGCACGTTTCATACTAAACTAAATTTCATTTTTACTTAGGCATCTTCTTATTAAACGTACGAGCATGTCACATCCAGATGAAACTTCATCCTAGTTTGTTATACTTTATAAGCAAGTAATATAACTGCGATTACTATTGATAAATGCAATGCTTATCATATGATAAATGCGATGTATAATGTAAACGCTTAGATGATTTATACGTCTAGATAGACGGTGACAGCTGTTGTGAACACCTCAAAAAAAGCGGTGAACTGTTAGCCTTTATTTTGAGCAACGCACGCGTACTTAAACTAGGTGACTTACGAATCGCGAGTGTAAGAAGTAGCTGTCACGCACACTAAACTAATAAACCCGTAGTCATGCGTTGCCTAACAGCAAGAGGCTCTGTCTAGAAGAAATAAATGCATAATTTTGCAAATACCATTCATTATCATCAGTCTCTTTTCTTTATTTCTATTCATATTTAGTGGGTTATGGGCTATTACTTCTTCTGTATTTGACATTTTAAATTTAATGGGATATCAAATATCACACTGAACATGTTTTTTAATGTATTGATTATACATTCAGGCCCGGACTTGTAATATTAAGACGTGCATCGTAATTTGGAAATTCCCGAGATAGAAAAATAAACATAATTAGAAGAACAGGCAAATGTGACTTTACGGAACGAAGCACATACGGAAATAAATTTTAACATGAAAGAAATAGTAATAAATTTTATTGTAGTAAGACTTATTCAACATCATGTTAAAGTGATAACTTCATATGCGAGGGTAAACCGCTTTGTAACGTAACGCGTTACGGCACCAGGATTTTTACAGGATTAAATAATGATACTATTAATGTACATACACAAAATTCTAATGTACATATTCAAGAATTGTAACTAATAATAAAATATATTTTATAATCAATAAAAGATTTTATTAATAAATATCATTTCCTTACATAATCCTAATAATATTCATAAAATCTAAGTAATAAACTAAGCTTTTCTTAAGTTTAATAATTTTATATATTAAATAGTTCAACTTAGATTAGTATAACCACAGAGTATGGATGGATACTTACGTCCTAACAGAGAGACAGCTCCCATCTCTGTCCTGTATAAATGTCACTGGACAGGCTGTTCCATATTTTTGACAGCTAATTTTTGTGCCTATTTGAAGCGCCACTCGCGAGCGTCCATGGAACTAATTTCGACGTATAATCCAAATGGCTGCGAAGGAACGTACAATACTCTGATTTATTTTTGCATTTCGAAATAATTTCGTTCGTTTTCTGTGTTATTTATACGTGGTATATAGTAGAGATTAGTGGTTCCCATACTATGAATGAAACTACCGTAAGGAACATTGCAACAGCGACAGTGGTGAGCAGCAGGAACTAACATTAATCATTTTCACTAAGTTCAAATCAAATTAAATCAAAATATTAAATAGAACAAGACTACAAAGTCTTGTTCTATTTAATATTATCACAGAGTAGGGATGGGTACTTAGTTTTAAGTTATCACTTTTTGTCGAACATCCCGAGACGCACACTTTTTTTTTGATTCATCGCACGGTGGAATTTGCAAATGTTATATTTTGGAATATGGTATTCCATAAGACTTGACCCTATCAAGTCTTTTTAATTAAAATCTATCTATGTATATATACACTGGCCTTCAAAAGTAAGTATCACACTTTTAAAATTGGGATAACGTTTTAAGTTCACAAGATATACTTTCGAAATAAAAAGGACTCCAAAGAGAATTTAATTTTGTACATAAAAACTTTATAGTCGGTAACCTTCTTTTAAGAATTGGCAGAAAAAACCTTCAAAAACAAAACCATTCCTTTTTCAAAGTGGACATTTCCGAATTACAATTTTACCATTCACATTTTTCTTTCTGTTTTAAATTTTTTTCAAGATCGATTGGTCTTGTTTTAAAAATTTATGCTATGAAGCACATAACATTTATTTATCATGCCTCTTTCAGTTGAAGAATGTGCTAGGATCATGGCTTTTCTGGAACTAGGCATCAGTATGCGTCACACTGCAAGAATGATGGGTGTGACGGTACGAACGGTCCAGAAGGTAAAGCGAAGGTACGAAGAGACTAGACACCTAGATCTGAGGAGACCTTGTAATGGCAGACCCAGGTGTACCAGTGCCCGAGAAGATCGTTATATTATATCCACTGTGTTAAGAAGTCCAGCAACAGCTACTTCAGACCCGCAGGGACTACATTAGTGACAGTACAGTGAGAAGAAGACTTGCTGAAGAAAATTTGAAACCCCGAAGGCCAGCGAGTGGCCCAAAACTCGAGAGACAGCATCGAGTAGCGAGACTGCGATACGCCCGTGAACACATGCAGTGGGATGAAGAAGAATGGTCAAGAATTTTGTTTGCAGATGAGTCTCGATTCTCCCTTTACACTTCTGATGGAAGGCGAAGTGTTTACAGGCGACCTGGTGAGCGATACCTTCAAGCCTGCATCTCAGAAAGAGTCCAATACGGTGGAGGCAGTGTACATGTATGGGCTGGCATATCTTCAGAAGGTCGCACAGAGCTAGTAGCCATAGAAAATGGCACCCTCACTGGGCAAATATATGCTCAAGAGATTCACAATGAGTATGCAGGGCCGTATTTAGCAAATATGGGTGATGGATCGATGCTGATGCATGATAATGCCCGGCCACACACGGCTCATATCGTACAAGAGTATATTCAGGAGGTCGGTATCAGCGTGATGGCTTGGCCATCAAGAAGTCCTGATCTCAACCCGATTGAACACGCCTGGGATGAGCTTGGGAGGCTAGTCAGAAATCGCAGACCACCACCTACTACCCTCAGGGCACTAAAGCAGGCCCTGGTAGAAGAATGGGAGAATATTCCCCAACATCGGCTCCGAAACCTAGTGTTCAGTATGCCAAATCGGCTCGAAGCTGTTATCAGAGCTCGAGGAGGCAATACCAGTTATTAAAAATTAAATAACATGTAAAATACATTTTAGTTGAATTTTTTTACACTAAACTAAAAATGTCTATTTTCATTGTTTTATCTTTTTTAAGTTAAAAATGGTACTAATGTATCATTTTAGTTTCTAAGAATTAAAGCCTATAAAATTTGCAACAAAACGTTTTTAATCTTAAATCTCTACCTTCTATAGTTAAGAAAAAAAATTAATTTGAACAGTGTGATACTTACTTTTGCAGGCCAGTGTATAAATGAATTGCTGTTCGTTAGTCTCGCTAAAACTCGAGATCGGCTGGACCGTTTGGCTAATTTTGGTCTTGAATTATTTGTTTTGGAACTCCAGAGAAGGTTTAAAAGGTGAATAAATAGGAAAATGCTGCTAAATTAAATAAAAACAACAAATTTGTTTTTCCTTTGATGTGTCCATACATAATTTCTATGAGAGAATTTATTGACGCACGGTTTGACAGTTCTGCTGTGAAACAATTTCATTACGACAGCAGGGTGCATATTTTACGAAGTAATTTTTGATGTTATGATATATTATTGACAAATTCATATAAAAACATTATTTTATTTATTATATACAGAACAACGTCTGTCGGGTCAGCTAGTAAAATAATAAAATTAACCCTGCAAGCAAAAATCACAAATAAAATCTGCATATTCTGCTCCGGAACCTCAGGGTGGAGGCTTCATGTCATTGTCACGTCTGAACGTGGCATCATTGTGTCTACAGGCAATGCACTGAATTCAATCTTTTTCATTTTTGCCTACGATGAAAAAACCAAAGCAGTACATGCACTCGGCATCAGAAAGGGATCTTTAGGTTGAAGAACAGGGTGCTTATCGTCACTATTATCATTAGATAAAGATCTGGTGGATCTTCATCAGAACATAATCCAGACTCCAACACTGGTTTTCTCGGTCTTTCGTTTGTTTTTGTTGATAATACTCAACGGCGGATCCAGGATTAATTAATTTAATGTAATAACTTTGTATGATCGCAAACGTTATGACAAATCATTCACCACGGTTATGGAATATAAATAGGCTGCCTCATTCCGTGCGTGATAGTGCTTCTCTGGATGTCTTCAAGAGAAGATGGCAATAATATGTACGTTATCTTATATCTTTAAACGAGCAATTCTTGTATATATATATATATATATATATAATCTGAATCTCGGAAACGGCTCCAACGATTTTCATAAAATTAAGTATGCAGGGGATTTCGGGGGTGATAAATCGATCTAGCTAGGTTTCAATTTAAAAAAAATGGTTTTATCCATGTTTGAATGAGAAACAGCTACAATAACATTAGAATACAAAGGTAAATTTATACGCCACTATATACAAGACTATTATAGCTCAGATGGGACATTGGGTGATCCGGAAAGCAGAAGACCCCGGTTCGAATCCAGATGTCCTATTAGTTTATTTTTTTGTTCAAGTTTTGTACATTCTTAAAAATCTGAGCAATGCTCGGTCGTCCGGATATTTATTATTATGTGTTACGTTTTTCAAGTGTACAATAAAGAATAAATATTTTTAAGCACAGACACATTCTTGACTTGACCACGACTATGTGACCCTTGATTATAGTAACAAATATGTTCATTGTCAGGTTCTAAAATTGTTTTACGCCCATTCCTTATTTGGTACGTTGGTATGACAAAACAGAGAGAGAGTAGTCCGAGATATACTATTACTAGCTGACCCGGCAAACGTTGTTTTGCCATATAAAGTATAATTCACGCGATAGTTTTATAAGTAATAAAATATTGCCTATATTATAGCCTGTACATCATTTTGTTCTATTGTCAATAGTTTTTGCAGCGCACGCAAAAATAGGTTTTCGATTTTACACCTTGTGTTACAAAATAGCAATTTTATTACGGATCCCTAATTTTGAAAAAAAAACATAGCCTATAGCCTTCCTCGATAAATGGACTACCCAACACTGAAAGAATCATTCAAATCGGACCAGTAGTACCAGAGATTAGCGCGTTCAAATAAACAAACACTGCAGCTTTATAATATTAGTATAGATTAGATTTGCGCAGTTTTCTTATAACCCATTGTTTAGGATTTCGCGGCTTCAAAAGCATTTTTCTGATTGACACTGTCCCATGCTTTTCGGTTTTGGTGGGGCAATGTTAACTACAAATATCATAACTGCAAAAGAGATAAATAGTAATTAATCACCAATATAAAAACATACTTATGATATACTTAATATTAATATAATATCGTTGATGTCTTAATATGGAATACTATTCCATATTACGAACAATATGATGGTAGGAGGAAAATGAATGTAACTTTTTTTATTTTTAAATATTCGTGAAAGAACAATACCAATTAAATACTACATACCTTGCTTATATACTCAACAACTGATTCTACGATATACATTTAAGAACAATACGAGAAAATAAAGATATTTGTCAAAACACTTGAATAGACTACTGGACATATTTACAACGATTACTTAGAATCCTTTAAGCGTAACAATATAATGCTTTCAAGACATCGTAAGGATATTTTTGACATAACATATCTTTATAAACTCCTTAATAATAAAGTGGACGTTCCTCAATTACTATATAAGATTAATTTTAGAGTTCCATGCAGACCTGAAAGACACAGTCTCCAAAAATATTTGTTTAGCAACAAAAGAGCACATACATGTCACACAAGTAATAGTTATACCAGACGAGCTTGTAAACTTTTTAATGAAAAATTTAGAAATTTAGATATTTTTCACTTGCCGTTTGCAAAATTCAAAATAATGATTCAAGAAGCCATGTCTAAACATAAGTAGCATAAGTAAATCTTTCTGTTTTATTTTCATATCGTAATATATTAAGTTTTGTATTTTATAAGTGTTATATTTTATCACTTTATTTGCATTTAAAAACCATACTATTTTATTTATATATTTATAACAAAGCACTCACATTGTAAGTTATTAAGTAGTTATAAAATTATTTTATGGAACTATAGGTCCTAATAAAATAAAATAGTGTAAAGTTTTTGAATTAAGACCGTTTGTATCCCGAATAAATGAAATGAAAAATGAAAAAAATACGTACAACTTAACTAAATATCCAATCAAATTTGCGTCAACAGTGTAACGTACTCTCATTTGCATCTAGTTCGCTGAACGCCACACGGAAGACACACATATTGTCTATTCTTGACGCTTATTTATTTATCTAGAAATACCAACATTCGTTTACATTGATGCGTTATATATTTATAATACAGACTAAATATAATGTACTTAATGTAACAAACAATTTCACTACATGCTTTAATAATTTTCACAAAGTAAATATTAGTTTAAGACGAAAAAAATATATGCTAACAAGTAATAATGGTTAAATGATTTGGTTTTAAATTGTTATTATTTAAGATTTTTATATATATTATAAAACTAAGAAATATAATTATAATGACTAAATTTTATTCACTAAACTTACATACTAATAATTTACGAACGTCGTGAAATTAATATCGATGTAATCGCTATATATGTTTACCATCTTGCACAGCTTAGGAATAGGAGAATTCGCTCGAAACATACATCTAAGTTTTAGAAATATTACTGTATTCCATATTTGGTACCTTTCCCCTACTATATATTACAATAGTATAGCGTAGTCTGAAAAGAGCTTAAAAATGATATTAATATCAGCAGCATTAAACACCTAGTAAACACATAACTTTACTTATGTTCAATAACCGTTTAAAAAAAACTAAAACATGGTTAGGCAGGATAGCGGCAAGTGTACAAGAGTTTTGCAATATCCAATTATGACACACATTTCTCGTTGCGCCTTCGAACCGAACCGAAACACGTAAAGCCACTTTATAGTCTGTATGTAGAGTAGCCATAAAATTGTGTTTTAGGAAAAAACTTAATTAAAACGTAATTTTCAATGTATATCTTTAGCAAACGTTTTAGAAAGTATTGAGAAAAAACCGGAAAAGGCAAAGTATTTATTAACCAAACAATTTTTAATGTAATTATGTATATTATAAGGCGTGTTAATATAATTAGTATAAGAATTTAATATACTAATGTTAGTAATTAAAAGCGATCTCGTCCCCACGGATAAACCTTACATGGTTTCTTGTGGGTGACTTTAAATGTATTTTCTCTGTTAATTTTGCTACTTTTGATGCTACTTTTAATTGTGAACAATAAAGAAAAGAATAGTATAATTACATTAATACGGGGAAGCAGGGACCGTTGAATGATATACATGCCAGCACTTCAGTTTCCAGTAGCCCTATTGAAGCGTGAAGATAGTATTTTGTACATTATCCGCGTCTCTGGGCCTCACGGTCAAGTGTCTCGCTAAACGCGCGAAAACGCGCGTCGCGGTCGGTGTCATGGCGGCCTGCTATGACATAAGCCTCAGAAATCATAGATAATCAATAATTTCGCGTTGTAAAACCGATTGCCGTGTCTTATATTTTTATTTTATTAAATATCTAATTAAATTCAATATTTAACTTTATTTTTAAGGATCTTAATATCACATATTTGTTAAATTCATTCTTTGATTGAAATAAACAGATGTAATATTATGAGGGTTTTGGACCGGTTGTTTTGAATTAAATTTGTATTTTCTTGGATTATAGTGTACCTAAGTATTATAATTATAATCTGTGTTGTTACTACTTTGAATGAAAAAAATATTAGGTGTCTTTTGTAGAGGCCAATACTAATATAAACTATTCTTAAAATGAGAACCGAACTGG
This sequence comes from Leptidea juvernica, assembly GCA_949711755.1. Classification (NCBI taxonomy): domain Eukaryota; kingdom Metazoa; phylum Arthropoda; class Insecta; order Lepidoptera; family Pieridae; genus Leptidea; species Leptidea juvernica. The sequence goes on from CATIXQ010000027.1 coordinate 3,265,256, forward strand.
AGGCACCGTGGCAACAGCACCACCAGTTCATGAACACGGTGTAAGGACGTGAGGAGGATCTGTAGAAGAACAAAGTCACCGACATAGCCCCAACGAATGCGAAACTGAAGGCAGGGCAGTGCACATAGCTCGTCGGACAGATGTCCAATGGCATTGCAATGTCACTAAAACCAGGCCGTTAAATTGTAAAGAATGAAGTCGATGCACAATCTAATGTTAAATTATATTATTATGACTGTGTTAAATTAAGTGAATTTATAATATCACGGCTTTGACAATATACCTACGACATATATGTATATGCAGGAGGTCTACTCTAATTCAACGAAAAACGAAGTTTCGATTGAAGTTTCGGATGTTTCCTACTACGGTTCCATTCGTTTCGAAGTTTCGTCCCGAACGTCATTGCTTGACATTTCGAATTTATAAACCTACTCTAATTCATTTACATTCCGAACGAATATGAAGATGACAGCTGTTTGTTCGGAATTTTAACGCCAATTTGACGAAACCAAAGATGTTTTTCAAGAATGATTTTCGTTTGTGTGTTTTTGGTTGCAAATTTGCTTAAATGGTTTCAAGAATGCTATTAATCGAGGCTGCTCTACGTGAAGAATATCAAGATGCAATCAATTTAATATTAGTGAAATTCCCTACTTAAGAGTTTGTAGGAAATTACAGAATATAAGTGGAAGTGATACTTACAGCAATTTTAAAATTTTTAACAAAAAAACAACCGACTTCAAAACAATATATATAATATGCACTAAAAAAGTATAAAATAATAGCGTATTTTTTTACAATCTAATTAATTAATTTAATTCAAGTTACGATTATTGTCATTTTTGGAGTCGGTGTCATTTTTTTATTTTATGATTTTTAGTGAATTTGAAGTACACTAACTATCAATTTTGCTAAATATGTGTAAATATACAAAATTTTTCAATGCAGCAATGAACGTAAGCGCTTTGTAATTTGATTACTGACAGTAAGAAATTCTGCCACATATTGCACCCTTACTGTAAGTCGTTAAGGAGTCCCATTGATCATAATATTCGACTACGACAATTACTTGGCCATAACTATGTTATGGTACATGACTTAAATAACCGGATACCATAAAATGTTTACATTGCGTCTGTAATACAGATATATTTGGTTGTCATTAGTTACTACCCAACGTTGGCAACTGATGAAATAGAACTATTCAAATTAGTTGGATTAAAATAATGTTCATTCCAATCGTTCACCATTCGTTCACGAATATTGTCTATTCTCCCGAACTTCGTCGATGTGTCCGAAAGCAAAATAGAGTAGGGTCACTCCCGAAGCTTCGTTTAAATTTCGTTTTACGAAGTTTCGTTTCAGAGGAAGAGAGTAGACCCCCAGGTATTGACTAATTTTAAGTGTTGTCTGCTATAGTTACTTCATAGATTTCAGTCTCTTTCGTGTAACCATAACGCCATTTCATTAAGTTTTTCCCATACAAAAAGTGCAAAACAACATGCAAAAGAAGTTAACACTGCAAAAACGTAAGTAGCTTTAATATTAATGATGCAAATTGCAAACTAACCTGAGAAGCTTCATCAAGAAGTAAGGACAGATCTATTCTATTATTTTTATTGTGGCTTTTGCGGAAGGGTTACCACAATTTAGCCATTATGTCAGGTTGTGGTAGGCCTTCGATTATGGAGTGTTTTTTTTGTACGTTAATTATAAATAATATTCTAGTTTTTAACGGTTATGATCGGTGTTTATATTCAATAAAATAGGTAGCACTAAAGTCAATGTCAAATTTAAATAAACTTTATTTAATTAGGCTTAAACTAACCACTTTTGAATATTCTTTATAGTGGCTATTCATTTCATTTAAATTACTGATTTTACCCTAATTATGTTCGTAAAAAGTTGAGCTCGAGAAAAACATACATACATACATCTTATTTCAATCAAATAGAGTATTTTACAATGGCTGTAATATACATAACAAATTAGTTTGTAAAGTGCTGCATTAAATATATGAATCGTGTTTGAATATAAAAAATATTTCTTAAAAAAAATAAAGAATAAACTGTATAAATATAAATTATCGTATTGGATGCGTCAACCTTTAGACCTTGTATTTATTGTTAGTCTAAGGATGCTTCGCGAGCATGATGGTCGTGATTACTGTCATAACTAGTAATTGCATTCAACAAATACAATGATTTATTAACTCTAACAGGTCGACCTGGTACCACGAGCAGCACCCGTTCACGAGTTGACGCAGGGACCAGACGTAGTAATTCCTAACTAATGGGGAATTGAGCAGTGGCTCCACCTCGCCAAACCCCAGGCTTTTGCAATTCATACTTGTACTGACAGTAGACGGTAAACAAAATATCTCGAATCCAGATATCGCTTCACACTATACTACCTATAACTACCTACACTATAACTACCTATCTACCGATAATTTAACGGTATTGCTAAATAATTCACTTTGGTACTATTTTCCCCAACTTGTCATGTAGTTTAAACTTTGCTACACTCTTAACCCCTCATTCATAATGGTCCGCTAACTTTAAACAGCCGCTTAGGGGTGTTTTTTCTCATTCTGACTTAGGTCAATAGAAGAAGACAGAGTGAGAATTAGCAATGCTTTAAGTTAGCAGACTATTATGAATAAGGGAGTTAAAGTGTTGCAATTGACAACCCTATTAAAAACTTTAAGTGCTATGACTCAGCACAAAGTAAGGTCAATTGTACACAGAAGCGGATTCGTAAGCCTAGACAAACATCAGACGGTTAATACATTCACTGAGCACTTAAATCATAGATAATTGCCATCTTAAAATGATTAATTTTTGGTGTGCTTATATCTAGATGTGCAAAATTCTTGTTATAGTGTTACGCTTGATCGTTGTATCGTCATGAGGAGGGGTCTTTACCTTCCCTAAGATATATATATGAGGAAAGTGATAACTGTGTGATGATCAGACGCCGCTTATTGTGTAAATGCAATTGGGGACTTTTATTTTGGATATTAAATTTAAAGTTAAAAATTTCTGTTGAATTTATCTCATTATATTGATATAATACTCGCATAATGTACATTTACCTGATAAGCGAATGATAATTCTACTTAGTCGTAACTCTTTTTAGAGTCGTTTTAGGATATAAGATAATATAAAACAAACCAATACCTTAAAATCTTCTTGTTCTTCGTCTTTCGTACCCGACCAGCCTTCCTTTTAAAGGACTTAAAGAAATGCATTTCTTTTAAATGTATCTTTCCAAAATATCAGTACTTATCCTCTCCAATGGAAAACAACGCATTACTCCTGTACTTAAGATTTCCAACTTGACCAGCTAAAATATTTGAAAATGTTCGCACAAAGACTAATTTAATTTGAAGTAGACAAACATCTTAATAATGCTCAGTGAGATTTTAGATGCAGAAGGTCAATAATTCCAATTTATTAAAAGTAACAGAATTCATATCAACACAATTAGACATGCGATTACGAGAAGACGTGCTTTATTTCGATTTTCGTAAAGCTTTCGACAAGGTAAACACGACATCCTGATTGTTATACTTATTTTTACTAGGCTGCTGTTCATAGTTTCTTAATCTCTTGGCTGACTATCGCCGCTATCGAAACCAGTCCGCGAGACTTAGTATTTATTGGTCAAACTCCTCTCATACCCAACCTGGGCTTATCAAGGTGCAATCCTAGGACCTTTAATATTCGCAGTGTCTCATCAACGTGGATGACCTTAAATTCTATATGAGCATCCAATTAGTTTATCAATGGGGGTGAAAAATGAAACCGACTTCAATCCCGCATAACACTTTTTGTCGAATGCGACATCTCACCAATCATCTCATATATAGGTTATAATCTGTACTTGTACCCAACGGTGTATCTCATCGGCTGCCTTGGGTACAAATTAGACGGGCTCTCGACCAAGCAAGAACCTCAATTTTTTTTTTTATGAAAATAAGGGACGAGACGAGCAGAACGTTCAGCTGATGGTAATTGATACGCGCTGCCCATTACAATGAAGTGCCGCTCAGGATTCTTGAAAAACCCAAAAATTCTGAGTGGCACTACAATTACGCTCGTCACCTTGAGACATAATATGTTAAGTCTCATTTGCCCAGTAATTTCACTAGCTATGGCGCCCTTCAGACCGATACACAGTAATGCTTACACATTACTGCTCCACGGCAGAAATAGGCGCCGTTGTCGTACCCATAATCTAGCCGGCATCCTGTGCAAAGGAGAGACTACTAGAGATGCAGCTTAATGGATTTATATGATATTTATAATAATGAGCTGATTTGAGTGTATATCCCTGACTATTACACTCGTAATACAAATCATCATCTGCTTGCGTTGCCTGAGTATGCGATGAGCACGTGCGGCGCGAGTCATTAAATTGTTTTAATCGCCTCGTAGAAGCCCACCCGGACACCGATCTATTTACTGACAGATTTGAGGTGTACTCGCATAATTAGAATAGTACATATCAATATATATATATATATATTGCACTAGCAGATGCCCGCGACTTCGTCCGCGAAGATAAAGGGTTTTAAAAATAATAAGCAAGTTTGGAACTGATAATTATCTCATGTCCAAGTTTTGAGTTTTCTTTCGTGTTAATTCTGCCAATATTTGTCTTTAAGCAATTCGACACGTGTTTCGCCTCTACACGAGGCATCCTCAGAAGATGTTGATTCGCCAAACTCTGGCACGAGACATGATATTATGTCTTTATATTGTAATGATAGTTATGTAGTCATCGTATTGTATAGTTTTAAGATTTGATTTGTTTCAATAATATACAAATGATATTATTTGGATAATTATGGATACTATTATCTCATGTCCTATTCCAGTTCCGATTCCCGTTTTCGCTCCCGTTCCCAACATATTATATGAATCTTATTTCGAGGAAGATTGCTATTGGAAAACTAAGCCTACTGTAGGTATAGTTATAGCTCATCGAGGGGCATTTCAGTTTTTCATCCCGCGGGAACCATGGAGTTTTCCGGGATAAA
>CATIXQ010000027.1:3285305-3324379 GCA_949711755.1 Leptidea juvernica
GCCAGACTAAGGATATTAAAAACACGCTTTATTTGTCTGATTTGTGTATACTTGGCACGCTGTCATTAAGTTGCGACTTTTTATTTTTTCGCTACTGCTTTTCTCGAACGTAGCACATAATATTACCGGACCAGGAATTCATTCTCTTTGGGTTCTTTTTTTTCAGGTAGGTACGGAAGTTAACAATTTATAGTACAAAGAATAAGTATCCAATACCCTTGAAAGTATAACATTCAATTATTCGAAAACATTATTATTAAACACTTACTGACTGACGGACAAGGTTGTAGTCAATGCTAATAATCTTGAGACTTTATCGAAGAGGTTCATCAAACAAACTAAAATACAAAACCATTTAATGCGAGACGAACTATTAATGAAGGTTTTATACCAATAATAAACTCCTAATTACTAAAACACAGTGGATTTCTTTTTTAACTTCCTTTATTGTAGCGACCTTTTGGTTAGAGCAAAGAAGACTCTTGAATAAAATGTATAAACATTATTTTTGTTTTTAAAGTGATAACCCTCACTTCTAGGATTAATACTCAAATAAAATTTGAAAAACAAAATTTTTCAAACGGTTTTAGTTCAGTTGGTTAGGGCACGCCGGAGGTCGTGGGTTCGAATCCCGCATCGTTCATAAAATTTTGTTTTTCAAATTTTATTTGTGTAAAATGTATAAGTCAAAGTCGAATAAACTTTAATACTTAAAAAAAGTGTGTGTGTACTCATGTATGCACGCAAGAAGTTATACTTCTTTGGCCTAACGAAGCAAAAAATCATAAAATGATTTATTTCTCGTGCTATTCTACGTTTTTAGAAAGAAAAATTTTGTAAAAATCTTGCATTGATGGCTTTGACAATTAATTATTCAATAATGAATACGGCTGTATGGGCTTGAACCCTTTGCCTGTCCTAATAATGGACCAAGAAACAAAAAAAAAATAACGAATGACGCAAACGTCAGAAAATTTTAGGAACCAACTTCAACCTGCTGTCTCATAATTTTTTCATAACGCGCTTAAAGAAGTATAACGTCAAAAAGTTTATTTGTTGTATGCGGGCTAGAATAAGGGTACCACAACGGCGCCATTTTGTGCCGTTAAGCTAATGCTTAACGGCAAAGTGACATATTAATGTGTAAGTACTATTGTGTTTCAATGTTGGGCAAATGAGACTTAATATTTTATGTCTCAAGCTGAGTTATTTGGACAGTATAATGTCCTATTATATATTGTTATGCGTAGCTGATATTAATAACATCTTTGTGCTGCATAAGAGGGCTATTCGCGCTATTTATAACCTAGGTCCTAAAGAAGAAAAATTGAGAGAAACATTTTAACTGTTACATTTCAATATATATTTGATTATGTTGTATATGGTCATAAGCATTTGCATAGAAACTGTGACAATTATAATGTTAACACGAGGAACAAACAAAAATTTGTTATTTTAATTTGCCTACTACTTAAGTCGAGTTAGTAAGACTTTTATTGGGCGATGTATATGCTTTTACAACGTGATCCCAGATAATGTACAAATTTTATGAACGATGCGGGATTCGAACGCACCACCTCCGGCGTTCCGTGCCGGTGCCACAGATACCACAGAGTGGGAATTGAACGGCTCAGGCTCATTAAACATTTTAAACCTTATTTTTATTAAAAAGAAACCCGCTGAGTTTCTTGCGCCCGTTCTTCTCAGGTCTGAGGCAGTCTATTTTGGATGGGTGGTGGTTTTTGACGTTGAATAAGTGATTTTGAATCCTATTTTATAGCGCAATTGTAGTGCCTCTCAGAATTTGTGGGTTTTTCAAGAATTTTGAGCGGCACTGTTATAGGCATTGACTATTTGGCGTTTGAGTATATTTTTTGCATCATTTTCCATATTATATTTGTACAAAAATGAAAATGTAAATTTTAATTTAAAAGAGTGACAAGTGAGTTGCTACTTCTTCTCATTAGCATTAACCCTTTACGAAGTAGCGGTAAATTTAATAAGAATTTTTTTGACATGCATAAGTGTCATTTCCGTGACCTACATGAATAAAGTGATTTTGATTTGATTTGATTTGATATATATAAATATATCGAACTTATACATGATCGAGTTATAAGGTGTAATAAATAAATACGGCGTATATATATAGGATTATACAACGCTGTTTCTTAACAAAAAAAAACATTACAATAGCATGTAAGTACAAACCAAACTTCCGCCATTGAAATTGTATTTAGTAAAAGATAAAAATAATAACTAAATATTGCGCAAAACGTAACACCGTGTAATGTGTGCCAAGAATAATTAATTTTGTCCGTATTTCTTAAACGTATCGTATTTCAAGCATATAAATATTAAAAACGCTATGTTAAGTTGTGCCACAGAATATGAATAATAATACTATAAGTACAGAAGTCTCACTCCGCAAAATCAATTAAAGAAATAGGACTCTTGCGGCTATACAATATGGCACAGTGTTATTAACATACATTTTTATTCACCTAGAAGTTGCCTCTCTTTCTTTCGCGTGACTCTTACCTCTTCTGACGACATTAGGGTTGTCTTCTTTAACTAAAACTGTAGTAAATTTATTGAAATAGGCGTTACTTTGCGGAAATCCATAATTATACAAATGATTTAAGTTTTCTTTAGTGTTAATTCCTCGAGACTCGGTTTGGTCTCGTGTCAGATTTTGGCGAGACAACACGTCCTGAGGATGCCTCGTGTAGAGGCGAAACACGTGTCGAATTGTTTAAAACACATATTGGCCTAATTAACACTAAACAAAACTTAAATCATTTGTGTAAAACTGTAGTACCTACCTGGTCATCTTATATAAATAACTAAGTATGTTCTATAATATAAATAGGTCTCTAATCGTAATTTTAAGTCAATATTCTTTCGTTGTCAAACCTACATTAGTTGCAGATAGTAATGTATGCGTTGGAAGACCACGACATAGTCAAACCTACTTAGTATATAGGAAATAAATAGGTAGCTATCATTAATGGTAATTTCATTATAATCACTTTAAATTAGGTTGATACGGCATTTTTAGGAAGCTTATAAAATAATTTTGGATCGCAGTTTACTTTAATATGCTTTGCTTTTTTATGTTTGTCCATTTTTAAATGATCGGTCAGACCAATGACATATAGAACGTCATTGTGTCAGACCAGCGAAGTAGGTGACGAACAAAGCTCGTGCGTTCATCCTTATTGAATAGCCTCTCTGCAGAGGCCGCCGCGCTTACTTACAATTTCGATACCTATACGGGGAGTGAGACAGGCCTGGTTGTACTTTAAAATACTACAGACTGTGCGTTTCGACAATTGGCATAACATTATTAAAGTTTAAACATTGAGAAGTTAAATCTAAGTTGAACTATTTAATATTGAAATTGTTTAACTTGAGAAAAGGTTAGGTTATTACTAAAATTTTATGTATACATATTAATATGCAAGAGCGACATCTCAAGTCAATTTCCTAATATGCAAATATTGGGGTTGAGCAGGTTATCAACTGTTAAGTAGATCCTGTAGATGAAGCCACAACCCGAGAGTTGAACAAAGCATACAAAATTTTTCGATGTTACGTCACTCGAACAGTTGGCTCAGTTGGAAAGAGCGCTAGCACGGAACGCGGGAAGTCGCGGGTTCGAGTCCCGCATCGTTCATAAGATTTTGTTTTCAGTTTTATTTGTGTACTTACTTTGTACCAATGTATACTTTCTAACAGGTATTATGTAAAAACTTTTTTTTATGGAAAAAGGAGGACAAACGAGCGTACGAGTCACCTGGTGTTAAGTGATCACCGCCGCCCACATTCTCTTGCAACACCAGAGGAATTATAGGAGCGTTATCGGCCTTGAAGGAAGGTGTACGCACTTTTTTCTAAGGTACCCATGTCGTATCGTCCCGGGAACACCGCACAAGGAAGCTCATTCCACAGCTTTGTAGTACGTGGAAGAAAGCTCCTTGAAAAGCGCACTGTGGAGGATCGCCACACATCCAGATGGTGAGGATGATATCCAAACTTATTACAAATCTGTAACTAATATGGCACCCAATAAATATAAACCCCCTTATTCATAATGCTCCGCTAACCTAAAACAGCCGCTAAGGAGTGTTTTTTCTCATTCTGACTTAGGTCAATAGAAAAAGACAGAGTGAGAATTAGCAATCCTTTAAGTTAGCAGACTATTATGAATAAGGTGGTTAATAAATATGTTGTATATAAATTACATAACAAGAGTTTTAATAATGACTCTTTTAACGGAATTTAACATAATTTTAATAGTGTTCAGAGAATTCGTTTGGGTTAACACCAGCAGTAGAATTCCACCACCGGAAATTACGTCAAAATACGAAATTCCAACCGCAACATATTGACGTCTGGCATTCTCAAACCGTGTATTAAGTGGAATCAATTAATATCGGGTTTCCTGAACCGTTACGACTTAGGAACTGTCAAGCATAAACAGGACCGGATTTTAACTTAATGGCACCCCTGGGCACCGGAAAAAAATCCGCCCCAATACTGGAATTTTACTTGAACTTATAGTTTATATATTTTATTTTTAAAAACTAAAATAACTGATTTATTGCAGAAACTTTATTATATGTTACCTATATATTCTATAAACATCTTAATATATATAAATCTCGTGTCACAATGTTTGTCCTCAATGGACTCCTAAACTAATGAATGGATTTCAATGGGGATTACCTCATGGAGTGCAGTTTAGTCCAACTTAAGAGATAGGATAGTTTTTATTTCGATTTGGGATCCATAATTATTTTTATTTCCAATATTTGTTTTGTATGGACATATTTGCTGTGAGAGAATTTATTGACGCACGGTTTGACAGTTCTGCTGTGAAACATTTTTAACATGAATAACATTTCATTATAACAACAGGGAGCATATTTTACGAAATTATTCTTGAAGTTATGAAATACTATTGACAAATTCATTAAGAACAGTATTTTATTTATTATGTACAGAACAACGTCTGTCTGGTCAGCTAGTGAATATATAAATTTCTTGAATTATCAATTTAACCAAAAATTATTAAATAACTCAAGAATTAATTAAGTATATTGAGCAATCTTGATAAGACTAAAAAAAATTTTTTTCACTTTCAAAATTTTGCCGCCCTAATAAATTTGCAGCCCTGGGCACTTGCCCCAACTGCCCCTATTGTAAATCCACCGCTGAGCATAAATAAAATCAAAATCACTTTATTGATGTTCGTCAAGGAAATGACACTTATTAATATTAATGTGAAAAGTTTTCTTTTCTTTTTACATTTACCACCACCTCGGAAAGTGTCAAAAGAATTGGCAAGAAACTCTATGCCACTCTTTCAAATCAACACTTACAGCTTCCTCATATAATATATATGTCTAGATAGAGTCTCTTGCTGTTAGACAACAGATGAAAACAGGCCAGGAATATTGGTTTAGTGTGCGTGACAAGCTACGTCCTACACTCGCGATTCGTATCACACTTTGTGTTAGTGTGCGTGAATTGCTCAAAATAGAGGTTAGTTCTAAACTTCACAGATCTCATAGTCTATCTAGACGTATAAACGATCTAAAACAGCTTCACCATTTTACAAATCATTTCAATAACAATATATTATGTAAAATTATTTAACCAATATACTCAAACGTCAAAATATACTCAATGCCTTGCCAATACACGAGTAAGTCAAGAAAGTAGATTTAAATTTATACGTAAAAAAAAGAGTTATTGAGTACAGTAGATGCTAGGCGTGCATAAAAACCGAAATAAATATAGCACTAGTGTGAATGTTGATTTAGTTCAATTTAAATTGTTTTGATTTGAAACAGTGACATCTCAAGTCAATTTCTTACTAACCAATTATTGGGGTTGAGCAGGTTATCAACAGTAAAGTAGGTACTGTAGTCATCTACAGCCACAACCTACCTTTCTAGAAAACCAATGCACGCCCCCGAGTAGATGCATCAATCCACACACACCGTAAATAAATATAATAAAGGTATTTTGTGAGCTTTTTATTATTTAGAGCATAGAGTATAGACCATACCCCCACTATAAAGGCCGGCAACACTTCTCTTGACCTCTGTTCTTGCGGATGTCCGTGGGCGGTTGCTTCACCACCTCCTATCATCATGTGAGCCTCATACCCGTTTGCCCCTCTTATATGTATAGAAAATTGTATTTAGGTACTTGTGTACGCACGCAAGAAGGTATTCTTCTTTTTTTATGGAATAGCAGGACAACCGAGCGTACAGGTCACCTGTTAAGTGATCACCGCCGCCCAGATTCTCTTGCAACACCAGAGGAATCACAAGAGCGTTGCCGGCCTTTAAGGAAGGTGGATTCGCTTTTTTTTAAGGTACCCATGTCGTATCGTCCCGGAAACACCGCACAAGGAAGCTCATTCCACAGCTTTGTAGTACGTGGAAGAAAGCTCCTTGAAAACCGCACTGTGGAGGACCGACACTTTGGTGAAACAAAAACCCTTAAAAAAGTTAATCCTCTTGCTATTTTACGTTATAGAAAATTCATTACCATTATTACCCATAACACAGGCCTAATTTGGGGCATGATAATTTGTGTAAAAAGTGTGTCAATATTATTATTATTATTTAAATAAAGATGGCATTGGCACAACCAATGAAAATAATATTATACCGCATATAACGTGTAATTTAATATCATTAAATGATTTTTATAAACTTGTATAATATATAAATTGAAATTAGTTAATTCTCATCCATTGGTTGTGGTTCAGTAGACATATGAGTTACAAGAGGCTTGGTGGCTGAAGTATGATACAAATGGTCTAGTTCAGCAGCTAACGTCAGGGTGTCCAATTTGCGTTGTTCGCGCGCATTGTTAAATTCACTCTGTAACACGCCAAAACAAGTTTAACAACTTTTTAGTTTACCCAAATGTTTTAAGTTTTCAATGTTTTAAGTGTCAACAACTCGACTCGTGTTTCGCCTCTGCACGAGGCATCCTTAGGACATGTTGACTCGCCAAAATGTGGCACGAGACTCGTGATTTAACACTTATGAAAACTTAAAACATTTGGATAATTATGTATTTCCGCAAAAAACGCCTACTTCAATAAATTTTTCGTTTACTTTTTTTCCAAAAGAACTTATTTTTTTTTTTATTTGAATAAATAAAAAATATACAACTTTGAGGTTTGATACATAGATTACTTCTTACACTCGTGACTTATGTCAGTTTGTGTGAATGTGCATTGCTCAAAGTAAAGGTTAACTGTCACATCAATTCGAATTTTGAAATTTTCACAGCTGTCACAGTTTATTTAGACATATAAGATGATCAAAGCACAAATTTTAATATATTTTTAATTTGCGATCACATTATTTTAAACTTCTCAGTCATAACAATGCGCTTATAAATAAAATCCATTTCAAATACTATGAAGTAGTTATAATTTGTGCTGGCACATACAGAATCCCAATATAATATCTCCGGTATTGTTAATTGAAGTAGGCGTTACTCTTGCGGAAATCCATAATTATCAAAATTATTTGAGTTTTCTTTAGTGTTAATTCCACCAATATTTGTCCTTAAACAATTCGACAAGTGTTTCGCCTCTACAAGAGGCATCCTCAGGACGTGTTGACTAGCCAAAATCTGGCAGCCAGATAATACTAAAGAAAACTCAAATCATTTTGATCTCCGGTATTCATTTCAAAAACTTTAAATAACAAGAGAAATCCAGGAAAATCTTATATTATCTTGAAGCTACTTAACCGGCTTAAGGATATCAAAACCAACCGACATTCCTATCACATTTTCTCCAACATTTAACGTAAATATTTTATTAAATTATATTTGAAATTGTCATTATTATTATATTCACGTATGTCAGTTGTTTATCGTCGGCATTATTCTAAATGCTTCAGAGATAGAAAAACCGGTTCATTAAATTAAAAATGTAATCTTTAAAAAAAGTTAGCAGGAAATAAAAGATGAGAAATTTTATCCTCAACAATAATGGTTTGAATGTCCTTAGCCCTAAACTTCATAGTTTCGGAGAAATCGGGCCAAAACTTTTATTCAAGATGGCGCTTGAAATTCCACATGGATCTGTCAGTATTTTGTGATTTTATGCTCAGTAATTAATGCTAATCAAAAAATGGATCGGAAATATAGTGCGTGGTTGCGCCAAAACAAGTTTAACTTCAAAAACATGCGCATCTGTTTGCTTATCGCTTCAACTCAAACAGAAAAATTGTTTGTAATGTTCGATAATAGGTATTGACTATTGTGTTATGGCTCTGTGATTGTCCGCGGTATTTATAAATATATTAATGGCCACACGATTCATTAACCTTAAGAGTAAAAAACAGTTAATAGTTTATTAAACATTTCTTATAATTAGTTTATTATCATTATTATTTACTGGCTTTACCATTTACCGCTAACATCGTCCGCGACGACGATATAAACAGCAAAAGTACTATGTCTGCATCTAGAGTTATGTTATATCTTCCCACATTATTGCTGCTTTTCCACCAGAGATGTGTGAGGATGCGTAGTGAGGGATGTGTTTGTAAAGAGCCAATGCTATCGCTTCATTTACCTCGTCTCGGTCAGCACAGTTTTGGTGGAGACGGCACAGCGGAACTAGATTTTTGCGCATACAAAACAAGCGAGGGATGTGTTAGAGGGATGTGTGCGAGTAATGTGTTGCGTGGTTTGCTATATACTGTACCAGCCAGCATATTACATCGCCCCCCGTCGACACATTTCACAGCTTCGCTTCACATCCTCGTACGACACATTTTCCTCGGACAGCTTTGGTGGAAACCTCCACACATTTTCACAGCACAGCTAGACATCCTCGTACGACACATTTCCCTCGCACATCTCTGGTGGAAACGCAGTCTATATCTGGACCTCGCTGGAACTTGAAGCCCCCTCCCGTGCCCCGTTCACCCCTTCGCGCTCGCCCTTTTACGACAGTACGGTTTGCAGTTTCATTACCGTTAGGTACATGTCGTGATATTTTCGCGTTATCATAGCTTTGTTTTTGAAGTTTTTATTGTAACGATTTGACTTTTGTAGTAATAACTACAAACAGAACTGCAGAACTTATTAATTCTGCAGTTTCTGTTGTTCTGAGGCGCTATAAGAGATATGATCATATATATAATAGAAAAATAATTACTTCTTGTACTTAACCCAGACTATTTTTTTTTATGTAATAGGAGGACAAACAAGCGTACGGGTCACCTGTTGATAAGTGATCACCACCGCCCACAATTTCTTGCAACACCAGAGGAATCACAGGAGTGTTGTCGGCGTTTAAGGAAGGTGTACGCGCTTTTTTTGAAGGTACCCATGTCGTATCGTCCCGGAAACACCGCACAAGGCAGCTCATTCCACAGCTTTCCTTCCTTGAAAACCGCACTGTGGAGGACCGCCACACATCCAGATGGTGGGGATGATATCCTAACTTGTGGCGTGTCGTGCGAAGGTGGGATTCGGCGGCAGGAATCAGGTTAAACAGCTCTTCGGAACACTCCCCGTGATAAGTGATATTTCTTTGGTTTTTAATTATTATAATAATAATCGGCATCACAACACCATTACATCAATGATAATACAGAAAAAATAAATCGCTGTTTATTAATTAATAATAATATCTTAGTGACTCTTGTTTTGCACACCGTACCAAAGCGACGATGTGACGTCATCGACGTCTGGTCCATAGATAATGTAACCGGGTACAGGTAAATTATTTTCGAGACGTTTTTGCATTTGTAGTAGTACTTGTATATTTACAGTAAATTCTCAACTTGATTTTGAATTTCCTTGTACAGTTAGAAAAAAAGGTTCTTTACATTCTAAAGTGTTTTCATGAGGGTTATCACTTTAAACACATAACAAATTGTTTATATTTGCAAGAGCGACATCTCAAGTCAATTTCCTAAGATGCAATTACTGGGGTTGAGCAGGTTATCAACAGTAAAGTAGATCCTGTAGATGAAGCCACAACCTGAGAGTTGAAAAAAGCATACAAAATTTATCAATGATACCTCATTCGAACTGTTGGTTCAGTTGGAAAGAGCGCTCGCACGGAACGCTAGAGGTCGCGGGTTCGAATCCCGCATCGTTCATTGAATTTTATTTTCAAACTGTATTTGTGTAATAAATCCCAGAATCCCATCGAATTAAAATTATAACAACTTATTATAAACATTTGTTTTTATTTTATTAAATTAGTGTTTTTATGTTTGAGGTTAATTGTCAGAAAGTACTCTTTTTATTGTTTACAAGTTTTTAAAACTTGTTAAATTTAATGTTTATTGTAAACTGAGTGATTGTTATCATTTCTTGTTTTTCTTTTTACTGTTTAAAAATATAATGTTTTTCTTTGATCACTTTATCACTTTTGCGACTAAAGTGTTTTACAAAAAAAAAAGTATAACTTCTGACGCGTGTACAAACGTACGTACACATTTTTTTATTTAATCTTAATA
This sequence comes from Leptidea juvernica, assembly GCA_949711755.1. Taxonomy (NCBI): domain Eukaryota; kingdom Metazoa; phylum Arthropoda; class Insecta; order Lepidoptera; family Pieridae; genus Leptidea; species Leptidea juvernica. The sequence goes on from CATIXQ010000027.1 coordinate 3,295,832, forward strand.
TAGTTATATAAATTACGTGTCACGTTGTTTGTCCACGATGAAGTCCTAAACTACTGAACCGATTTAAACAAATTTTGCACACTGTATGCAATTTGATCAAACTTAATAGATTGATTAGCTTTTATTTCGATTCGTAACCTTTTATATTTTCTTATTTCAATTATTAATTTATTTAAAGAGTTATTTAGTAAGTAATATTAACTGTAATAATTAAAGTTTTAAATTTCGTAATTAAAAAAAATCTAAATTTTGTTATTGGTACGAAATTTTATATATTATGCATTTCTCTAGGTGAAGCGTGGTTTTTACCAGTGGGAGCATTTACCAGGCTCCTTTGCACAGGATGCTGGCTAGATTATGGGTACCACAACGGCGCCTATTTCTGCAGTGAAGCAGTAATGTGTAAGCATTATTGAATTTCGGGCTGAAGGGCGCCGTAGCTAGTGAAATTACTGGGCAAATGAGACTTAACATCTTATGTCTCAAGGTGACGAGCGCAATTATTGTAGTGCCGCTCAGAATTTTTATGTTTTTCAATAATCCTGAGCGGCTTTGCATTGTAATGGGCAGGGCATATCAATTATCATCAGCTGAACGTCCTGCTCGTCTCGTCCCTAACTGTAAAAAAAAAGCGAAGCGCACCGGTTTTTTTTTGTTAGTTTTATTTTATTTAAATTTTTCTACAATTTTATATGAATTTTGTTGTATGACCTTTTAAATAGTTTGTAAAATACAGAATCTGTAAATGGTGCGGCTGAAAACTGGAAAAAATATCCTGGTACTTCTTTACATTTTACGCACAACTTTTCCATCTTTTGTGCAGTAGATAGGAAACATATATGGTCAAATCTTAGATAATTTATACATCTAGATTTTAGATGGGCCGTGACAGAAAAAAATAGCGGCGAAGTGCTAACCTCTATTTTCAGCAACGCACGCTCACTAAAACAAAGTGGCATACGTACCGCGGATGTAAGACGTACCTAATTGTCATGCACACTAAATTAATAAACCTGGCCTGTTGTCATGCTTTCCTTAACAGCAAGAGACTTTGTTTAGAATATGAGTAGCAAACATAATAATAGTTAACACATATTAATGAATATTCTGCAAGCAATTTCCATGTAATCTTATCAGAAGAGAAATGATCAATATTTCTAAGAAACTAATACTATAAGGATAAATCCCAGTTGAATATTATTAAAAGTAATTATTAATAATCAAAATTATTTATAAAACAAAATTAATATGATTAATAATTTAATTTAATAATAAATGATAATTAATAATCCAGAAATTCAGACTGAGCTAGTCTTAATAATTTATTATTTATTGATAGTTAATTACGTCTTATAGCCGTTATAATTAACGATAAAACTCAATAATAACATGCAATTTTATAGTTTTTTATTTAAATGTGTTTCTTTACAATAAGTCAATAACCGCTCCATTATATTATTGTGAGCTGATAAGCGTGTTTATTTTTAAAGTTAAATGAAAATAATTATAAATTGAAGTTATAAAAAAAATCAATTAAAAATCTTTTAAAAATCATAAATAAACTTACCATAGACAAAAACAATAATCACAAACAATTAAAGTCCACTCAAATGAAACACTTGAAAAATAAATCAAATTTGACGTTTGACACGTAAAATGCGCGCCTTTCCCGCGCAAACTCGCGTCTTACGAAACGCGTATAACCTTAAGCTGAGGCGACGTTCATCTGATTACCCAGGGCCGCGTGTATCGAAGCGATAATGTCTTCTGCCTTCTATTTTCCCACTAACTTCGCAACAGGAATAATTAAGTAGTAGTAATTAGCTGGCTTTTATAGTAACGCGCTCTGTAGGCCTAAAATCTAAATGGAATATTTTCCATTTAGGCCTATTGGACGCGTACGATATATGTAGTATGTGTTCATCCGCGTAGATAAATTGATTTTAAAAATAAAAAGCAAGTTTGAAATTGAAGATTATCTCATGTCCTATTCCAGTTCCGGTTCCCGTTTTCGCTCCCGTTCCCAACATATTATATGAATGTTATTTCGAAGATGATTGCTATGGCAAATTAAAATTACTATGGGTATAGTAAATAGTTATACCTGATATACGTGAATTTCGATTTTTCACAAATCCCGGGAGAACCATGGATATTTCCGGGATAAAATGTAGCCTATAAATGTATGTCGCTTCCCAAGCACCAGTCTATCGCTGTACCATATTTAAAAATGTTTCACCTAATTAAAAAAAAATTTGCACACATACGATATAAGAACTTATCGAATATTTTAATTACTTGTAATATGGGTTAGATTAACTTACTCGTGTTAAGCATTGCCTATTTGACGTTCGAGTCTTAGATAATTTATACGTCTAGATAGAGTCTCTTGCTGTTAGACAACCGATAAAAACTGAACAGGAATATTAGTTTAGTGTGCGTGACAAGCTACGTATTACACTCGCGATTTGTATGTCACTTTGTGTTAGTGTGCGTGAATTTCTCAAAGTAGAGGTTAGTTCTAAAGTCAATTTTTGTCGACATTTTCAAAGCTGTCATGGTCTATCTAGACGTATAAATGATTTTAGTATATTTGTTGTTCACGTTACATAACGATGCAGCTGTAAATGTTTATTTAAAAGAGTGGCAATGAGTTTCTTGCAACTGCATCTCATTAGCCCAACCCTTTACGAAGTGGCGGTTAATGCAATAATGAAAAATATTTATTTGACATTCATAAGTGTCATGCTATTAAAATTAAAGTTAGCATATTTTTTATAATCGCAAATAAAACTCGCAAAATACCTTGTGGGTGGATTGATGCATCTACTGTACTCAATAACTCTTGGTAATGCTGTCACAATATGTGAAGGAAGACGGCAATACAGAAAAGGGGCGTAGGTTATTAGAAGCTAGACGAGAGAGCCCTCGTCCTGTAATTGTTTTACGCAATTCCGACACATAATTACACTCTTGGCAGAGCAGTCGTGGTCATCACGAAGTGGCATCTTTTGGGGCAGATGTGATTCGCCTCACGAGCATTCTCCACTTTTCCCTGCTGGCCGACAGCCTGGTAAACTCGTTCAATGGACCGCCCACAGCAGACTTGATTTGGTCGGTCTTTCTCATGGGCGACCTTCGTCGCCCTCTGGTTATGGTATTTTCTGTTGTGATAAGGTACTACCCAACATTGGAATGAAATAGAAGTCTTTATATTAATCGGATTTAAATAATGTTCATATATTTTTCGATCGTTTACCATTCGTTCACGAATATTGTCTATTGTTCCGAACTTCGTCGTGTGTCCGAAAACAGAATAGAGTAGGGTCGCTATCGAAACTTCGTTTAAATTTCGTTCGTTTACGAAGTTTCGTTTCGGAGAAAGAGAGTAGATCCTCAGTGGTAGTCTTAGAATTGACATCAAAAAGAATTCTAAAGTAATGAATTTTGAGAAAAAAAAATGCTTTTTAAGCTATGAACCTATTTATTATTCATTAAAAGCGCATACACCTTCCTTAAAGGCCGGCAACGCTCCTGTGATTCCTCTGGTGTTGCAAGAGATTGTGGGCGGCGGTGATCACTTAACAACAGGTGACCCGTACGCTCGTTTGTCCTCCTATTCCATAAAAAAACGTAACTATGACAAACGGTACCTATTGAAACTGCAAACCGTACTGACGCAACAGGACGAGCGCGAGGGGTGAAAGGAGAACGGAATTAGGCTTTTTACGTTTTATTTACGCAGAGTTGAACAAAGTCAAAGTCAAAATTCTATTAAATTCTTGAAATGAAATGATTTATTTGTATGAATCGTGGTAACATAGTTGTTAACAATTAATTGGTGTACAGCACAATTCGCCAATATATCGGCATACAAATATTTGATTGTCAATATTGGAATATCATATTTAATTTATACTTATACGTTCTTAATACACATTACATAGCTTTAATTCAATGATATAATATAAAATAAACATTAGTTTGTAGGTACCTCTCAAAAATTACATTTGAATACTATTATTTTTGGCTAAAGAATTCTTTTAAACTATAAAAGCATTTATCTATTAGCCATAATTTTAATTTTTTATGCATTAATGTTTTAGGCATCCCTCTAATATTCTTTGGAAGGTGGTTAAATACCCTAATACACATAACATTTGCGTTATTTTGATGAAGCGCTGTTCTACAGTATGGCATCAGAAGGCGAGTTGGATCTCTTAATCCTAATATGGAATAGTCCTTTGCTGGTTTAAAAAGTTCACCATGTTTTTTAATGAACATACAAATTTCTAATATATATAGACCAGTAAGCGTTAACAGACGGTGCTTTTTGAATAATGGTCTACACGATTCTAGAGGACTGACATTGCATAAAGCTCTTATACATTTTTTTTGTGCCAGAAAAACATTTGAAATATTAGTGGAGTTTCCCCATAGTATTACCCGTACCGTAAAACTGACGCAATATAACCGTGGTATGCAGTAAGTGCAGCATTAAAGGATACAGTTTGTCTGAGCCTTCTTAAAGCGAATACGAACTTATTTATTTTGCCTGCCACTGTATCACATTGAGCTTTCCAGTTACAATTGCAATCTAATATAAGGCTTAAAAATTTTATTGTGTTTGTTTCTTTAATCGTTTGGTCACTGTGTGTTATATTTAGAGATTTATGTATTGTTTTATAATTAGAAAGTTGTATATATTTAGTTTTTGTCATATTAGCGAATAAATTATTCTCATTAAACCATGTCAATATAGTTTCTAAATTTTTATTAATAGTCATATTATAATTATTTATCGCTTTATGCTCGTCAGGAATAATTATGGATATGTCATCTGGAAATAATACACAGTTATAGTCAACCACATCGTGTAAATCATTCAAATAAATTAAAAACAGTAAGGGTCCCATAAGACTTCCTTGAGGAACTCCAAATTTACTAATTAAATAGGGTGACTTGTATGTAGTCATCTCCAGTTTCTCATTTATGTTATTTATTTCTACAATTTGTTGTCTATCGGCTAAATAACTTTCAATCCATTTTAGAGCAGGGCCTCTTATACCATATTTTTCACATTTAAATATTAAGATATGATGATCAACAAAATCGAATGCTTTTGACATATCAAAAAAGGTTGATATTACAGGTACTTTCTTGTTAATACATGTAGTTATTTCTTCTATTAAGTAATAAGCAGCCAAAGTAATTGATTTGTTAGCTTGAAATCCAGTTTGTTCTTTTTTTATAATATTATGTTTATTTAGAAAATGCATTATTCTTACATACATTGCTTTTTCCATTATCTTTGAGAAAATAGATATAAGAGTAATTGGCCGATAATTATTGATATCGGTTTTAGTACCCTTTTAGAGTAAAGGCTTAATAACAGATAAGTTTAAGCTTTCTGGAAAGACACCCGTGAAAAGGATATATTAATTAAGTAAGTCAAAATATGAGAGATATTGTGCTTGCAGTGTTTGAGTATATGTGTAGATATGGAATCATAACCTGTTGCCTTTGTATTTTTAAGAGAATTTATTATCTTTATTACTTCGTTTTCGGAACATGGAGAGATAAATATACTATTATTGATTGAAAGATCTTTATTCTTTAAAAAAAGAATGTCGTTATAGCTGGAAATTCGGAGATTTTCGGCTCCAAAGTTTATTTTTCGAATACGAACTTCCAAATTTGTAATTTGATATTACAAATTATATATTAATATTCTATTCGGTTCAAGTTTTTCGTTTAGTCCTTCTTTGTGCACTGTACTTTTTTCGTCGGAATATTTTCATTACGTTATGTTGTAATCGACTCACTAAGAAACCAATTTTTGTGGATATTGACGTATGACCGCGCCTTAACATTAATTCAGTGTGTCAGGTTGCAGCAGATAATTCTCTTTCGCCTTTTCTACAGTTTTGTTATTTTTTAAAGTGACATCCTTGACTTGATTATGTATACAAAAAATATTAAAAGAGGGAATGAGGTCACTCGTCGAATCCAACTCGGATGGGCAGCGTTCGGGAAGCTCCGTAAATCTTCTCGTCCCAAATACCAGTGTCTGAAGACGAAGGCTTTCAACCAGTGTGTTGCCAGTTATGACTTACGGTACGCAGACGTGGTCGCTAACTATGGGCCTGATAAAAAGCTCATGTTCGCTCAGAGGGCAATGGGCTATGTTCGGAGTATTAAATATATATCAGTATATAATTATTATTAAAATTATTAGAAATGAGGAGATACGTAGGAGGAGAACCAATGTTGTCCAGCAGTGAACGTCTTCCGGCTGATGATGATGATACAAAAAATAACTTGAGATGTCGCTCTTTCAAATCTTAACAGTTTTTTCTAATCATATTTATATTATAATACGTTTTAATGATTTCGGCTCTTTATACCTTATCATAATAACTATTTATGACGCTAACATACTAACTAATCACTCTTTCATTGAGTTATTATTGGTAACTTCATATTTACCTTGACATGAGCGGCTAAAATATATGTTCTTGAGACTTGAACTGTGAGAATTTTATCTGTGTATCGTAATTGAGAAATCATAGATATTTATTCAAAAAAAAACCGTTTTTAGTTAGGTTTAACTGGATGATAGGTATCGGTTATTTTTGATTTTTTAACATATTGCTTTCGTATTTGTATGCAAGGCCTCTGTTTGCATTCTATAAGAAAAAGCCGTTTTAAGCACTTTTTGAAGTAGGTACTCTATTAAAAAAATTAAAAAAAAATCAACATAGATAATGATATTATTGATCTTCATCACCAGCCGGAATACGTCCACTGCTGGACTTTGGCCTCCCCCAAAGATTTCCACGACGATCGGTCCTGCCCTGCCCTCATCCAACGTATTCCGGCGATCTTGACCAGAAGGCCTACCATCAACTTTTACATAACCATAGCAGTTTAGGTGCCTAAACTGAATCGCTAAGATTCGTGCCTACAACTGAATGGCGTTTGAATCGCTTATGCAAGAATGAACGAAAAAAATTTGTCTGTGGTCCGCAGTGTGAGAAAGAGATGACGCTATACAGTCGTTGCATAAGTCTGTCTCTCTCACTCGAACACAATGAATGAACGAACGCAATGCATATGGCGTTTATTCCAAATCAAATGGGTCCGATTATTCCCGTGTTATACGGCTTGTTTTCGCAGTGTTGTGTTTATTTCGTTATAATTTTTCATGAATGCAAAAATTTATCTAACATTTACTACAAAAAAATAGCTATAAAAATCACTTTTTACATTAACATATAAAAACACTAACCCCCTTATTCATAATAGTCTGCTAACTTAAAGCATTGCTAATTCTCACTCTGTCTTCTTCTATTGACCTAAGTCAGAATGAGAAAAAACACTCCTTAGCGGCTGTTTAAAGTTAGCGGACCAGTATGTTTTCGCTATTTTTTAAAGTTATTAACAACACGATTCACCTTCCGCTAAGACCGCTAATAGCAAAGCAGTTCATTTTAGGTCGTCAATTGAATCGCAATAACAGTTCATGGTAGGCCCACAGATCGTAGGTCCATCTTATGGGGGGCCTACCAACACTGCATCTTCGGGTACGTGGTCGCCATTCAAGGACTTTACTGCCCCAACGGCCATCTGTCCGTCGTACTATGAGCCCTGCCCACACTTGAAAATAATTTTGATCCAAAGTCAAAAACCAAAAAGAAAAGAGTCTAGAAAGTTTGTATGGAAAGTCCACTAATGTATCTTCTTAATTCATTATCTTTTGATTACGTTTATCAAGAGGCTTGATATTGTCACAGCTTCCACAGGCGATACTATTTCGAGTTAATTTTAACTTGTATAAATAGTAAGTAAGCTATTAATATAACTAAAGGAAACTGCATTGAAACACTCGGAAGACACGTGATAGTTGATTGATACAAGCAGAAGATAAGTTATCTCTTGTGCGACTGCCAAGTTCAAGGTTGATGAGTACGAACATAAGTGTAGCTTACTGCATTAAACATTTTCATATTTTTTAAGATTACAGATTTTTTCTAATGTATTTGCTTTTAAATGGACAAGTATAGCAACTTAGTATTACGCTTTCTCGGGAACTCGAAAAGTTTTCCGTTACACAAAAACATATTTCATAATCACGGACTAGTAATAAAATAAGGACTCCGTGTCACCTTACATAATAGTGTAGCACCAAAACAAGCCGATTAACGTGTAAATACATAGCCCCACGCACACACTTACACTACTACAGGCCGATAGGCGGCCATTATGAGAATTGTCATCGTCTGTGACAGATGAGTTTGCGTCTCAATTAAATATTTTAAAAATGCCGTCGTGCGTTGTGAAAAAGTGCAAAAACGATACTTTATAAGTATTTGTGGCCATATATGATTATTTAAGGGAGAAAATATTGTGTAACAAGTATCCCCCGTAACCGCACACACACTAGCATAACGGTGCTTCACTTGCTAATATCACGACGCAGAGTCCTTCTTTTTTTACTTGTCCGTGTTCATAATATGGTTTTTCACTTGCTACTCCGAAATGTTCCATCGTTGGAGTACTGTTCTCACCACTGGGCGAGCGATCCCCAATACCTTCTTTCATTGAACTTTGATTACTTGAACTCTATCAGGCTGTGGCTTGTGAGAGTGTGAATCCCAGAAGTGAGGGTTATTACTTTAAAAAAATAACAATTCTCATAATCAAAATATATCTGAATTCAATTTCCTAACATGCAAATATTGGGGTTGAGCAGCTTTTCAACTGTAAATTCTGTAGATGAAGCCACAACCTGAGAGTTGAACAAAGACGTAATATGAAGATTTATAAACTTTACGTCACTCGAACGGTTGGCTCAGTGGAAGAACGCTCGCACGGAACGAGAGAGGTCGCAGGTTGGAGACACCATCGTTCATAAATTTTGTTTCCAAATTTAATTTGTGTATTTAATACCAGAAGTGAGGGTTATCACTTGCAAAAAATTACAAATTGTTTTAATACATGTATACAAAATGTACTTTTTTGACATAAGCACTTTAAGCTTAAACTTAAAACTTTTATAAGTTACTTTGCGGAAAACCATATCTATCCAAATGTTATCAGTATTCTTTAGTGTTAATTCCGCCAATATTTGTCTTTTAAACAATCTTTTAAAAAATCTGGCAAGAGGCCGACTTTCTCAATTTTGGCGAGTCAACATGTCCTGAGGATGCCTCGTGTCGAATTCTTTAACAGACAAATATTGGCGGAATTAACACTTGAGAAAACTGAAAACATTTGGATAAGCACTTGTACTATTATTTCTGTAGTCTGGAGCTGAAATGGTCACTATCAATTAATGCTCTTACTGGTGTCTCTAATTGTTATAAAACTAGAAAATAACAGCTCCCAAGGGTGAATACATACATTTCTATTATAAAGTCTCAATCGCGATTTAGTAATTGTGATCTACAAATAAAATTATTAATTAAAAGTCACTATTATGAGCAAAAAAAAATTTATCAAAAAACAACCGACTTCAAAACACTATTCCAATAATAATTTATTATGCACTAAAAAGTATAAAAAAATTTTGCGTATTTTTATACAATCTAATTCTAGTTAAGATTACTGTTATTTTTGGAATTGGTGTCCTTTCGCCACGACCCGCTCTCGCCTCTCGCCTCCTCACGACTCAAGAACATCTCACCTATTACTATTTATGTAGTTACAAACCTGTCTTGGCTGACACCGACTCCAAAAATTTCAATAATCGTAACTAGAATTAGATTAAGTAATTAATTAGATTGTATAAAAATACGCAATTATTTTAATACTTTTTAGTGCATATTATATCTATTGTTTTGGAATAGTGTTTTAAAGTCGGTTGTTTTTTGGGATTTTTTTTATTTTTTGATTTTTACTGAATTTGAAGTTCAATGCAGCAACGAACGTAAGCGCTTTGCAATTTTGTTACTGTAAACTTAGTACCCTTTCTGTAAGTCGTTAAGGAGTTCCATTGATCATCATATTCGACTACGACAATTACTTGACCATAACTATTCTCGATTTCTCATAAATGTGGTGACTACTGAAATAACCATTGACAACACAATAGGCAATGATGCCATTTCATAAAGCAAGGGACGTCGTATAGATTATTGGACTGTATGATTTACTTAATAATAATTAAGCTCGACAAATTGCTTATTAAACACCCTTTCTCATGTACGTACTGTTATATTTTTTTCGTGTGTACTGTTAATGGGCAGGTACATAATTAAGAACTGCAGGTTTATTACAAATTTTCACTACTAGATCATTATTGAAAATGGAACTGAAGATTTACTTTTCTTAATTAATTTAATTCTATTTTCCTTTAAGTATTTTTTTTAAATATAGTCAATAAACACTACTTAACAATAAGACGTAGTTTCCAAGAGATAATTACAATTTGCCTTTTTATAATCATTATCCGTCTATGGATGGATATGACTTTTGAACTTGACCCAAGCTGTATAGAAAATACACAGCAATTAAGTATAATACAACTGCATAACATAATATAAATCGATTTAGTCTAACAAGCAGCGACAAACAGACCTGATCAAATAGAACAGACAGGAAGATTTTTTGCTATTCGATCCGCCAATATTTGTCTTTTAAACAATCTTTTAAAAAATCTGGCAAGAGGCCGACTTTCTCAATTTTGGCGAGTCAACATGTCCTGAGGATGCCTCGTGTCGAATTCTTTAAAAGACAAATATTGGCGGAATTAACACTTGAGAAAACTGAAAACATTTGGATAAGCACTTGTACTATTATTTCTTTAGTCTGGAGCTGAAATGGTCACTATCAATTAATGCTCTTACTGGTGTCTCTAATTGTTATAACACTAGAAAATAACAGCTCCCAAGGGTGAATACATACATTTCTATTATAAAGTCTCAATCGCGATTTAGTAATTGTGATCTACAAATAAAATTATTAATTAAAAGTCACTATTATGAGCAAAAAAATTTATCAAAAAACAACCGACTTCAAAACACTATTCCAATTACTTGACCATAACTACGTTACGGTAGATGACAAAGTATTGACTTAAAAAAAGATTCGGCCGAGGATCGTTAATTAGCTCCTAAGAATTGAAGAGTTCCGTTACTTTGTCATGGATTCCATAATCAGAACCCAACCAAACTTTGCAGTATATCCTTTCCAATACATAAAAGAATCATCGAAATCGGTTGGCGCGATATTGAGTTATTCGTAAATTTATCGTCCACATACGTATAGCAAATTTAAGACTTTTATGGTTTTCTCATAGATGCCATTGTTAGATCTGTACCATACGGGAAGTACCAGCTTTCAAATAAAAAAAGAATTATCAAAATCGGTTCACCCAGTCGAAAGTTTTGAGGTAACAAACATAAAAATACCGACGAATTGAGAACCTCCTCCTTTTTAGTCGGTTAAAAATTGATATTTTAGCACCAGAGCACAGATTTATTCTTTAACATAAGGTAGCTTCGATCCTATTCTCGTAACAAAACGGGTTACTGGAAACACTGTACCCTCTGTAGGTATAGTTTACGAATTGCCTCGAGTTGTTCTATTTGAAATCGAATAGCATAAAATCTTCCTGTCTGTTCTATTTGATCAGGTCTGTTTGTCGCTGCTTGTTAGACTAAATCGATTTATATTATGTTATGCAGTTGTATCATACTTAATTGCTGTGTATTTTCTACACAGCTTGGGTCAAGTTCAAAAGTCATATCCATCCATAGACGGATAATGATTATAAAAAGGCAAATTGTAATTATCTCTGCAGTATAGGCACTTAAAAAATAAGACAATTAACCGACGCGACTAGTTTACTTTAGTTATTTTCATAATATTATGTTCTATGGTATATTGCTATGGGACAATGCTGCCGATATCAATACCATTTTTGTGCTGCAGAAGGGGGCTATTCGCGCTATTTATAACCTAGGTAATCCCAAAGAACCATTGAGAAAAATTTAAAGAAATAAACATCTTGACTGTTGCCTCTCAATATATTCTTGATAATGTTATGTATGTACATAGGCACTTAAGTGAGCTTGCTAGAAATTAATCTCTCTCACTAATAACTCATAACCATAATATTAACACCAGGAACAAACATAAACTTATAATGCCTACTACTCGGCTAAGTCGAGTAAGTAAGTCTTTTGTGGGGCGTTGTATATGCCTTTACAACAAGATTCCAGAAAATATTCAAAACAATTGTATTTACGAAATTCAAAAGAATTGTTAAAAAACGTTTGTGTGGTTTACCTGACAAAAAAAGACTATCTTAATCATACCACAGATTGGGAATGGAGCGACCGCCCACAGGCTGTTAGATAATAAATTTTATAATGCAAAGCTATTCTAAGTATACTTATATAAACATGATAACTTTGCTACTGTAAAATGCAGTATCATGACTAAAAGTTGAGTTGTACAGTCATAAATTATGCTCTTCTCAGCTTATATATCTCCGTGGGAGGCTCCTTTGCACAGGATGCCGGCTAGATTATGGGTACCACAACGGCGCCTATTTCTGCCGTGAAGCAGTAATGTGTAAGCATTACTGTGTTTCGGTCTGAAGGGCGACGTAGCTAGTGAAATTACTGGGCAAATGAGACTTAACATCTTGTCTCAAGGTGACGAGCGCAGTTGTAGTGCCGCTCAGAATTTTTGGGGTTTTTCAAGAATCCTGAGCGGCACTACATTGTAATGGGCAGGGCGTATCAATTACCATCAGCTGAACGTCCTGCTCGTCTTGTCCCTTATTTTCATAAAAAAAAAGAAAAAAAAAAATTTACTTCTCGTCCATTGGTTCATTAGATGATGATGTATTAGCAAAGAGAATTTAAACACTACGTTCACATATGAGTTACAAGAGACTGAAGTATGATACAAATGGTCTTCAAATGGTCCACTTTACAAGCTTACGTCAGGGGTGTCGAATTTGCATGACGGTGTGCCCGCGCATCGAAATAATTCCATCTGATAATTTTAGTTTTTCCCTGACTAACCAAAAGAAGTATACCACCTCACTTTAAAAATAAGAATTTGAAGGCTTACATTATTAGAACATGTCAATATAGCGTTGTTATTGATTAAGAACGTCGCAAACGTCAAAAAAATCCTGAAAACACTATAAATCATTTATTTATTACAAAGATAATATTTTTTTTATGGAATATGAGGACAAACGGGCGTATGGGTCACCTGATATAAGTGATCAATGCATTCACCCACATTCTCTTGCAAAACCAGAGGACTCACAGGAGCGTTGCCGAGCTTTAAGGAAGTTATACGCGCTTTCTTTACCCATGTCGTATCATCCCGAAAACACCGCACAAGGAAGTTCATTCCACAGCTTTGTAGTACGTAGAAGGAAGCTGAGTCTTTTGGGGATTAAATTGGACAATGTTCAATTTACCCTATTCCGCGACCTTCTCAAGATAGGACTCGATAGAAGACACAAGTTTCTCCCGGCACTGGTCAACGATTTCCTGAGAGAGACCTGCATGGCCCGTGTATACGGCATCTCCAGTGCCGTCGTCTGAATAACAACGTATGTTGGAGTTTTCCAATATATAATTGACATGCTGAAGGAACAGCGTGGGAGATAGCACACAGCCTTGGGGCATTCCAGCGTTCACGGGCTCCGGGTTCGAGCAATAACCGTCAACAACGACCCTTATGCTGCGCCCAGTGACGAAGCTGGTGGTCTACTTGTATAAGCTCTCGGGAAGCCCATATGATAGAAGTTTTGAGAGAAGCGCCTTGTGCCATACACGATCAAAGGCTTTCGCTATATCTAGGCTAACTGCCAGGCCTTCCCCATGCTTTCAATAGCCGCCTCACATCTATGTGTTTTGTATACCAGAAGATCGCCTGCCGACCGACCATGTCGTAAGCCGTACTGTCGGTCGTTGATCAGCTGGTCACATTCTTGGTATACCAAGAAGTGGCGGATAATTATGCTCTTCATAATTTTGCAGATATAGAAACAAATGCACTTGAAGATTTTACAAAAAAAAAATCAGACAGAGGTAACGCTAAGTTACTCAGTTAAAAAATATCTGAATCAAGTCTTAAAATAAAACCTTGAAAATGTTTACATTTTCACAGAAAAAAAATATGAAAAAACAATCGCAGAATATTTAATGTCTGGAAATTTCCGCTTCACACATTATTTTTGGCTTACTGAATTTTTACTGCATTATAAACAACGAGATAATTCTATTAGATTTGACTCGAATCGAGAATGCCTAATGAATGCATACCATTAGACTTTCTTTGAGTGGCTAATATAATATTTAGTCGTTTAATTTCTTCCACTTTGTACCTACTTTGGTTAGGTAGATTTTATTTTAATCGAGTTGCTAATAAATTATTCCAGTCCTGTAAGCCATTGTCAGTCCATCCATCTCAAGCAATAAAAAAAATTAAGATAACGTCAAATTTTTAATTTCTAGCATGACTTTGACAATTGACATTACGTTATTTTTAATTTTTATCCGAAAGTTAAGATGAATCCGCAATTTGCAATGAATTTCAATCGTTTGAAATAGGCTTAAAACTATACATACATAATACATCGACAGAAAATATGACATCATGGCTGAGCGCCTCCGGAAAATAGCCCAACAGGTGAAAGACAAAATTCATATATCACAATTAAATGCAAGTAGTAGAGAAAAGGTGGATCAACTCCTAACCAAATATGTGCCGGCTAATAAAGTATCCGAGATTGCTGAAAAATTTAAGCATGAAAGTATCACGACCAAAGTGAAGGAATTAGTCTCCAAATATGAGAAGTTTACAGGTATTGAAGAGATAATGGCTATACAAAACACTGTTGTGGAAGCTCAGGTTAGTAAAACATCTGTTAGCTTCTTTATCACAGACTTAGATTGATCATCATCAGAGATAAGGCTTTGCCAAATTTTGCCAACTCGCAGTACATAGTTTGACTTTATTTTTGATTCTTATATAAGTATTATGCAATAAAACAAAAAATAAATAATGACACTTTAAGTTAATAATATGTAACAGAAAATCTTATAAATAGGTTAATTATCTGTAATCCTGCTACAAATATAATGTTATATGAGACTTCCATGTTGCTTTGTATGTCACCAATACTCTTAACTCGATTATTTACTATTACCCATTCAAATGAGATAGAATGGGTATTCACATGCTATTTTCCTCAAATTTGAACTCAACTGTGTGAGTGGAAACATTTAAATTTGAATACACTATGGTTGCCTTCAATCAGAGGGATACCTGATTGAAGGTAGCAATAGCACAACCAACACTGTTCATCCTATACTTATAATAATGAAGCTTTGAATTAATGAAGATTTAAGAGAAAACCCTTTTTTTTTCTATGGAATCCTAGAACCTTACTGGGTGAAAGCCTCCTCCATTTCAATCCATTTCTCTCCGTCACCTGTTCCCTCAAGCCAGTTATTTCTAGCAACAACCACAATATCATCTTTCCATTATCTTTTGGGTCTACCTTGACACCTTTTGTCAACAGGTCCATGCTAGATGCCCGAGTTATCCACCTATTATCTGCATAAAGTGAAATGTGGCCTACCCATTTCCATTTGATACTGTTTAATCTATATTTATAAGTAAAAAAAACTGGCAACACTCCTTTGAATCCTCTTATGTTGTAGAAGATTGTGGGTGGTGGTTGTTCCCCTCCAATTACCATAGGGAGTGATAATAACATATTGCAACAACACTTGGTAAACATCATGAAGCTATATCAGTTTGTAAAGGGGCTTTCACACATGGAGAAGAACAGATACAAAACTCCCAGCTTTTATAGTAAAAAGTGACCCATTTCTTAACATTAGAGCCGCTTCTGATCTTTCCAGATCCATGGCTTATGATAGGTTGTAAAGATGCTTTTCCACCCACTTTTAGATTGGTTTCATTTGATTTTCTAAGCCTTGTCACAAATATGCTAATATAAACAGTTCAGGACAGGTTTGTGGGTGCTCAGGATAGAAGGCGTGAACTGGGGCGGGAGTTGGCAACAATTGAGTCCAGGCTTAAAGAACTGCATGCAGAAATGCAAAACACTATGAAAGGCGATGACAAATATCTGCATTTATGTACAGAGGAACATAAGGTATATATCATATATTTATAATTTTAACTGTTTGATTAAAACATCAAAAGTAAATCATAAAAGATAAAATTAAAGATTGTTTATTGAATTTATACACACATTACCTATATATACAATTCAATTTATGTAAATAATTTGTTATTTTTTTTTAAAGTGATAACCCTCACTTCTAGGATTAATACACAAATAAAATTTGGAAAACAAAATTTTATGAACGATACGGCATTTGAACCCACGACCTCCGGCGTTCCGTGCCGGTGCTCTGACCAACTGAGCTAACCGTTCGATTACCGCCTCGTTATAAAATTCTGTTTGCTTTGTTCAACTCTCAGGTTGTGACTTCATCAACAGGATCTACTTTACAGTTGATAACCTGCTCAACCCTAATATTTGCATATTAGGAAATTTTATAACGAGGTGGTACTCAAACGGTTAGCTCAGTTGGTCAGAACGCCGGAGTTCGTGGGTTCGAATCCCGCATCGTTCATAAAATTTAGTTTTTCAAAATTTTATTTGTGAATTAGATTTATGTTTAAATTTTACCATCCAACCTTTCTATGTCAGCGGCGAGGGCAACCCAAGCCAGAGTGTGAAGCAGCGTCCAAATCAGTTTCGAATCAGTTATGCCCAACAGAATGTGAACACTCGAGTCACAATATAAGATTTAATTTTATGTAAAAGTTGTGAGAGTAGGTATTTTTCTATACCTAAACTTGTGCCTTTGTTTGGGAGTGATCCTTCTATGTAGTAGTATTAATTATACTGTGGTAGGTGGGAATTTAAAAAAGAAAATTGTATTGTAATTTAACCTCCTAAAAACTTAGCTAGAAAGTTAGTTTTTATTATTTTTTGTTCTATTCTCAGCAAAACCTTTCATTTGATATGCATTATATAGTAAATTTTTCACAGCTGATAATACAAGAGCGAGCGATACGCAGCCTCTTCTCAGAAGCAGAGAGAGAAGAGAGGGAGCTATTCGCGACGATGTCCGCCGCTGTGAAGTTGGGCCATGAGCGGGAGAGAGCTCATGCTGAGAGGAACAAGTACTGGTACATCGTCGCGTCTATATTGGGTGACTCATTTAATTTTACCAAACTTAGCTCAGCTTACAGACTTAGCTCAGCTTACAGACTTAGCTCTTAGCACGAATGTGGAGGTAAAAAAAGATGTAGTTGCTAGAGCTTTGGTCCACGATTACAATACTAACACTCTTATTACAAGGTACTGCACAGTTTTCAAGAAAATAACCAATAAAATTCTAACCTCAAAACGGGTGGGTGAAACACGTAAATAATACACTACATGAGCACTGACATGGCGGCGGGAGGCAATTGCTACCAATGTTAAGTTTCTGGGGGTTTGGTTAAATCAAAAATTATCAGGCATAAAGCATTTTGATTATGTGTCACAGAAATGTGAGAAAAACATTAATATCCTGCGCTCTGTATCTTGTGTCTGTTGGGGAGCTCACCCCTTTACCCAAAAATTATTGTACAATGCAATCATTCACAGCCACATGGATTACGGCACTATGTTCTTGATCCCAGGAAATAAAGCAGGTCTGAATAAAATGGACAAAATTTCAGGCTAAATGCTTACACATAATATTAGGAGTCAAGAAATCCATTAATGCCATTCAAGTAGAGTGTGTGGAACTTCCCCTTTCATTTCGCCGTCAATTTCTTGCCAATAATTTTTTTCTCAATGTTGTGGTCATCCCTTGCTTCAAAAATTTGACCAACTATTTGCTTTGTACAATAATAATAGTATTCCTGAAGACAAAAGACCTTGCATTCTCCACAGTTACTTATTATTCTCTAACCTCTCTAACCCCCTCTTCCAATATTCTAATTTGAGAGGCAAATTTACTATGCCTTTTAATGCACTCACTTTCCAACTATCTGTAATTTTAAACTTAGACATAGATGAGTTTTCCATAGAAGCCAATAAAACTTTTTCTCAGATAATGTACTCTGATTTTCAAAATTGGCATAAAATCTACACTGATGCTTCAAAAACACATGAGTCCGGTTTGTGCTGCAGCATGGATTCCTTCAACAAGAATTATACTCAGTTACAGCTGCCCATCTATCACTTCTGTTTTCACTGGGGAATCAATTGCCATACTTGAAGCTATTTTGTTTGATAAGTCTCATGGCATGAACAATTCTATTATTCTTTCAGACTCCAAAAGTTGCTGTCAATCAATACTATCAAATCCATTTAGGTCAAAAAGTCGGATTCCAATTATACTTAAAATAAGAGAATCTTTGAAAGAATGCTACGACCTCAATATTAACATTGTTTTACCATGGATTCCAGGTAATTCAGCCATCCTTGGTAACGAAAATGCAGATGCCTGTCCGAGGTCAGCTACTGCAACAGGTTCCCTCCAATATTTTAAAATCTTCTCCCATGAATTGTGCACCATCCTGAAACCCAAGATGCATGAGAGTTGGTCCAACATATGGCAAGTTTCCAAAAACTCTAAACGCAACTTGTAATTCCTCAGAAATCTTGGTTCTCCAAATTTAAAATTCCCAACAAGTCAGTGATTTCAACTATTTGTCGTTTACATTTTAATCATGCTTGTACTCCAGTATTTTTAGCTAAACTAAGAATTAGGGACAATTACCTTTGTGCATGTGGTCTAGATGAGGGAAATGTGTATCATTTATTCTTCAATTGCCCTTTAATGCAACCTTCTTTGTACAATTTTATACCTCCTGAAGTTCCCCGCCCAACTTCCTTTAAATGTCTCCTCTCCCTAGTTTTTTTTGTATAGATTTTGTGTAAATATATTAAAATAAATAAGATTAAGTTGTAAATATCACTAAGTACTTATATTTAATAGTTTAAGTAATTTGTGTCCTTTATAGTCTTAACAGCATGTATATTTGTTTCAGGTATAAGAAAATAAAACTTGTTTCAATCTTTAGCACCGATCACTACCATTAAAATTAGTAAACAAATACTCTTAGCTTGGTGGTTTACCTTAACGTGACATTGGCATACTTATGGTATAACTTACACAGAAGAAACAGTAGGAAGAATAGAATAGAATGAACAAAGTGAAATGATTTGCCTCTCTTTCTATCGCGTGACGCTTACCTCTTCTGACGACATTAGGGTTGACTTCTTTACCTAAAACTGTACCCACCTAATATAAGGTCATCTTATAAGTATGCTCAGTATTTTCTTTAGTCTAAATAGGTATGTTATCGTAATATTAAATCAATATTATTTCGTTGTCAAACCTACATTAGTTGCAGATAGTAATGTATGCCACGACATAGTCAAACCTACTTAGTATATAGGAAATAAATACCTTGGTAGGAAATTTTAATGTAAAAATTTTACGCAAAACGTGCACGTTTTTTTGTAGTACACAAATACAGATCCCAGTCTTACACAAGTGAATAAACATGCTTTATTTCAGGCACAGTGCTGGGTATAGCGGGTTCGACCATAAACAACAGACTCAAGATGGCGGAGTTTAGAGAGATGATGGAACAACAGATGGCGCGAAGTGCGAGCGTGTTGTACTCAATAGCGGGCGGTGGCAACACTAACAGTGTGGACATCACGGCAGCTATGAAAACTGAGTATGCTTATCAGGTGAGTGTTTCGAAGAGCTGTTCCACCTGATTCCTGCCGCCGAATTCCACCTTCGCACGATACTCCGCAAATTAGAGTATCATCCCCATCATCTGGATGTGTGGCGGTCCTCCATAGTGCGGTTTTCAAGGAGCTTTCTTCCACGTAAAGATGTGCAATGAGCTTCTTTGTGCAGTGTTTCCGGGACGATACGACATGGGTACCTTAAAAAAACCGAGTACAATCTAAGGGGCTGACAGCGCTCTTGTGATTCCTCTGGTGTTGCAAGAGAATGTGGGCGGCGGCTTTTCCTCCTTTTTCCATAGAAAAAAAAACCGCCACGATGGCAAGCATCCTGATGGAATGACACCAGGGCTTGGGCACGGGGAAGGGCGCTGGTGTGGGACGCGACTTGCGTCGACACTCTGGCTCCTTCTCATGTCCAAGTTACGTCAGTTGGTGCTGGGGCTGCTGCTTCGACTGCCGAAGACAGCAAGCGTCGTGACCTGTACGCTCTTTCGTACGGACGGTTGGACAGGGAATTTAAGGGGGTAGAATATTGTAAAAAGTAGACTTAAAGAAGAAGTATTAAAGGTCTCAACTGAAGAACAAAATGTGATCCACGTTTCATTATAGTAAAGATTATATCTATGTATGCTATATTTTGAGAGACTTATGTTTGCACGAAAAATATTGTATAACAGTGGACTGTCAGTGGCAAATAAAATTATAACAGTTACTACACGACCACAATATCTTTGAATCTTGATGGAACGTGAAGCCCCCTCCCGTTACCCTTTCACCCCCTCACGCTCGTCCCGTTGCATCAGTACGGTTTGCAGCTTCATTACCATTAGGTACATGTCGTGATATTTTCATGCTATCACTGCTTTGTTTTTGAAGTTTTGTCCCTATATGGCCACAAATACTTTTATAGTACTGTTTTTACACTTTTTCACAACGCACGACGGCATTTTTAAAATATTTTATTGCGACGCAAACTAATCTGTCACAGACGATGGCAAATCTCATAATGGCTGCGGATCGGCTTGTATTAGTATTTACACGTAGGTAAGTAGGGCTATGTATTTACACGTTTACCGGATTTGTTTTGGTGCTTCACTGTATGTTATGTAAGGTGACACCGATTCCTTCTTTTTTTACTTCACCCACAAGTTACTCGTATAAAAGGATTGACAGTAGGTGGTGAACAGTAACTATAATAGTGCTGCAAGAAAAATATTTTTTTTTTATAAGTAAAACGGGCCACAATTCAATTTCGTCGATAGTACAAAGAAGAACTAGAAAAAAATATTGTATATTTTAATATACAATATTTTTTTCTAGTTCTTTAGTGTTGTTTTTTGTTTTAGGAACAACTTGCCAGTAATTTAAGTTTGATGCAGGAAAATATTAATAATCTCGTCAGTAAGCAGTCTTCCCTTATAGGTTAGTATGTTTATTTATTTATTAACACCACAAAAACGACTTATTTGACTAACGCAGATTGAGAACCAGCTAAGTGTTTAACAACGTACATGTTTACGTAATATTGTGTACGAGAGTTTCTTGCGCCGCTTCTTCTCTCTCAGAGCGCTCTCTCAGAACTCTCAGATTTTGGCTTAATCAGTTGAACAAAGCATACAAGATTTTATCAACGATACGTCACTCGAACGGTTGGCTCAGTTGGCAAAGCACTGGCACGGAACGCCAGAGGTCGCATGTTCGAGTCCCGCATCGTTCATAAAATTTTGCTTTCAGTTTTATTTGTGTAACTGTATCAGTGTTCAAAGGAGAGGGAGATAGATTACATTTCTGTAAAACTGAAAAAAAATAACACCTTTTCTATGTTATTACAAAAAATATGGCTTAGACTCGTGTTTTGATAAACAGTGATCAAACTATAACAACGTGAGTGACCTAACAATAACGACGTCTAAAATGGAGTTTATCTTTTTCTATTACGAAACAGTGTTTAGCTTGTGTTTAACTAAAATGTCACTAAGCACAATATAAACTGAATTATACAGGAACAAATAAAGGAACGGAACGCAACGCATTTTTTGACAGCTGTCATCTATCTGTCATATAACCTAAATCTAAAAATGAATATAATCTATCCGTTAGCGGTTAGATACACCTTAGACAAGCATCGACTCGTATTTAAATATAAGCAATGTATAAAGATTTTTGAACGCTAAAAAGCAGAAAGATACAGATTTGTGATATAACTTTACTAAAACGAGTGTTCAACACATGTGTAAATTTTTTTGTAATAACACAGCTTATGTTTTATCTATTTTTAGAGCACATACATCACCAAGAGCATGCAATAGCAACACAAATAAGGGACTTAAAGAAGCTTATCGCAGCCTCTGCCCAGAGCAGCGCAAATTCTGACGCCGAATTGGCCAAAGCGTTGTCAGACGTTCACCACGAGTTAGACGAGGAACAGAAACAGTGGGAGATAAACCAAATCCCCACTCATCCCGCCAATCAAATTGTGACATATGTCGGCATTTTGTTGTGTGTCAGTTTCATTTTGGGAAATATCATCGGGAAGGTCAGCTGATTGGTCGGGTTCACTTTTTTCATTTTGAGGGTAGGTCTAACTTTCGCAGGGATATGGTCTTGGACGAATTAAGCACTACACGAAACCCAAGCTGTCTTATTTAAAAACCCGATGTAAAGTTATTCCAAGTCTAAAATCACATCTACAGGATCTTTTTTACAGTAATTGATAACCTTTTCAACTCCAATATTTGCATATTTGGAAATTAACTAGAGATGTCGCTCTTTCAAATCTAAATAATGAATAAAAAATGACAAGTGAATAATCTAATCATATAATCCAAGCTAAATTGCACTCTCGATACAAATAACGTGTTAAAATTGTGTTAAAATGTTACTGTGTACATATTCTTTTTTAAATAAGTGATGTTCTAATTTTTGTTTATAATATAAACTTTTATTTATTTTACCAAAAAATTCCTTATATATTGGGTTGAAATTGTACTTACATGTTTACAATTCACATTTTTTAAGACAAAATAACTGCATTGAGGCTATTAGGCTCAGTAACCGGTCTTCGAAACGTGTCCTGCAATTAATTCGTCCAAGATTAAAGGTTAGATAGCATTTTTGAACACCCGTGTACTCCCAAGTGTAATAAGTGATAACCTGTATGAATGCAGTTAACTAACCCTTTGATTTAATTTATGTCTAATATGCAGTGTAATTATATATATATTAGATTTTAGTGATATAATTTTACAAGAAAATGTAGTTTGAAAAATAAATTATATATTTTTGTTGTTATTTTTTTAATACAAAGGGTCAGTGTTTGTCATTTTAATTAACTGTGTCTGTGGTTATAAGGTTATATCATAATTTGCGGCTTGTGTAGGTACATGCAATATGAATACCTAAGTATTATGTTCTACGAAAATATTTATACTTATACAAGACAATCGAATATTAAAAGGTCGTCAAAAATGTCCGAGCGGCCTTGTATATAGGACAGATAACAGTAAACATTCATTCAAATTGACACCTTATTTCGTGCCAGTAATGATCAATGTCGCTCTATACGCTATACGCTCATTGGAAGTAGCAACACTAAGTCATGCACTAGAACGCGCGTGGACGCGAACACGAGGCAAGAACATTTTAATGAAGTTATACTTCTTTAGACGCATAATGAAAAAATGATGAGAGTGAAGTTTTAAGATGCGCGCGCATCACTGTAACACAAAAGTAACAGGTTGAAGTTGGTTCCTAAAAACTTTTGACGTTTTTTTTTTTTGGTTTTTCGTCCATTATTAGGACAGGCAAAGGATTCAAGCCTACACACCCGTATTTATTATTTAATAATTAATTGTCAAAGCCATCTTTGCAAGATTTTTACAAAATTGTTCTTTCTAAAAACGTAGAATAGCACGAGGAATAAATCATTTTAATGATTTTTTCTTCGTTAGGCAAAAGAAGTTGCGTGCAAACATAAGTACACACACTTTTTTTAAGAAGCTGGTTCCGCCCTATTCACCTATTACTGGGACGCTCTTTTGTAAGTTGTCTGACAGTACCGTAGTTGCATAAACTATCAGCTATTTCTAATCTGACTGCTGCAAGATTAATCAAGAATTGGTGTATGACCCTTTTTGCAGTAGGTATTGCAACTATGTACAGAACCCAGGCGTTTATGGCAGTAAAGTAAATCAAGGAGGTGATAAAATATGTGCATTTTTTTAATGAAATTAATTGACGAGACGAGCAGGATGTTCAGCTGTTGGCCTACGCCCTGCCCATTACAATGCAGCGCCGCTCAGGATTATTGAAAAACCCAAAAATTCTGAGCGGCACTACAACTGCGCTAGTACCTTGAGACATAAGTTGTCAAGTCTCATTTGCCCAGTAATTTCACTAACTTTACTGCTTCACGGCTGAAATAGGCGCCGTTGTGCGCATGTACCACTATCGCGTCTTCATCCATATTCCGTACCTGCCTAGAAAGGAATTCATGAGACACACTCCTCATATGGTCGTTGTATTCTTTCACAACTTTTGGGCGAGTGATAGACACCTTTCTTTTTTTAACCTTACCTATCATATACTTCTACCAGTTGCCCGCATTTTGCGACTACGCGTGCGGTATCTAATTGGAGCGCAGCGGAGACCAATCCTTAATCAAAGATTGATGGCAAAGTCACTTCCCTTGCACTAATATGCAGCCAATATAATATTGAAACCATCAAATCGATAAATTAAAACCATGTAAAATAATTAATGCAATTTTGGGACAATGTGCATTGAAGGGTTAAACTTTATCATATATTCATAATAATGGAATGGGGACTTGACTAATAAAAAATATTTGTAAATAATAGTCTGTGTTAACTAAATTTCTTTGTATATTATAGTTTGTAAGTGAATTGCTAAATTTGTAAAATCACAATAAATTATTAATAACGTAATTTTGTTTTTATTTAGATAATAGCACCTGAACTGATATAGAATATAAATTATTAGATGGACGAAGTAATTTCGTAAGCTCCGTCTATGTGGCATGACCGTTACTTCCCTTTCTACTCGGATTTAATGTAAAAATTTAATTTGTGGATAATAAGGGATTAGAATTGAGATTACGCCTCTTGACGCTCTAACGCCATGGTGCTGCCATTGGGTATTCCATTGTCCAGTTGTGGCACCATCTACAGGATCTACTTTCCAGTTAGATTCGATGATGGGCAGATCGAAATTGACTAAGATATCGCTCTGTCACACCTATAAAATTTGCATACAATATGTCCGTAGTATTTTGTGTAGAAAATACGGTTTAGTCAGTTCATGTGCAAGACGTCCAATAAATTTTAAGAAACTTGTGGCGAGTTATATTATTTTCGCAAAAATATTCTTTATAATATAGAACCAGGTTGCATAACGATCAGAAAAAACAATGTTTAAAGCTTAGATCATTAATATGTCTGGATAGACTGTCTCTGCAGTGAAAACGTCGAATAAAATTGTTGTTAACTGTTAACCTCTATTTTGAGCAGTGCACGCCCATTATTTTTTATGGAAAAGGAGGACAAACGAGCGTACAAACAACCTGGTGTTAATTGATCACCGCCGCCCAAATTCTCTCTTCACCAGAGGAATCAGAGAAGCGTTGCCGGCCTTTAAGGAAGGTGTACGCGCTATTTTTGCGCAAGGAAGCTCATTCACAGCTTTGTCGTAGTGGAAGGAAGCCCCTTGAAAACCGCACTGTGGAGGACCGCGACACTTCCAGATGGTGGGGATGATATCCTAATTTTATGCGTGTCGTGCGAAGGTGGAATTCAGCGGCAGGAATCAGGTGAAACAGCTCTTCGGAACCCGGGCCCATGATAAATGTGGTATAGGACACACAATCAAGCGACGTCTCTACGCAACGCCAAGTGATCCAGCTGTTCACAGAGCACTGGGTCCACGACAATTCGAGCCGCTCAGCGTTGCACGAGGTCAAACGGATCGAGTTGATAATGGGGTGCGCCAGACCAGAGATGACAGCAATACTCCATGTGTGGCCGGACCTGCGCTTTGTACAGCGCTAGAATGTGGGCCGGCTTGAAGTATTGCCGTGCTCTATTTATGATGCCCAGTTTCTTCGAAGCCAATTTGGCTTTGCCCTTACACTAACACGAAGTGACATACAAATTGCGAGTGTAAGACGTAGCTTATCACATTCACTAAACTAATATTCCTGGCCTGTTTCATTGGTTGTCTAGCAGCAAGAGGCTCTATCTAGACATAAATTATCTAAGGTTTGAAGTAGATATTATACTGCAACTCCATTTGACTAATTATTGTAATTGTAATAAAAAAACTACAGGTATATTCAATGTGTTATTACGAACGAATTAATACTTCAACAATCATTGGGCGCCTGTTAGACTTCTTCTACCGCATTTATCTAAGGAAGTGTTCCAAAGAGCCGATTGACCTGATTCCTGCCGCCCATTTCTACACGCCACAAATTAAGATATCATCCCCAATACCTGGATGTTTGGAGAAAGCAATTACCAAGGAAATTTCTTCCACGTACATCAAAACTGGAATGAAAATTTTTGCGCAATGTCTTTAGAACGATAAGATAGATACCTTCATAAAATTGTGAGTAAAGTTGTAGGCTTAGATAATTTATACATCTAGATAGTCTCTTGCTGTTAGACAACCGATAAAAACAGGCCAGGTATATTATTTTAGCGTGTGTGACAAGCTACGTCTTACACTCGCGATTTGTATAACACTGTTAGTGTATGTGAATTGCTCAAAATAGAGGTTAGTTCTAAATTCTATTCTTTCAACGTTTTCACAGCTGTCATAGTCTATCCAGACGTATAAATGATTTAAGGCTGTAGGTATTAATGAAGTCATAATGTGCAATATACCTACCCAACAGGGATCGAATCCATCACTCGCTGTTTAAAATACACACGTATACGAATAGACCAAAAGACAAAAAAAAATACCAAATTGTTTTAAAAACATTGTATTCAAAATGTAACATGTTACAAAAATATATTTACAAGTAGACTATACAGTCAACATATTATCGAAAGTAACTTACATCTTAAATAAAACTATTTAAAAATAAAACAATATACATTCGTGTGAGAGGAAACAATTGCAAATTAACAAACGAATTTATTAATAATTTTAATCACTTAGGCTCGTCTCAGATGGATATACTCAAACATTTAAGGTTCCGTCTAGATTAGATTTCATTACGCAGTACCTACATTGTCGATAAGTAAAAAATCTTTTACAATAGAATGTATACTAAAGTATATCAGTATTCAAAAGTTATTTGATTATTAGTTTTATTGAAATAAGTGAAAATCGACAAATGATTTATGCGAAATGCAGACTTATTAACTTATTTGGCTTAGATTAAGGCTTGGTCTCCACCGCGCTCCAACTATATACCGCACTACCAAAGAACAATAGCTTTTTTACGTGCGTGCGTGGCATCTTGACACTCAATGGCATCTTTCAAATTTTGTAACACACGCTTCGTGTTATTTTACATTGAAATTAGTAAAATACAAAATGCTGATGAGTGTCAAGTTTTACTACACAACCCGGCGTTTGAGTTTCAATTATTAGCAAAGTTTAACAAAACATGTGGCACGTCAACGTCACACATTTTTCGAGACTGGCTCGGGTACGCCCACTTGGGCGCAGTACTAGTTGCTGTACTTTCCGACTACGCCTGCGGTATCTAGTTGGAACGCAACGGAGACCAATCCCTTATCTAAGTTATTTGGTATGAGAAATGGAACATTTTTAGATGCGTGACAGCAGTATACAAGAATCTTACATCGTCTAACAACAGCTGTTGTAATGACGCAAGGAATTGTTGATTTCCTTTTTGTTTGGATTATAGTCTCAGTTTTTCCTAAGTCGACGTTATGGTGGACTTAGTGCGAGCTCAAAGCGATGTTTATAAATACGGACTTCGACTCAACTCGCCAGAGAAGTCTTCACTCTTAATATCTCAGCCCTATATATAAATATGTGGAATTTGTGTAAAAAACTGGTAAAGTCGGACTAATACAAGAAGCATTCCGTATCGTACAATATATTATAACAATTTTTTTACAAGAAACTATTTTCTTTAACAATTTGTTTTTATTATTTGCCGTAATAGTAACATAAATGATACAACATCAAAATTAAAGTTTTTTTTTATGACAAAAATAATAACGATGTTCAGCTGATGGTAATTGATACGTCCTGCCCATTACAATGCAGTGCCGCTCAGGATCTTAATAAACACAAAAATTCTGAGCGTCACTACAAATTGCGCTCGTCACCTTGAGATATAAGGTGTTAAGTCTCATTTGCCCACTAATTTCAACAGCTACGGCGCCCTTCAGACTGCTTTATGGCAGAAATAGGCTATGTTGTGGTACCCATAATCTAGCCGGCATCCTGCGCAAAGGAGCCTCCCACTGGTAAATATTGCGATTTATGATATTACAGCCCATTGATAGACTGAAAACGAACGGCCAGGAGGGTCTGAATAGGGCATCCCGTACAATAAACATTGCGTTGGGTGCAGACACTTTTGTTAAAGTATTTTTAAAAAATATTCTTAAAAAAATATTTTAACAGATAGACTGAAATATTCAGTAGCCATTTATAAATTGTAGTTTATTAGCAGCTTATAGCCGGTAACAAGAACGGTGACCATTTATAAAACGCTTTTTTTATCAACTGCTTATAACCGGTAACAAATACGG